>CM041781.1:138474693-138823810 GCA_023374045.1 Limonium bicolor
TTGCTATTCGACTTAGGGTTCAATTACTTTCATTACCCCTAGAAGTCGTTTTCCTCTACTTAGTTTAATTATGGCTTATTAAGAGTTGTTTTAACCTAAGTGCGCGACCTTCTGTTTTTTGTGTTTTTTAGCATTTTTTTGACAGAAAATAAAAATAAAATTAAAGATTCCTAAACTAGGGTTTCGGAGGAAGAATTAGGTCAAATTTTGTTTCTCAGCGGGGTGCCTAGGGTTTAATGTCAGGGTTCACAAGCGGCTTTGCTTCTCAGCGGGGGTGCTAGGGTTCACAAGCTTTTGGCTATGTGGTGTTGTACCTAGGCGCTTCGTCATTCCTGATAGTTGTGTATCCACTCTTTATTATTTTTCGCAGGTCTAAGAGTAAATTTGCAAATTATCTCCTTCGGTCGGAGTTATGCCGTTTACCTTACCTTTGAATGTGGTCTCGCCGGAGTCGTGTAAAAATGACACGCTCGTTCACTCATGGTTTTTCCGCTCAAGTCACTCTCATGAATTCTCACTCTGAGACTTGTTCGCCTATTTAAATGAAAGGTGAAAGATGACGAACTTAAACTCAGATTGCCCCTAGTAGTAATCCAGGGTTTATAACAACAATTTGACAAATGTAGACTCG
The DNA here is from genome assembly GCA_023374045.1 of Limonium bicolor. NCBI lineage: Eukaryota > Viridiplantae > Streptophyta > Magnoliopsida > Caryophyllales > Plumbaginaceae > Limonium > Limonium bicolor. Next base: position 138,475,325 of record CM041781.1, read on the forward strand.
AACCGCTTCGTGGGTTGTTTGGATTTTTTGGGGTTAGTAGTGGTGTTTGGTTGGACATGTTCATCTTTTTAGAACAAAGACAAGTCGTTTTGTTCCGTTGCCAAGAAATGACCGTTTCATGAACATTAGTTTTAAGAAATGTTTGCTAATGAGCAAGATGATTTGGTTGATGGTGCAAGGTGAACGAACACATTTCTTTTATTATCATTTTTGCGATTACAAACTGAAAAAGCTGAAAAACTGAAATTTTAAAATCTAAACTTCATTAAAATAGAAATGTGATAAACTTCCCACCAAATTGAAAAGAGTAAACAAAACACTACTAGACTTTCGCCTACTCAACAAACTGGAGTCCTTGCTCGATAAGGTCCTCAATCTTGTGCTTCAATGCTCTACAGTCATCAGTACTGTGTCCTGGTAGTTGATGAAACTGGCAGAAATGATGGAGATGTTCCCCGGCATGGGTGATCCCAGGACTAGGGGTGAGAGGCTGTAGTAAGTCTAGCTCTCGTAGCTTCACGAGTGCTTGACTGAGAGGCCGGCCAATGTCGGTAAACTGTCTCGGTGCAGAGAACCTCTTGGATCGGGGTGGGGCCTTGATGCTCTGCTTTGCAGCACTGGGTTTTTGTATGATGTTCACTTGGTATGAAACTTGAGCTGCTTTGGCCGGTCCTAACTTAAAGGTCTCGATACCCATACCCTGGGCTTTGGGTTGTCCCAGCTTCAGCTCGCCTTTGTGAATCTTTTCTTCCATGGCTCTTACCTGTCCCATCAGCATGTTGAAATTAGGGAAGTATGTGCAACTCAGCTCATTGTTGTATCCTCTCTGCATATTGTCCACAATCATTCGAATCTGTTCTTGCTCATCCATTTTTGTAGGCATTGCAGCGGCCTTCATCCTCCATCGTTTGATGAAGTCGGACATTGATTCACTGTCTCTCTGTCGAGTACTAGCGAGGTCTGACCTGGTGACTTCAAGATTCTTAGCATACTCGAAATGGTGCAGGAAAGCCTCACAAACCTGTTCATAGGTTTTGGTATTCATCCTCTGAGTCAAGTATCAACGTTGAGGTACTTCATCGAGATAACAGGTGAAAACCTTGGCCTTCTGCATGTCATTCAACCTGAGGATGGACATTTCCCTATCGAACATCGCCAGATGGACCTGCGGGTCTGAGGAACCCTTGTATAGAGCAAGTGTGGGTAACTTCAACTTTGGAGGGAGATCAACCTCGGGGTATGATGCCATAGAAGAGTAATCAAAACCAGTCGGCTTGCTAGCCTTTTCCATGCGCTCGATCCTTTTCAGAGCCTTCTTGAGTTCTGCAGTTAGTTGGTGATCCGGGGTGGCTTCCCCTACAAAGCTTTATGCATCGAGGGCCCCAACAGAGTTAACTTCGATGTAGTCGCGCTCGTTCCCAGAGGCAGCAATCTTTCCTGAAATGTTTTCCTGATGACCAACCTCAAGGGAATTGATTTTTCTTTTCAACTCTTCAATGATGGTGACATACTTAGCCTTCATGTCATTAGTGGTGGACCTATGTTTCTGTTCCAAGGCATCAAAGGCGGCCATGTACCTTTGCTCTAAGGCTGCAAACTGGGCCTCCATGCTGACTGGGTATCCTCCCTCTGCCATACTTGGGATTCGGGCTTATCTGTTGGAAAACAAAAGTGGGTTGAGCTATAACTCTGGACCGTGAAGAAGTTTTCGGTAAAAACTTGTTTGGGCTGCAAGAAAAGCACTTGAGCTGGAGTTTTCTGAAGATTGTGGGCAGGCACTGAGGCCCGAAATGTGTTGGAAGTGAGGCGCCTAGAAATGTTTGAAGAATGTGGCACTTGGGCCAGAATATCTTGAGAATCGGGGGCTTAGGTCAGTATGTGTTTGGGCTAAAGGTAAAGCACATGGGCCAAAATGATTTCTAAACCATGTTCTTGATGTGAATTGGAGTTTGGGCCAAGTAATTCTAATTGGGCCTAAAAGATGATGCTGGAGTCTAGGATCTTGGGTCAAAGCCCAAGTGAAAAGTCTCCCTAGACTTGAATGGGCCTTGAAATGGAAAGGCCTGATGGATTTTCATGAGCTACTTTAGGTGGATTTGTTTTTCATGGGCCTAAAACTAAATTGATAATTAAAATTGGGCTGAAAGAGAGAAATCACCTAAGTCTAAACTTTTGGGCCGAAGCCCAAATGATTCACATATGAAACCAAGCAGGGCCTCTGGGCCGCAAACATTAAAGCCGTAAATTCGGGTTGGGCTGGGTTGATGTAGGAAAAGTTCCAATCAATTCCTAGGGTGGGTAGTGGAACGATCACACAAGCAGACAAGGCCTATACAAATTCTACATGTCCTCACTTGACACTTATCCAATTCGGGTATGGATCGACCCGGAGAGGTGCTTGGGGCGTGGGCCCAGGTCGCCATAAAGGAATAGGGCTTGCACGCTATTCTCTTTGGGCTTCCCCACTTTTTTCACATCACCTGAAGGTGTGCGTCTACGGTCGGGTCTTTGACTGACCAAGCAATGGGCTTGGCAAGGGCACTGCCAGGAAAACGCTTGGGGCTAAGGCCCAGGTATTAAGGGGATGTGGTTAGACGACATCCTCCTCTTTTCCCCCGTTATTCACATCACCTAAAAGGTGTGAGTCCCTGACAGGAGACCCTCAAACGGGTCCCGGGGTGAAATTGGTTTGCGTGGACCCTCGCTTTCATATGATGCAAAGGTGCAGAAAATTAAAGTGTGCACGAAAGTAAACCAGCAAAGTAATAAAAGCCATAAATGAAAAATTTTCGAGTTAAGCCTCTTTTTAAAATTAAACAAGTTAATATTAAGAAGTTGTCCCCAGCAGAGTCGTCAGTCTGTGAGCCTCGTTTTTAAACCCTATCCTATGCTGATTAGATTGATTGGGATCTAGTCGGGTTTTAGGTCCACTTATAACCTAAGATTTATAACTATGTCATATAGCATTAATTATTAATACCTAAGCTAGCTCACTGGAACCTATTATGAGTCGCCACCTAATTTTTACCTAGATCAAATTAGGAAAAGAGAGATCGGGTTCGGGGGCTTGATATTCGACTTAATTAGGGTTCAATTACTTTCATTACCCCTAGAAGTCGTTTTTCCTCTACTTAGTTTAATTACAGCTTATTACGAGTCGTTTTAACCTAAGTGTGTGAGCTTCTGTTTTTTTGTGTTTTTAGCATTTTTTTGACAGAAATAAAAATAAAATTAAAGATTCCTAAACTAGGGTTTCGAAGGCAGAATTAGGTCAAATTTTGTTTCCGTTCGTGGCTACGGACCTAATGTCCGAACCCACGGACCCTAGTTAACCTATGTGAACATAAAAGTCGAATTAAACAGAAAACACAATTTTGAAAAGTCGAATTAAACAGAAAACGCAATTTTGAAAACCCAAATATCATTATAAGACCTTATTAACATGATAATGGACATGTTAAATCAATTACCAAAGAAAACCAAGATCAAAAACATGCTTAAACACAAAATGTGCTTTAAGACTCCTTAAAACACCTTTTTAAGAAATTGTCTTAGAAATGAGTTTTGAGTGGCTAAATGCCCATGATTACACCTTAATCAATATGTGTACTAATTAGTATCACATTAGGAAGCCTAAATCAATGGGAAACCAAAAATTTCACAAATGTGAGCACTAATTTGTGAATAGTGCCAAATAGTGACTAGTTTAAGTTTTAGTCAACATAAGTCAATAAGTTGGTCAACGAAGATCATAAATATCTTAGTTACTAAGGGGGGGGGGACAGTTTTTAAATGGTGAGTCACCATAAGGGGCCAGCAACTAACGGAAAAGAAGAGGAAATGAGGGAATAGTACTAATTACTTTAAAAGACAAAAATCTTTACTTTAGCCTACCTCTCTCCTCTCTTCTTCATTTCTACTTCTTCCACTGAATATTTCTTCTTCTTCCTCTCAAAAAAACCGGGAGTGCTGCCTCCATTCATGCTCCACCTTCATTTGCTCACAAAACCTTCATTTTAGCTCCAAATCTAAAAATAAGCATAGATTATTCTTAGTTGGAGCAAGACCTACCTTTCTATCTTTTCAAATCCTTCAAAGCTCAATTTTGTTGCCATGAGAAAACTCCATTCATGGAGGAAAATCAAGTTTGAAGAGCACTTTTGGTTCTCCATTCATCCAAGGTAATGAAAGTGAAAGAAAAATCAACTTTCCACCACTTTTCCATTGTGGCCGAAAATTACCAGTCATGGAGCCTTGTTTTATGCCTTGTTCTAGCTTGTTTTAATCACCAAAGACTAGTGGAGGTCCTCTTTCATTCATTGCTCAAGTCTACTTTGAGACTTCAAAGGTAATCATCCACTTTCATGTCTTAAAACACATTTTTAACCTAGGAATGATTCCTTAAGGTTAGTGTATTATTTAGCACTCATGAGAGTCATTGAATATTGATTAGAACATTGGCAAGGGAAACTAAGTTGGTGGCCGAGATTGTCCAAGGGAAAAACTTAAGGAGAAAGTTAAGAGGAACTTGAGAAAGCAAGGTAAATAACTTACCTTGAGGTGTTTTATTATTAAGGATTGAGTTTTAGATAAGTACTAATGTAGCTTAAAACTTACATTATGTAATGGGTTATATAACCTAGGAAAAAGGAATTTAAACAAGCTTGTGAACTTGTGACTGAAATACCCCAAACTTTGGTATGTTGTGTAAATGTTAAACTATGGTATTTAAAGGCTAAAAAGTGCCTTAGAAACATAAATGAATCATTTAAACCATAGTAAAGTGCAATAAAGCACTAAGACACAGTTTGAGCAAAAACATGCTCTAAGCTTGGAGTGAACTTGGTTAGGACCCAAAGAGCCTACCAAGACTTGATAATGTTCAATTATGACGTTATAAGGCTAATTAAGCCCTTAGGAAACTTTGGTAAACAATGAAACCAAACAAAACACAAATAAATACCTTAAGGTCAATAAGAGCAAAAATGTGCTCTAAGTTTGGGATAAATGTGTATAAGGCCTAATGGTCATACCTATGCCTTAATTATATGTTAATGAACATATTAAATCAATTACCAAAGAAAACCAAGCTTGAAAACAAGTTAAAACGCAAAATGTGCTTTAAGAAGTCTTAAAGCACGTTTTTGAAAAATTGTCTTGTAAATGAGTTTTGAATGGCTAAATGTCCATCATTACTCTTTAATTAACATGTGTACTATATAGTATCACATTTGGGTGGCTATATCAATGGGAAATCAAAAATTTCACTTCTATGTGCTTTGTTTTGGTGAATAGTGATTTTTATAACTAGTTTGTAACATATAATGTTATAAGTGATTAAGTTGGTCAACAAAGACCAAAACACCCTTGCTACTATTTGGGGCCGGTTTTCCTTAGTGACTCACCACACCTACACAAACAAATGAGTTAACTAAATGATAAAGCAAAAGTTACTATTCACTTTAGTACAAATATCTTCTAAAAGCAAAAGCAAACCTCATTCTCTCATTTCCCTCCTCATTCACACGTATCCAACCTCCTCCAACCTCTCTTCTTCATTCTCTTCTACGGTTTGCAATAGTACCACACCAAACTCCATCTTTGATCTCTTGTATCTTCTAGCTCCATGATCCAAATTCAATTTCAAGACCACCATTCTCTTAGTTAAGTCAAGCTCTACAATCTTGTCTTTTCAAAACTTCAAAACCACTATTTCGGTGCCAAGGAGAACTTCCATGGAAGGAGTTTGAGCTAATATTTTTATGCCTTGTTGATCACCTTTGCTTCAAGGTAAGGAAACTCAAAAAAATCCATGTTTCCTCCATGTTTTCATGTTGTCCGAAAATTCACCTCACAATGGTGTATTTATCTTGCTTGTTTTAGCTTCATTTGAATCTTCCAAGGGCAAGGAGGAGTCCTCTCTTGATATATATTCAAGCTCTCTTTCCATTCCAAGGTAAAACAATCATGTTAATACCTTAAGACATATATGTAACTAGGGTTTACAATGAGATGAAGCTTTAAGCTTGAATACTCATTATGTTGTTTGTACAATGTTTAGTAGTTGACAAGGAATCAAGTACCCCACCGGTTTTACAAGGAAACAAGAAAGAAATTTGTGAGGAAAAGAGGTAAACAAGCTATCTCAATGTGGTTTAATGCCTTAGGAGAAATAAGCTTATAATGCTTGTTAAAACTACCTAAAGAGCAAATGGTAAATGAGCTAGTAAAATGCTCTCAAGGAGTTTATTAAAGGAATATGTATTGTTGGGTGTATTTGCAGGTCAAAGGCATTATTATGTGGGAAATTCAGTGTTTAAGGTTTATGCAATTTAAGGGCCTAAGAGCCATGCATTTAAGGGCCTAAGTGCCAAGCAATTTAAGTTATGCACTATATCGTGATGTAGTGCTTAATGTGTGAAGTTTGTGTATAAAATGTGTTTGATGGATTTTAGGTGTTCTTGAATGAATTAAGGTAAAAACCTAAGTGGTTGGATGTGGGTATATACTAGAGAAGCTATGGCCAAATTTGGGAAATGTGTAAGAAGTTCTAAGTGTTGTAAGTGAGTTTTGGTGAACTAGGAGGGATTAAAGGTGAATGAATGTTTACTTGAGAGGGAAACATGTATTAAGGTGATTAAGAGTGATGCAAGGATTTAGGCATTATCTTGGAAGTTTTAGAAATCTATGGGTGTTCTTAAGATGTATTTAAGTCTTGGAGGAGTTTGTTTAAGGTTTAGGTAATGTTGATATTCAAGGAATAAGTGATGTTTGGTAAGATGTAAAAAGGAGATTTAGTTAGTAAGAAAATGATGCTTAAGAGATGATGTTAAGATGAGGAGAAAGTGTTTTGGGATAGTAGTTATAATAGGTGAGAAACACCATTTAGGAACCTAGTACAAATGTTGAAAGTGTTAAGGAATTTTACAAGGAAATAAGTGAAGGCTTAAGGAGTTAGAAAATGAGTTTCATGGATGTTGAATGTGGATATAAAGTTACCAAATGTTGCTAGGAAGCATTAAGAGGCCTTAGGAGAAGGTTGGTGAAGAATTGGCAAAGTTTGGGTAAGATTAGGAGGCGACCGACCCAGGGGCCGACCCAGTTTTTGGGTCGGTCGAGCCTCTGTTAGATGTTAGGGAAGTGTTCGGTAATGGTCCGACCCAAAAGGGTGGGTCGGACATGGGTCGGTCGGTCAAGTTCCAAAGGAAGGAAAATGTTCGCACATGGACCGACCCAGAATGGTGGGTCGGACGTGGGTCGGACGGGCATGTTTGTAAGGAAGTAAAAGGGTTCTGTAATGGACCGACCCAGTTGTGGGTCGGACGGTGGGTCGGTCGGACCAAAAACATGGTTTAAGGTTATGAAATGATATGAGATGATGGGGATTGATAGGTAATGATGCCATAAGGTTGTTAAGGACATGTTAGGTGAGTTTAAATGGCAATTAGGTGGGTGAAAAGTTGTATTAAAATGTGAGGGTAAAACAAGTTAAAAAGTGAAGTTATGTAATTAAGTTAACGGGGAAAAATTATAAGCTTTGGACACTAAATAATCAAGCAAACCCCGATGTTAATGAAAACACATGTGATGTTAACAGTTGTTCGAGAATTTGCTCGAGGAACATAAGTGGACGTGGTAAAGTGGACCCCGGTGACAGGTATGGTTTTCTTGCAACCTGTGTCCTACCGGATTACACCGGCTTGTATGCCAATGTGTTTTTTTGAGTGTTTGCCACCTTGTAAGATTAAAACATGTAATGAGTTTATAGTAATTCATTTATGTGGCGAATTTGGCCTCCGATACCATTTAACCTCAAATATGTGTTAAACCTTAGCTAACTAAAACTAGGAACACATGTGTGATCGGTATTCGGAGTTGACGGCCCAAACCTTGGGAACGTTCTAACCACGGCTATGCGTGAGTTGGTTGTATATTATTGCTATGTGCAAGTGTGTGAACCTCCTTTGGGTGATTAACTCGGTTATGATACCGTATGGTTGTGAGTGTGATAGGCTCCAATGAGAGCCCTAACTATTAACTTATGAGCATATGTATGTACTAATGGGGGGAGAGGAGTCCGGTCTGTTCCGGCCACGCGTGTGAGGATGGGGGTCGTGCCATTATAGGTTCGTCCCTCTGTGTATGTTATGGTTGTTTTCCCATTGGGTTTCCAACCTTCCCTTTTAGCTTAACCAAAGCTATATTACTGACTCACGTCGGGCCACGGGGGCATACTAATGGTTATGTTATTTCGGTGTGCTTGGGATTACTATATCCGACACACCTTGGGTATAAGTTAACCGTTCTATATAACCGGACGGTAACGAGGATGGTAACGAGCTTAACATGGGATTGGCAAAAATCCCTAGGCTCACCTGGTATACTAACTGTGGTGGAAGGTTCCTTGTGAGAACCGATTTTATGGTGTATGTAATGTTATGATGCTATGCAAATTCCCTTGCTATGCTTTGGTATATATATATATTGGATGTTTTAAATGAATGCAACGTTGTCATGTGAACATCGAAGCAAGAAAGGTTGTTATGTTTTGTTATGTGTGGAATGAGTTATGTTGTAGGATATGGAATGTGTGGATCATGGAAATGAATCCCAGTTTGCGACAAGAGGCATTTAAGGATAACCCGACTAATGGGTACATGCCGTTCGTTAAGGAAGTAGCTCCATTTTAGAGGAGAGCCACTCTAGGGTTTAAGGAATCATTGGATGGTTGGTTAAGTGTGGATGTGTTGGTCATAGGTTGAGCCCATGGAGGCGAAATATTATGTGTTGTATGGTTATGGCTTGTGTGCATGTTTTAAATAAATCAACTGCATGCTAAGACGACAATTAGTTGTGCGTGGCCCGGTAGCATGTGGGCTGCGGGATTACCATACCAGCAAAGGTGCTGAGCCCCTTGGGGGCCACCCTTTCTCTCCTTTTCTATTTCAGGTACAAGGAGCTGGAACCGTTCGAGAGTAGGACGGGGCAGAAGTTTATACATGGGTAGCCATTTAAATGGCGTGAGTATGATAGGCGTTAGTAAGACCGAGTTGTTATCGGCGGTAGTTGTAAATACTCGGTACAGGGGAGGTGATGTTAATAAATGTTGAAGATGGAACGAGGATCGTATTGTGTAGTTGCTCGGGAATCTAGTCCATCAGACCGATAACAAATGTCATATATTAGCCTTGTTAGCCACGTAGGTGGTTAACGGCGTGTAACACCATTGGAATAAGTAATGTGATGAGTTGAGTTTCCGCTGCAGATTGTTATTATGTGTTTGTTGTTGGATGGGGTGTTGCAAAAAGTGGTATCAGAGCGAAGTATCGCTCTGATGACTGGATTACCGAGCTTAGGAAGTACCGAGTTAGGATTTAAGTACTTTGGGTTAAGGGTTGAGTGATAGCGTGAGAGATACGCTAGTAAGGAACTACCAGGAATACTGGAAACCTACAATATCCATCCCCCCCTCCACAATCCCTGTTATCTAACTTGGGAAACAACGCAGAGAGATGGGAGTCCACTCTCTACTCGGAATCCCGATCTGGCTGTTAGTAGCCTTTAAGGGTACGGAGAATCTGTCCGGTAGATCCCGAAAACAGGGAATCCCGGAGACGGTCTCCATCTGGACAATGTTAACCGCATTAATAGTGAAGAATGAGAATCTTGTGTAGAGAAGAATAGAATTTCCAGCAACCTGGGTCGACATGCCGAGCAGTCGAGGATGACCAGCTTGCAACGCACCAACCGTGCAATAGGCAAGAAGTGGGTTAAAGAAACCCGAGACGAGTGTCTACGGGACACAATTGATGAATAATCACCAATGGTATATCAACAGACAAGGGAACTACAACGTAGTGCCCAAATACGTGGAACGGGCCACAAAGAGAATACAATACTAAAGAAAGGGGTCTCCCAGAATGGGAAACACCCTAGTTGATGATCGTCATGCGAAGACAGTGAGAAGTCGCCTAGAGAAGTTATTATCAAGGCAGTAAGATCAGTGAGGGCCAACAAGGCCACTGAGACAATATGGGTCAAAAAAACCACAATCGATATGTGTCAACCGATAGCCAATAGCATGGCGCACTTGCCATAGCAAGTGCTGCTATAACAGGGCTATTCGGGAAATTTATAACTACTAAAATACTTGGAGAAGTACAATAAAGTTAAATGTGATTGTCATAACAATGGAAGGGCCGGTTAGCCTAACCTCTGTGATTGAAACACACCAGTCAGCAAGAAGCTAGACTTGGCTAAGGTAAGAAGATGTGTGAAACCATGAAAATTTTCTTTCAACCCAGATTTATTCAAACCCTTTTCTTTCAAACCGATTTCTTTCAAAACCAACACTTCTTTCCAACCTTCTTTAAACCAAACCAGTGAAACCAAGAGCAATTGACAAGGAACAACAGTGGATAAACCTTCCCTCGATTAAGTTCGGGAAGCAAGGAATGAAATTGTCACGGGACAATATAAGGGAGTTGACAACAGAATACTTCACCTAGGCGTGTGACGGACACTACGAGTGTACCAACTGTGTTGTGGGACGACCGCACTCCGGATAGGAGCATGTGGGCCTGACAGACCTACTTATAGGTTAGTTGGGTAAGTAGTAATGTATCAGTATGATACCCCATATATGTATACGAGTAGAGTCCGAAAAAACGGGAAGTAGTCGACTCCGTCTACGGTCAGCAGTATAAATCAAACAGGAGCTAGGAAATGTAAGGAATGCTTGAAGTCAAGGAACTCAGTTAAGTTAACGAAACTAAAGGAATTAGTGAATTCCTTTCAAGGAAATGCTTAAGAGTCAGGAGGTGCGAAGTGCACTAACTGAGGTAAAGACAGCTTATATGACTTAAGGATCCCAGGGAAAACAGGATAGCTGGAAAACAGGGAAAGCAGATGCCTAATGTGCACACATTAATGTGCAATGAACGGGATGAAATTCCCAGAATGAGTACCTACATTATTAGGAAATGATGATCTTCACAGAAGAGATAGTAACCGGATAAGAACGCAAAAAGGCGTGGCTAACGGAATGTACCCATGAGTGCAAGCCAGATGTAATGGCATATGTTAACAACACCCAGGAGAAATCCTTGAAGGGTGTTCGCATCAACAAGTGTTGAACGAAATACATGACAGAAACACAAGGGTTGAAATTAACACCCAGTTTAGACATAAGTGTCAGGAGAGGGCTGACAAACCTAAGGGCATCCCATGAAAGGAAACGGAAGCAACGACCTTGTCATGGAGCCCACTACAACCTCTAAATATGTAATGTTGTACAGAGAAGTACATATGTGTGGACAGCCTACAATGAGCCCAGCTCAAGGCAAATAAGGCTTATAAGCCATAAGCAAGATATGTTATATAAATTTGATTGATTGTAGAAGTTTATGTTGTATAAATGGTTAGAGTGGTAAACGAACCACTGCATTAAGAGTGGGAATACCTCTCGATATTGTGAGACCGCAGGAGCGGTAGTTATGTGAATCAAATTCAAGAAATATGTGGAGGACGGACCATGTTGTTAATACCCCAGGATGATTTGAATAAGAATAATACGAAAGGAAATGCTCGTACCTGTTGTGTACACAGGAAGAGTAATAAGTTTGATAGCAATCACCGTAGGTGTGTGAAGCTAAATGTGTAGCGAACAACGCTCAAGGGAAAGATAGTAATATATTCAAAAATCAGCCAAATAAGTGGCCAGATAAACCTAGCGTAATAGCAGAAGCTAATATAATAGCGGATACAGTATAAGTTGATGCTATATAATGGAAGAGGATACGGTGTGCAATAAGCGACCGTTGTATAAGTATTGCTAAGTGATGGTATGACAAATAAGCAGAGTTGTGAGTTAACCCCAGTGGAGATACAACAGTAAGTGATAGCAACGAACCGAGCAGTAAGCCGGTGACAAGTATTATGTAATAAGAATTTCAGTAAAACACAGTGTAAATTCCTATTGCAATCGCATGAGGGATTTACTGTCAAGAGTTTACGCCTCTGCACTCTGTATGACTGAGTGTTTTGGTATTGCACTTGTGCAGTAATGATCGAGTGGGATAGCTAGGAATTGGAAACATGTTGATGGTGGAAGAATAATGTTATAATGGCCGATGCATAGGAAATGCAAGACCGCACCAATAAAGGGATACTTGTACAAAACCGAATGTGGAGACATGATTAACAGTAAGTGACTACAATAGCACTAACTGCCAAATATCGGTATGGATATACCCCAAATGTTGTAAATAGCTGAGAGAGCACTACACACTAGGTAGTAGCTCAATCTCAACCGACAGTAAGTCGGTATAAGCAAGTCAATCATTGTGAATTACATAGTAGTTTACGCTGTAACCTACTGGAGAAATGGATGGAAAATTGTGAAACTCACCGAATTCGCTCAGGGTAAGAGATACCGTGCGTCAGTTGAGAACCCATTGTTCCCGAGATAAGGGCAATACATTGGAGATGTGCAATACAGTAACAGTAACAAATGGAGCAAACTAGCTCTATAATTATCAGGGTTGCGCAACAGAGGCCAGTGAGCCCATGCGTCAGGTACCGGGTATACATTGTGAATACGAATGGATGGCGAGATATCAATGCCTAAAAGCCTCACAGGCCAGGACCGAAACCGGTTATGAGTTACAACTCCAATGCGAATTCTTGGTTTAGGGACTAAACCGCCAATATGGTTAAGATCCTCTAATCAAAATCCATTGTGTAATGGGCCGCGTGGAAGTTAAAACACTTCACGACGGCAGAACATTTTAAGCCAAGGTTTAGTGATTGATTACGTGGGCGTAATCCCTTTTAAGGGGGGTAGAGCGCAAAACCACTTAGTGTGTTTTACCGTACAAGTGTACGCGAACTAGGTGTGCATAGCACAAAATGATTGTTATGATGGTTGGCGCGTGTGTTATATAAACATACGCATTTATTTGTGGGTAAATTGTGGTAATTGCGCACAAAAGATGCGAATACCATTGTGGGAAGTGTGTCATCTTGTTAACAGTGGTGTGTGAGAGTACAAGTGGAGGGGAGTAAAGAAACTCCCGGGGATCTAAAACCCCGATGGTGCATAAATATAAACCATGTATTGTATTTTGATAAAAAATATATGTATATATATACAGTGTTGTGATTTATGAAGGGATATGAGACCGACATAGAACCTAGTGAGAATTAAATTCCCTAGGTAACTCGAATTAAGTTGGATTTGGGTGATGATTGATAGACGGAGTTCTATCCCTTGGAGATGTAATGATTATGACTAGAAGGATTCAAAGATAGAAAATGGGATATGCTTGAATTAATTGTTGGTTGAAAATGAAGTGGGAGGTGAAACTTGATTATCATGAGATCAAGGGAAGCCGAACACAAATTGGGGTGGAAAGATAGTTCAACACCGATGCTGATCACATCAGTGTTGGATGATTCTTGAAGCTCCCTATAAGTGATTACAAATAACCATGTTAAGAAAGATACAAGGAGCATAAACTGGACTTGGAGTTGTATGGTGTTTTCAAAAAGAATTTTCAATTGGTGTTTTCAAACAATCGATTAATATTTTGAATAAAAGATCTTCCTATACTTAACATAGTAAAGAATATTTTTGTAGTACTTGCTCACGAGCTGAGGACGTATGAGCCTTTGTCTTCGGACCGGTGACATGAGAAGTACATATGTTAAGAATTAAGTGAAGTTTTGATCTCCCAAAGAACGGGGACCAGAAAGTGTCCATCGCGACCGGGTTCTGCGGGATCACAATGTATATGTACCTCAACGTGGGATTCGAACCCAGGAGAGATGGAAAGGTATTTCTGTTTGATATACATGCTATGACATGTTTGTGGTATGGGTGATAAGGGTTATTTGACTTTGATCTCCTAAAGTGTGTGCTATTAAGACCTATGAGTCTAATGTGTGGTTACATAGACCTATGAGTCTAAATGTGGTTATGTCACCCAGACCTAAGAGTCTGAGGGTATTGTATGGGTGCAAGTGTGGTGAAGGTACCGGACCATTGAGTCCGAGGTTACCAGGTGAATATGATATTTTTGTATATGTGAATAGTTTGCCCGGACCATTAAGTCCGAGGTTGGATGTGAAAGATGATTGGTAATGGAAGTCTTGTGGCTTAGTAATTCCCGTATTCTAATCCAATGATGCGAGGAAATGTTAACTTCGAGACGAAGTTCTTTTAAGGGGGGTAGATTGAAATACCCCAAACTTTGGTATGTTGTGTAAATGTTAAACTAGGGTTTTAAAGGCTAAAAAGTGCCTTAAACATAAATGAATCATTTAAACCATAGTAAAGTGCAATAAGCACTAAGACACAGTTTGAGCAAAAACATGCTCTAAGCTTTGGAGTGAACTTGTTAGGACCCAAAGAGCCTACCAAGACTTGATAATGTTCAATTATGACGTTATAAGGCTATTAAGCCCTTAGGAAACTTTTGGTAAACAATGAAACCAAACAAACAACAAATAAATACCTTAAGGTCAATAAGACAAAAATGTGCTCTAAGTTTGGGATAAATGTGTATAGGCCTAATGGTCATACCTATGCCTTAATTATTGTTAATGAACATATTAAATCAATTACCAAAGAAAACCAAGCTTGAAAACAAGTTAAAACGCAAAATGTGCTTTAAGAAGTCTTAAAGCACGTTTTTGAAAAATTTGTCTTGTAAATGAGTTTTGAATGGCTAATGTCCATCATTACTCTTTAATTACATGTGTACTATATAGTATCACATTTGGGTGGCTATATCAATGGGAAATCAAAAATTTCACTTCTATGTGCTTGTTTGGTGAATAGTGATTTTTATAACTAGTTTGTAACATATAATGTTATAAGGATTAAGTTGGTCAACAAAGACCAAAACACCCTTGCTACTATTTGGGGCCGGTTTTTCCTTAGTGACTCACCACACCTACACAAACAATGAGTTAACTAAATGATAAAGCAAAAGTTACTATTCACTTAGTACAAATATCTTCTAAAAGCAAAAGCAAACCTCATTCTCTCATTTCCCCCTCATTCACACGTATCCAACCTCCTCCAACCTCTCTTCTTCATTCTCTTCTACGGTTTGCAATAGTACCCACCAACTCCATCTTTGATCTCTTGTATCTTCTAGCTCCATGATCCAAATTCAATTTCAAGACCATTCTCTAGTTAAGTCAAGCTCTACAATCTTGTCTTTTCAAACTCAAAAACCACTATTTCGGTGCCAAGGAGAACTTCCAAGGAAGGAGTTTGAGCTAATATTTTTATGCCTTGTTGATCACCTTTGCTTCAAGTAAGGAAACTCAAAGAAAATCCATGTTTCCTCCATGTTTTCATGTTGTCCGAAAATTCACTCACAATGGTGTATTTATCTTGCTTGTTTTAGCTTCATTTGAATCTTCCAAGGGCAAGGAGGAGTCCTCTCTTGATATATTCAAGCTCTCTTCCATTCCAAGGTTAAAACAATCTGTTAATACCTTAAGACAATATATGTAACTAGGGTTTACAATGAGATGAAGCTTTAAGCTTGAATACTCATATGTTGTTGTACAATGTTTAGTAGTTGACAAGGAATCCAAGTACCCCACCGGTTTTACAAGGAAACAAGAAAGAAATTTGTGAGGAAAGAGGTAAACAAGCTATCTCTGTGGTTTAATGCCTTAGGAGAAATAAGCTTATAATGCTTGTTAAAACTACCTAAAGAGCAAATGGTAAATGAGCTAGTAAAATGCTCTCAAGGAGTTTATTAAAGGAATATGTATTGTTGGGTGTATTTGCAGGTCAAAGGCATTATTATGTGGGAAATTCAGTGTTTAAGGTTTATGCAATTTAAGGGCCTAAGAGCCATGCATTTAAGGGCCTAAGTGCCAAGCAATTTAAGTTATGCATATCGTGATGTAGTGCTTAATGTGTGAAGTTGTGTATAAAATGTGTTTGATGGATTTTAGGTGTTTCTTGAATGAATTAAGGTAAAACCTAAGTGGTTGGATGTGGGTATATACTAGAGAAGCTATGGCCAAATTTGGGAAATGTGTAAGAAGTTCTAAGTGTTGTAAGTGAGTTTTGGTGAACTAGGAGGGATTAAGGTGAATGAATGTTTACTTGAGAGGGAAACATGTATTAAGGTGATTAAGAGTGATGCAAGGATTAGGCATTATCTTGGAAGTTTTAGAATCTATGGGTGTTCTTAAGATGTATTTAAGTTGGAGGAGTTTGTTTAAGGTTTAGGTAATGTTGATATTCAAGGAAAAGTGATGTTTGGTAAGATGTAAAAAGGAGATTTAGTTAGTAAGAAATGATGCTTAAGAGATGATGTTAAGATGAGGAGAAAGTGTTTTGGGATAGTAGTTAAATAGGTGAGAAACACCATTTAGGAACCTAGTACAAATGTTGAAAGTGTTAAGGAATTTTACAAGGAAATAAGTGAGGCTTAAGGAGTTAGAAAATGAGTTCATGGATGTTGAATGTGGATATAAAGTTACCAATGTTGCTAGGAAGCATTAAGAGGCCTTAGGAGAAGGTTGGTGAAGAATTGGCAAAGTTTGGGTAAGATAGGAGGGCGACCGACCCGGGGCCGACCCAGTTTTGGGTCGGTCGAGCCTCTGTTAGATGTTAGGGAAGTGTTCGGTATGGTCCGACCCAAAAGGGTGGGTCGGACATGGGTCGGTCGGTCAAGTTCCAAAGGAAGGAAAATGTTCGCACATGGACCGACCCAGAATGGTGGGTCGGACGTGGGTCGGACGGGCAGTTTGTAGGAAGTAAAAAGGGTTCTGTAATGGACCGACCCAGTTGTGGGTCGGACGGTGGGTCGGTCGGACCAAAAACATGGTTTAAGGTTATGAAATGATATAGATGAGGGGATTGATAGGTAATGATGCCATAAGGTTGTTAAGGACATGTTAGGTGAGTTTAAATGGCAATTAGGTGGGTGAAAGTGTATTAAAATGTGAGGGTAAAACAAGTTAAAAAGTGAAGTTATGTAATTAAGTTAACGGGGAAAAAATTATAAGCTTTGGACACTAAATAATCAGCAAAACCCCGATTGTTAATGAAAACATGTGATGTTAATTGTTCGAGAATTGCTCGAGGAACATAAGTGGACGTGGTAAAGTGGACCCCGTGACAGGTATGGTTTTTCTTGCAACCTGTGTCCTACCGGATGTTACACCGGCTTGTACGCCAATGTGTTTTTTTGAGTGTTTGCCACCTTGTAAGATTAAAACATGTAATGAGTTTATAGTATTCATTTATGTGGCGATTTGGCCTCCGATACCATTTAACCTCAATATGTGTAAACCTTAGCTAACTAAACTAGGAACAATGTGTGATCGGTATTCGGAGTTTGACGGCCCAAACTTGGGAACGTCTAACCACGGCTATGCGTGAGTTGTTGTATATTATTGCTATGTGCAGGGTGTGAACCTCCTTGGGTGATTAACTCGGTTATGCTACCGTATGGTTTGAGTGTGATAGGCTCCAATGAGAGCCCTAACTATTAACTTATGAGCATATGTATGTACTAATGGGGGGAGAGGAGTCCGGTCTGTTCCGGCCACGCGTGTGAGGATGGGGGTCGTGCCATTATAGGTTCGTCCCTCTGTGTATGTTATGGTTGTTTTCCCATTGGGTTTCCAACCTTCCCTTTTAGCTTAACCAAGCTATATTACTGACTCACGTCGGGCCCGGGGGCATACTAATGGTTATGTTTATTTCGGTGTGCTTGGGATTACTATATCCGACACCTTGTGTATAAGTTAACCGTTCTATATAACGGACGGTAACGAGGATGGTAACGAGCTTAACATGGGATGGCAAAAATCCCTAGGCTCACCTGGAATACTAACTGTGGTGGAAGGTTCCTTGTGAGAACCGATTTTATGGTGTATGTAATGTTATGATGCTATGCAAATTCCCTTGCTATGCTTTGGTATATATATATATATATTGGATGTTTTAAATGAATGCAACGTTGTCATGTGAACATCGAAGCAAGAAAGGTTGTTATGTTTTGTTATGTGTGGAATGAGTTATGTTGTAGGATATGGAATGTGTGGATCATGGAAATGAATCCCAGTTTGCGACAAGAGGCATTTAAGGATAACCCGACTAATGGGTACATGCCGTTCGTTAAGGAAGTAGCTCCATTTTAGAGGAGAGCCACTCTAGGGTTTAAGGAATCATTGGATGGTTGGTTAAGTGTGGATGTGTTGGTCATAGGTTGAGCCCATGGAGGCGAAATATTATGTGTTGTATGGTTAGGCTTGTGTGCATGTTTTAAATAAAATCAACTGCATGCTAAGACGACAATTAGTGTGCGTGGCCCGGTAGCATGTGGGCTGCGGGATTACCATACCAGCAAGGTGCTGAGCCCCTTGGGGGCCACCCTTTCTCTCCTTTTCTATTTCAGGTACAAGGAGCTGGAACCCGTTCGAGAGTAGGACGGGGCAGAAGTTTATACATGGGTAGCCATTTAAATGGCGTGAGTATGATAGGCGTAGTAAGACCGAAGTTGTTATCGGCGGTAGTTTGTAAATACTCGGTACAGGGGGAGTGTATGTATATAATAAATGTTGAAGATGGAACGAGGATCGTATTGTGTAGTTGCTCGGAATCTAGTCCATCAGACCGATACAAATGTACATATATTAGCCTTGTTAGCCACGTAGGTGGTTACGGCGTGTAACACCATTGGAATAAGTAATGTGATGAGTTGAGTTTCCGTGCAGATTGTTATTATGTGTTTGTTGTTGGATGGGGTGTTACAGTGACTAAGGAGCCAATGGGAATGAGTTAGTAAGATAAGCTTAAGGTGAATATGAGAACACTTATATTGCTATGGGAGCATTGTTGTGTGTATTTGCAGGTTGAAAGCTTTTATTGTGGAAATTCAGTGTTTAAGTTTAAGCCATTTAAGGGCTTAAGAGCCATGTCATTTAAGAGCCTTGGTGCTATGAATTTAAGAATATTGCATTATATTCAGTTTGTTATGAATGAGTTGATTTGGGTGAGAAAATATGAGAGAAGGATTTGATGTATGTGAGATGATGGAATGAGAAAAATGCATTTGGGCATGATAATATGCTAGAGAAGCTATGGCAAAATTTGAGTAGAAAACAAGGTGTTTAAGTGGTTGTTGTGAATTAAAATGACCTAGGGTTTATGTTATACCCAAAATTTCAACCCCCCGGAGGTGAGTCTCTTCTAATAGGCTAGTAGTGAGGGTTCCCAGATCGATCGGCACATTTCAGAGTGCTAGGGACAGCTTAGTCATCTCCAGGGCCATTTTCGTAATTTTTCAAGGCTCCTAAGCCCCCTACAGGCTTTCTCTCTCCTCCAAATAAGGGTCAAATCAATTCAAAATGCTTTGAAATTTTTACCCAAGATAGAGGATGACATTTTAAGCATAATGGCGTTGGAATTTTGATTTTTCGAATTTCCAATAATTTTCTAGCAATTTCTGATTGAATCTGACGAGAAATTGAATTTAAAAATATTCTAATATCCAAAAAATTCGACTCCACTTTAGAAAAATCAGAAATATCATCCTTTACCCATGTGTGAAATTTCATAATCAAATTCCTTTTGGAAGCCCTTGAGCTAAAACGTCGGTAAATCTCGGTTTTTACCGGATTTTTCTATCTTTAAAGAGGTCTATATAAGGAACCTTATCCCATGATCAAAGAAGAACCTCAAGAACCCTAAGCAACCAGAAAACCTAGCCGTCTCATTCCCCTCACGTTTTTACACATCCAAGCACTAAAATCACATCAAAAATCTCTCGAAATCACCACCTGAACACACTTTTCAACTCCTAACACATCAACAATCATCAAACATCAACCAAACCACCTCCAAAACGTGAAGAACATCATCAACAATCAACAACCAGAAGCTTGGGTCGAAATCCTCTCGGGTCTGCCATCAACGGAGCACTCGACGAATCCCGGTGTGAAGAAACGTTGTGAATCCGAAGGTAAAACAGGTAGAAACTCCACTTCCCTGATTCACCACGGTATTATCTGTCTCGCCTCAAAATTTGGGCTCAAACTAACCTTCGTACGCTTCTGTATTGCTGTTTATTTAAGCCTCTGTCAGATAACTTGTTTGCTAAGTTTCGTGCTTAATTCGAATTCAAATTGAAAACTTTCAATCACTAACGTCTTGTACATCTTTCAGGCTACACACCCATAAAATTTGAGCCGAAAACACCTTCGGGAACAGCCTCAAAGCCGCCGTCCGAGGGCTGTCCGCACCCACGGACGTCGTGTCCGGGGTCCCGGACTCCCTGTCCGTAAGCTCGGACACCCACGGACGGCGGCGGGATTTTAAAAATTCAAAATTTAGGTTTTTCTAATAATGTCCGGGCCCACGGACATCCTGTCCGTGGCCCCGGACTTTGCAAATTTTTGTTTTCTTTAATTTCGACTTTTCTGTATGTTTAGGTTAACTGGGGTCCGTGGTCTCGGACGTTTGGTCCGTGGCTACGGACGTAAGCAAAATTTGACCTAATTCTGCCTCCGAAACCCTAGTTTAGGTAGCTTTTTATTTCACTTTAATTCTCTGTCAAAAAATGCTAAAACAAAAAAAAACAGAAGCTCGCGCACTTAGGTTAAAACGACTCGTAATAAGCCGTAAATAAACTAAGTAGAGGAAAAACGACCTAGGAAGGGTAATGAAAGTAATTGAACCCTAATTAAGTCGAATATCAAGCCCCCGAACCCGAACTCTCCTTTCCTAATTTGATCTAGGTTAAAATTAGGTGGCGACTCATAATAGGTTCCAGTGAGCTAGCTTAGGTTTTAATAATTATTGTTATATGACATAGTTATTAATCTTAGGTTATAAGTGGACCTAAAACCCGTTTAGATCCTAATCAGCTTTAACCAACATAGGATAGGGTTTAAAATCGAGGCTCACAGACTGGCGACTCTGCTGGGGACAAACTTCTTAATTTTAACTTGTTTAATTTTAAGAAAGAGGGCTTAACTCGAAAATGTTTATTTATGGCTTTATTACTCTGTTTGTTTACCTTCGTGCGCACTTTAATTTTCTGCACCTTGGCATCATATGAGAGCGAGGGTCCACACAAACCAATTTCACCCCGGGACCCATTTGAGGGTCCCCTGTCAGGGACTCACACCTTTTAGGTGATGTGAATAAGCGGGGGAAAAGAGGAGGGTGTCGTCTAACCACACCCCCTTAATACCTGGGCTTTAGCCCCAAGCGTCTTCCTGGCAGTGCCCTTACCTAGCCCTTTGTTTGGTCAGTCAAAGACCCGACCGTAGACGCACACCTTTAGGTGATGTGAAAAGAGTGGGGAAGCCCAAAGAGAATAGCGTACAAGCCCTATTCCTTTGTGGTGACCTGGGCCCGCGCCCCAAGCACCTCTCCGGATCGATCCATACCCGGTTTGACTTAAACGTCTAGTGAGGACATGTTGAATTTGTGTGGGCCTTGTTTGCTTGTATGATCGGCCCACTACCCAGCCTAGAGATTGATAGGAACTTCTCCTACATCAACCTAGCCTAAAACGAATTGGCAGCTCTATTTGTTTGCGGCCCAGAGGCCCTGTTTGGTTTAACATGTGAGTCGTTCGGGCTTCGGCCCAAAAGCTTAGACTTAGGTGATTTCTCTTCTGGCCCATTTTGAATTATCCAATTAGTTCTAGGCCCATAAAAAGGAAATCCATCTGAACTCGAAATAACTCACAAGTCCCGAAAACAAAATCTTTTTCTGCTTAGCAACCATCTTCTCTGGCCCAAAGAAAGTTGGGCCCATTTGGGATTTAGGGACCATTCCAGCCCATGTGCTTTACTCCAGGCCCAAACACATTCCGGCCCAAGGGCTCATTCTAGACTAGGTAGACTTCTTATCCGGGCCCTAGCCCCAAACCCTAGGTCTAGGTGTCACCTCGCAGGCCCAATCAAAGCCATCTGTTTAGATTTCAGTCCAAATTCCAGTTCACAGTCTGAAAGATACTCCAGCTCAAACACCTCACTTTCTGGGTATCCTGGCCCACTTGCTTTCAGCCTAAGTCTGTTTCGATCTATCTTGTGAAGCGTCATGTTTCAGCCCACTTCCTTTTGTTAGCTAATAATGGACACCTTGGACACAGGTAGACTCAGGTCCTAAGTGCGGTCCAATCGACATGGAAGCCCAGCTCGCAATTTTGGAACAAAAGCACATGGCCACCATTGAAGCCATGGAACAGAGGCATAGTGCTGCCATGGACGCCGTGGAATCTAACTACGTTGCTGTTATCAAAGAGTTGAAAGAAAAGGCTCTTTCCCTCGAGTCCGAACGTCAAGCTCGGGATGAGTTAGTGGACAGGCTTCTCAACACCCTTTATGACTGCATTGAAGTTGGCTCTGTTAGGGTCCGAGGATCGAAGGGGAATGTCAAAGAAATTGCTACGGAACTCAGGAAAGTGATTAGGCAACCGGGAGCAGCAACTTGCATCCAAAGCTGCACTCGCAAGAGAACCAGGCGACATGAGGAAGTCAGTGATCAACAGTCAAGAGGACCTGGTTGGAGCATTGGGACAGTAGAACCACCCCGACGGAATTCTCAACAGAGAGAGTTTACAGACATCGGTCGAACACCAAGACAAGCACTTGAAGAGCTTCGAGGAAGATATCCGATGCAACCGCTCACCCTAAGGCCAGGAACTACTCATTTGGGGAAGGATCTTAATCAATTTTGTCACTTCCACCAGCTGCCCGGTCACGACACTGACCACTGCAGGGCCCTACAACACAGAATCCAGGATCTAATTGACCAAGGGCTCCAATTCTAAGAACATGGTGGAGAGCGCAGAGCACGCGTGCCCAAGCATCATCAAAAATGTTGCATTTCTTTTCTTGATTAGTTGTCTTTCAACTTTTGTAGTAGTTAGTTCCCTTGACCATTTTCGGTAGTTTTCCTGAGTTTGTAATTTCCAACATTATTCTTCTTGTTGAATAAAACATAGTTCCATTTTCATAATCTTTGTGCAAAGCATTATTCATTAATTCGAAAAACTAAAAAAAAAGAGCACTCACGTTTTTCAAGGGTCACGAAGTAATCCTTTTCTGACTATGCAATGGAATACAAAGACTTACATTTTGTTTCTGAAAATCTGAACATGCCTAACCAAACACTGCAACTCACAACCCACAAAGAGGTTCAAGGTCCACATCTATTGAATTGTTGTCGCAAACCCCAAAATCAATACTAGGGGCAATCTAAGTTTAAGTTCGTCATCTTTTATCTTTTGTTTAAATGTGCGAACGAGTTTCGGAGTGAAAATCTCGCGAGAATGTCTTGAGTGGAAAAACCATGAGCGAACGAGCGTGTCACTTTTACGCGACTCCGGTGAGACCACATTCAAAGGTGAGGTAAACGGCGTAACTCCGACCGAAGGAGATAATTTGTAGATTTACACTTAGACCTGCGAAAAGTAACAAAGAAAGGATACACAACTATTAGGGGTGACGAAGCACCTAGGTACAGCACCACACATCCAAAAGCTTGTGAACCCTGACATCACACCCTAGGCACCCCCGCTGAGCTTTTGATATATGACCTCTTTTACAACACTACAAACTCCACAGAATAAGCCAGCCAATGGTGAATACCCGACCCGGTGACCAAAGGATGCAAGGAGCCCGACTTCCGAACAGCAACTTCACAAGTCCAAAGAAGCAGAACTGCTACCAGCATGACGGAGTGATCCGCAAATGGCCCCAAAGTGGCACAGGATTCAAATGCGCTAACATCAAAAACAGCTCTCAAAGTTCAAAACCGGGAAACACAAGAACCCCGGAGGAAAAGAGATTCAAAGAAAGGCAAACCTGGAAAGCCTCGAAGTAATCCAAAATCAGTAGAAAGAGAGAAGGCGCAAGGAACAACCCAAAAGTTCTAAGTTCCAAGCTCATAAGCGAAGTCATCACGAAGTAGCCAAACGACTTCAAGGCAAAGAAGACAAGTCCGAGAGAAGGTGGAAGTTGCAGCTTTGGTCACCCTTATAGCTCCACATACCTGAAATATCCCTCCATGGTCCCGTTGTCTTTCATCACACCCCATGGCCATGTTATAAGCTTTAAAGACTTCCGACTTGATAGTTGTGTATCTAATCACGTGAAAGTAACAGATCGAATGCGTAAATTCATCAAATATCGAATTCAATGGTCTAGAAGTTGTGACCGTAGGGGAGGAACGAGTGCAAACACCAAACACGCCGAGTGTAGGTTAGGAAACACCACGTGAAAACATAAGCCTTGACCCTGTGAGGACGAGACTCGTTCGCACGTTTAATAAAAGAAAATACTGGGGGCAATCGATCGTTCCGATCAATTGCCATGAACTCTAGCTCAGATTGTCCTAAGGAAAATACTGGGGGCAATTGTTGGTTCCAACAATTGCCATGACAACACCAATTGAAACCTAAAGCTTGAGCACCACCATCCCACCACAGGCATAAGCCCTTACCACCACACCTCCACTACACAGGCCCACATAAGCCCTTACCTCCACACCTCCACTACACAGGCACACATAAGCCCCTACCACCACACACACACTCTCAAGCCCGTCATTAGCCTTACCTCCACAAAAACATCAAACCCGTCATAACCCTGACCACCATCCAAAATCACAACGCAGTCCCAGGTCTATCACAAGCACCACAACAAACACCACACACTTCCACCAACGGCATGTTCATTTTCTAAGAAACAAATTGCAGATTTGAAATTTTTAGTCAGGAAATGATTATTTCACTTTCCTTTTTCAGCAGAGTTTTTCTTAAGCATTGCCATGTTTAGCACATTTTTCAATAGTTCCTTGTTTTGGGCTAGCTTCCAACAAACACTTTAGTTGCATTTTACAACTTTTGCACAACACCTCAACATTGCCACCTTTTCCAACAGTTTCCTGTTTTGAACGAGTATCTTTCATGTATTTTGATTGTACATCTTATCATCATTGCCATGTTTGGCACTCCAATAATCAGTTTTCATCATTTGCACGAGACCATTATCTTCCTAACTCATTTTTAGTTCGAGACCTAAAATCGGCGCAAGGCCCTGCAGATTCCTCTTTCAGTACGAGACCTAGATCTTCGTACGAGACCATCATCTTTCAGTGCGAGACCAGCATCTTCAACCACGAGACCTAGACATTCAGTGCGAGACCATCATCTTTCAGTGCGAGACCCAGCATCTTCAACCAGTACGAGACCTAGTATCAGCTTCCGTGCGAGACCCATCATCTTCAGTGCGAGACCCAGCATCTTCAACCAGTACGAGACCTAGTATCATCTTCCGTGCGAGACCCATCATCTTCTTCAGTGCGAGACCCAGCATCTTCACCAGTACGAGACCTAGTATCATCTTCCGTGCGAGACCTCATCTTCTTCAGTGCGAGACCCGCATCTTCAACCAGTACGAGACCTAGTATCATCTTCCGTGCGAGACCCATCATCTTCTTCAGTGCGAGACCCCATCTTCAACCAGTACGAGACCTAGTATCATCTTCCGTGCGAGACCCATCATCTTCTTCAGTGCGAGACCCAGCATCTTCAACCAGTACGAGACCTAGTATCATCTTCCGTGCGAGACCCATCACTTCTTCAGTGCGAGACCGAGCGTCATCATCCGTGCGAGACCGTGCGAGACCTAGTATCATCTTCAGTGCGAGGTAGAGCGTGATCTAAGTTGGCGGGGCAGAGGCAAATATCCCCATCTTCATGTCAACTTCTTGGGAGAAGCAACTAGTGGGCAGTGGCAATAAGTCCCCTTGGTAATCTAGAAGTTATCCCAGCACCCCAGTTGGGGGCAGAGGCAATAAGTCCCCTAGTATACCAACCAGGAGCATTGGAACGGGTTTCGGTCCCCAGAAGCATCCGAGCATCATCATCAACATCATCATCAGCATCGTTAGCATATCATCATCATATCATCTTTCTTCTGCATGACATCTACATTTGCATTACAGGTTCCCGACCCCTTAGAATGTTCGGCATACTTCATTTCATTTTAGGTAGTCAACGCCTTAGAATGCTTGACATCATCTCATTCGTTATAGGTAGTCAACGCCTTAGAATAGCTTGACATCATCTCATTCGTTATAGGTGGTCAACGCCTTAGAATAGCTTGACATCATCTCATTCATTATAGGTAGTCGGCGCCTTAGAATAGTCTGACATTATTTCATTTTTTACCTTTAGGTGGCCGACGCTTTAGAATCGCTCGACATCCTTCCACTTTACTCATAGGTAGTCAGCGCCTTAGAACAGCTCGACACAACTTGTTGGTTTTCAATTGCACGAGGGGTCTTTTAAGATCCAAAATTTTGGGGTATCACTCAAGCATCAACTAGCCTTTTCATTTCCATTACAAAGTCTAGTTGACGGGGGGCAATCTGTTATACCCAAAATTTCAACCCCCCGGAGGTGAGTCTCTTCTAATAGGCTAGTAGTGAGGGTTCCCAGATCGATCGGCACATTTCAGAGTGCTAGGGACAGCTTAGTCATCTCCAGGGCCATTTTCGTAATTTTTCAAGGCTCCTAAGCCCCCTACAGGCTTTCTCTCTCCTCCAAATAAGGGTCAAATCAATTCAAAATGCTTGAAATTTTTACCCAAGATAGAGGATGACATTTTAAGCATAATGGCGTTGGAATTTGATTTTTCGAATTTCCAATAATTTCTAGCAATTTCTGATTGAATCTGACGAGAAATTGAATTTAAAAATATTCTAATATCCAAAAAATTCGACTCCACTTTAGAAAAATCAGAAATATCATCCTTTACCCATGTGTGAAATTTCATAATCAAATTCCTTTTGGAAGCCCTTGAGCTAAAACGTCGGTAAATCTCGGTTTTTACCGGATTTTTCTATCTTTAAAGAGGTCTATATAAGGAACCTTATCCCATGATCAAAGAAGAACCTCAAGAACCCTAAGCAACCAGAAAACCTAGCCGTCTCATTCCCCTCACGTTTTTACACATCCAAGCACTAAAATCACATCAAAAATCTCTCGAAATCACCACCTGAACACACTTTTCAACTCCTAACACATCAACAATCATCAAACATCAACCAAACCACCTCCAAAACGTGAAAACGTCATCAACAATCAACAACCAGAAGCTTGGGTCGAAATCCTCTCGGGTCTGCCATCAACGGAGCACTCGACGAATCCCGGTGTGAAGAAACGTTGTGAATCCGAAGGTAAAACAGGTAGAAACTCCACTTCCCTGATTCACCACGGTATTATCTGTCTCGCCTCAAAATTTGGGCTCAAACTAACCTTCGTACGCTTCTGTATTGCTGTTTATTTAAGCCTCTGTCAGATAACTTGTTTGCTAAGTTTCGTGCTTAATTCGAATTCAAATTGAAAACTTTCAATCACTAACGTCTTGTACATCTTTCAGGCTACACACCCATAAAATTTGAGCCGAAAACACCTTCGGGAACAGCCTCAAAGCCGCCGTCCGAGGGCTGTCCGCACCCACGGACGTCGTGTCCGGGGTCCCGGACTCCCTGTCCGTAAGCTCGGACACCCACGGACGGCGGCGGGATTTTAAAAATTCAAAATTTAGGTTTTTCTAATAATGTCCGGGCCCACGGACATCCTGTCCGTGGCCCCGGACTTTGCAAATTTTTGTTTTCTTTTAATTTCGACTTTTCTGTATGTTTAGGTTAACTGGGGTCCGTGGTCTCGGACGTTTGGTCCGTGGCTACGGACGTAAGCAAAATTTGACCTAATTCTGCCTCCGAAACCCTAGTTTAGGTAGCTTTTTATTTCACTTTAATTCTCTGTCAAAAAATGCTAAAACAAAAAAAACAGAAGCTCGCGCACTTAGGTTAAAACGACTCGTAATAAGCCGTAAATAAACTAAGTAGAGGAAAAACGACCTAGGAAGGGTAATGAAAGTAATTGAACCCTAATTAAGTCGAATATCAAGCCCCCGAACCCGAACTCTCCTTTCCTAATTTGATCTAGGTTAAAATTAGGTGGCGACTCATAATAGGTTCCAGTGAGCTAGCTTAGGTTTTAATAATTATTGTTATATGACATAGTTATTAATCTTAGGTTATAAGTGGACCTAAAACCCGTTTAGATCCTAATCAGCTTTAATCAACATAGGATAGGGTTTAAAATCGAGGCTCACAGTTTACTAGAAGTCATTAAGAGAAATTTGAGTGGAAATGAGTTAACTAAGGAGTTCTTGAGGTTTAGAATGACCTAGAGTTGTCTAGGAGGAATTAGAGGTTAGGTGGGTGTATTAAACACACCAAAATCATGTTATGATGAATGATAAAACTTGTGCAAAATTTAGAGGAAAAGGTGTATAATGTTTTAGGATGGTTTAGGTATGAACTAGAGAATATAACAATGTGAATGTTTAAGGTATCTTGTGTAAGAGGTGAAGATGCTAGTGGTGGTTTGATAAGGTTATAGTTTGGATGGTAATGAGTGGACTTAGGTATGGAAGTGGAAATTGTAGGAGAATGTTGTAGATTGTCTAGGAAAATGGCTAGGAATGTATAAGAGTATATGATCATGAGAATGGTGAATAAATTGAGTAAAAGAGGTGGAAATATCTAAGGAGGGTGTAGCATGGTCAAGGTATATCAAGAACAATGTTAAGGTGTTAATAGGATGGAAAGAAAGGTGTAGGTATGTGCAAGGGTTTAGTAGTGATGAGTAACAAATGGGAAGGAGAGAAAATTGTGCATGGAGATGCAAGATAACCTTGGAGAGTTTAGCAAAGGAAAGATGGATGAATAATGATGTTTGAGGAGTAGTTATATTGGTTGAAAGGAAACACTTTGGTTAGTTGAAGTGTTAGACAAAATTTACATGTTGAAAGTGTAAGGAATTCAGTTATAAGTGTTAAGAGTTTAGTAAGAACTTGAATAATGATCAAGGAATTCGGATGTGATTTGAACCATGAGTTAGGAGGATTTTAAGTGCTTAAATGGTGTTAGAACATGTGTGAATACATGGGGAAAGATTAGAAGAATATTGGACAAAAGAACAAGTGAAGAGTAAAGTTCAAAACTGTAAAATTTAATAATTTTAAAGTGTGGTCCGGGACTTGGTCCTGGATAAAGTCCCGGACCAGCACTAAAAACATGCCGAAAATCCAAGTTTAGATTGGTCCGGGACCTAGGTCCTGTAATAAGTCCCGGACCAGCATGAAAAAAACTACCGAGAGTGCCTTTCAAAAGTGGTCCGAGACCTAGGTTAAGTAACAAGTCCTGGACCACCCATAAATAAGTGCCGAGAGTGAACCCAGTAATTGGTCTGGGACTACAGTCCAGGACCATGTCCCGGACCAGCCATTTTTACAAAGGAAGTGTGCTTTTTAAGAGGTAAATGAAGGGGGCTTGTTGGGTAATGCTATTATAAGGTTGTTAAGAGTTGTTCGGTGAAGTTTTATGGCATTTAGAGGTGTGAATAAGTGTGAGGTAAAATGAGAAGTGAGTAACATAAGTGGTTAAGTTTAAACTATAATGACTTAGTGGTATTTAGTTGGAAATCATTAGTGATTAAGTAAGCTAGGTTAATTAAAAGTAATTAACCACCCAATTCGATGAATGTTTTAGGGTTTGAGAATTTGGACTCCGGAGGAGAGTAAGCAACCGAACGACCGACGGTGTACGGTATGGTTTTCTTGTGACTTACTTGCTAACGAGGTGTCCCTCGGCTTGTGTGCTATTTGTCTTTGTGTGCCCACTAAACAAGATAAAGCATGCAACCGGAATATTATGTTTATTGTATTATTGTGTGATGTTTGAAAACTAACACAACTTACCGTGAGAACTTACTAACTAATGTTTAGTAAAGATTGTGTGAGATTAAGGAACACTCCCAAATATTGTTTTCTTAGTAACCGAAAGAGGTTAACTAACAAACATTAACTTGAGACTTTCTACTAACTAGAACTTGGGGGGGGGGGGAGTGAGGAATCCGGAATGGTACCGGCACATGTGTATTGGGGGAAGTCGGTATCCTTATCAAATACCATCTTCCAAATATGACTTGTCCTCAAACTCATCACCTAGAGTCGACATATAGACTCGACCTCCTCGAACTTCTTGTTTTAGGAGGGAGGCATACTGAGATGGTGTGGTGGGATCTACCTAAATGCCCAACTAATTCTAACAAATATTGTTTATGTAAACCAATGGAGCTGATAACTCATTGGCTAGGGTTACGTGACCCGACAGATAAACAATGAATTAAAGAACAACCATTCTAATTAAAGA
Organism: Limonium bicolor; assembly: GCA_023374045.1. Lineage (NCBI taxonomy): Eukaryota > Viridiplantae > Streptophyta > Magnoliopsida > Caryophyllales > Plumbaginaceae > Limonium > Limonium bicolor. The sequence goes on from CM041781.1 coordinate 138,505,617, forward strand.
ACAGTTGACTTAATTGAGATAAGAACCGAGATAAGATTTGAGATAAGATACAACCATTTCTATTTAAAGAATGGTTTGTATTCTAAGAACTGAGATAAGATTTGAGATAAGATACAACCATTTCTATTTAAAGAATGGTATGTATTCTAAGACTAAGATAAGGATTAAGATTGAGGTAAGATAAGGTTGGACTGAGATTAAGAGGAAACAAACTTAAGGAGTTAAATGATTAACTCGCTAATTAAGGGAATGCCTTTAAGTCGTTCATTGTGTTTGAACTTTGATTGTTCATATGTGGCTTGTTGTTTATTGCACTTTCTATTATGTTGTGCATCTAATCAACCTCCATGCTATCGACAATTAGTCATCGTAGCCACATTAGCTTGGGGGCCATGAGAGGATTGTACCAGCAATTTTGCTGACCCCCTTTGGGGACTGATTTTATTTCGCAGGTGAATGACAGAAGGCGACAGTTGATAAGTGTAAAATACATATACTTTTAATAGTATATTTGATTTAATATTCGTAATGAACTAGCTTATATTTCACACTTATCTTATAGTTTTTCTACTATTTAATTTTGATGTGACTGATATATTTTTATATGTAAAATGCAGGAAAACTATTGAATTTACATTAAAGATTACAACACAACAAATAGTGACTTATGTATACATACATGCATGAAGACGTGAACAATATGGAGCAGATATGCACACCATGATGTGGGCCTTGATTTGTCAAAATAGTGGGCCGGCATAATTGTCAAAATACCGAAGCCATGCACGTGAAATAGGTATTTGGGCTGAAGGAGCAATACACGCAGGCTGGAATGGAATTTGAAACTAGAAGGATGGGTTATTCAATTGTTTTTTATCGGACAAGCTGGGATCGCACAACCATCGGAAAAAGACAACATCTTCACCATCAACGTCCGGTCATCATAAAAGACACCACTGCAACCATCCTCCGGGGGGATTCACGCCCGCCATCACCACCTCACTACCTCTCCATCACTACACCACCGCACCACCATCATCTCATACTCTCGACATCCCCATTCACTCACCCTCGCCACCACCGTTTCACCGTAACCACTTCATTCACGCCATTCACCCATTGACCACACTCATCCCACTCTCGCCACGTCTTTAGTCCACACACCACCGTCTTCATTCTTCACCGATTCATCGCTCACCATATTACCACATTCACATAACCGAGACCACTACTCCCATCACACCGTCATCTTCAACACCATACCACCATCACCGAGACCACCACGGAGATCACTACTTCCATCACCAGATCCATGCATCACCGACTCGCATCATTTACATCCTTACCAGACCACTGATCACGACCCATTCATCCCCTTGATTCACCGTCACCTCACCACACACCACCGTCTCCATTCATTACCCATTCATCGACCGGAGGACAACCATCTCGACTTCAGTCACACCCGACACCACACCACTGTCTCCAGTCCATACTCCATCGTCGTCCACTGCCACCGATCATCTTCATCGCTTCATCGTTCCGCCATCACCGATACAATCATCCATCGCCATCATTCACACACTCACTTTCACCACGTCGAACCACCTTCATCCTCGACTCATCATTCCTCCATCACCGATACAATCATCCATCACCACCATTCACCACCTTCACCACGCCATCTTCATCGCCTTCATCCTCGCTTCGCCAATCATCATCTCACCCGCATCACCATCGTCAATCATCGTATTCGCCACCATCATTACGCGTTCTCTTCATCAATTCCCCTCGCTTCTCCATTCACACCACCCCGCACCACATCTCCGACTCCATCGACGTCGATGACTAAACAACCCACTGCAACAACAATCCATCGTGCCATCATCTTCATCTCTCGCCATCGCCTCTCCGTTCTGTAGCCTTCACCGATATCACCATCACCAAATCGCCGAACTTCATACTTATTTTCTTCGTCGTCGAACACACGAGGCCGAGGAGAGGCGAGATCGAGAATAACATCAGTACGTCGGTGTGGAGAAGAACAGGGCGAGAACGACAAGTTGGGAACCGACCTTGAATGAACCGGTTCAGACAGAACCAACCTGGGATGAACCGGACTAGTTCAATTATAAGGGGTTTATTAAACTAAATTCATTTTAATTGTTACATGTTACTTGTTTATTATTGCATTTTGGTTATTACATAACATTTGACATTGGTTTTAATGTGTGTTTTCCATTGAAATTATATTTTTACTGGTTTTAATTAATATATAGATTGTTACAATTAATGCACTTATGCTGCAATAATTCTGATCGTTTTATTGCATTATCTTTCCAAATCTATTTTGATCCGATCAAGTGAAAAATATATAGGTTCGATTAATTCGTAAATTTGTGGAAAACTTGTTTTCATCGGACAAGTTAATACTTCATCTGCATAAATATTATCTCTCAAACTTATTTTGTTTACATGTGTTTTGCTGGTCTAAAAAAAAGTCATAGCATGTTCTGGTAAACAAATTCGTCACAGTTATTATTTTTGCCAATCTATAAACCAGATGAAATAATATAATTAACCAAACTGCAATAACTGGAACCCGGAGTCCCGCTCAATCATATCATCTATCATTTTAATATATCTGTTATTTTATTTATCTGCATTTTTAGTTTCATTTGCAATTCAGTAAAACCCCCCTTTTGTGACACGCTTAGGAATTAGACATTTTCACTTAAGTCCCACGGTTCGATTACCCGGTTGCTTCAATCTTTCTATACTACTGCGACCGGGATTTGTTTGTAGCCCGAAAGACGTTTTGATCCTAACTCAATTGATTATTTTTAACAGGTCAAAAATCTTGTCTGCAAATGGCACCGTTGCCGGGGACGTGACTTTGTCTAGTCCCTAAGCCCCGGATAATTCATTGGTTATTTTAATATTTTGTTTCTTTGACATTTTGTTTTCTTTTTATTTTTCTATTTTTATTTTGTTTCTAATATTCTGTTTGCTGTTTTGATTTTTGTTTCATTAATCTGTCTTTTTAATATCTTTCATTTTCTTTTGTTGCTTATATTATTACTATTGTTTTCGTCATTTAATTATTCCAGCAATTTACTTATCGTATTGTTTTCAGTTAATTGATATTCTAGTTATTTTATTGTTATTTTTAATTTCGACCTATTTATTTTACTGTTATTTAATTACTGTCATTTAAATTCTGCTATTTAAATTCCAGTATTTAAATTTCTGTCATTTATTTTCTCGTCATTTATTTTCCAGTTATTTAAATTATTGTCATTTAAATTCCACTCATTTAAATTTCATTCATTAAATTCCGCCATTTAAATTCTGCTATTTAAATTCCAGTTATTTAAATTCCTGTCATTTATTTTCTTGTCATTTATTTTCCAGTTATTTAAATAATTGTCATTTAAATTCAAGTCATTTAAATTCATGTCATTTAAATTTTAGTCATTTAAATTCCGCTATTTAAATTCTGCCATTTAAATTCCAGTTATTTAAATTCCTGTCATTTAAATTATTGTCATTTAAATTCCAGTCATTTAAATTCCAGTTATTTAATGTCCAGTTATTTAAATTATTGTAATTTAAATTCAAGTCATTTAAATTCCGTTTCTTTATTTAATTGTCATCCGCATTCTAGTTATTTATTTACCGTCATTTAAATTCTAGTTATTTATTTCCAGTAATTTATTTATCATCATTTCAATATCAGTAATTTATTTTATCGTCATTTAAATTCCCGTCATTTAAATGCTGTCATTTATATTCCTGTTATTTATTTTGCCCCTTATTTTTTTATTTCTTTTATGGTTTCCATTTTCTATTTACTACTTAATAATTTTCTTATAGTTATTTTTCAGTTTATCTATTATTTAATTTATTTCGTTATTTATTTGCTTTCCTTTTTATTCTTTATTTATTTGTTTGTTTTAGTTATTTTGTTAAAAAATTGGCAATGGATTTGGTTGTCAATTATTATTATTTTGTTTTTATTAGTTCATTTTGCTCTTAGTTTTTATTATTTCTAACTAATAATGGTAAGTGAGGAGCAATTCATATGGGAATCCTTTTATTCCCAAGATATATATTGCTCATATTGTAGGGGACCACACGAGTTCAATTTTTGTCCCAAAGTTGAAGAATTGTGGAGGAATCGAATCCAACAGGAAATTGAAGAGGAGTTCGATCGAGAACCATGCTACTCACAAGACATATATTGCTCGGTATATGAGGGAGATCATGAGTTTGAGGACTGTCTCGTAGTACAAGAGCAACTATGGTTAGGGGATCAACCAGACTACCTGGAGCAAATCGGTGTTGCACAACACAATACGATCATGAGCAATGTTTTCGAGCAACCTGTTGGAGGAGACCAGGAGAGTACTCATGGTTCTACAATCATGCTCCATACATTAGCTCAACAGGAGCAACACCTGGAGAATGAAATGATCCATGAAGTGGAGGAAAAAGACCTCGACATAAACCAACTACTGCTCTACACTACATTAGTTAAGATAAATGCAATGATGGAAGATCGAGTTGCATCACAACAACTGGAGAGCGAAATGGTTCATATAGTGGATCACCTTACTGAGGACTTGAATTGCTTGCTATCACCTCCCCCGTTCGAACCTGAGCAAACAACATCGAACCATCTGCCTGAGCTTGAAGACAAGCCATTAGAGGACAATTTCCACCTTGACTTCATGGAGCCTCCTCCCTCTGAAGTCCACTACCGTTATTTCCCTTCCTTTTCCGTGCTTTACCCAGAAGATAAGGATACTTGTCACCTCAAATTAGAGAAGAAGGAACCACCGTCACCTCCTGCCAAGTCATCCAAAAAAAACACCACTATTACCTTCGAGGAACCAATTCCCTCTGAAGTTGATTTCCATCAAGGCTCTTCCTATGAGCCTCTCCAAGAAAATGAGGATATCTACATCCTCAAAGCTGTGGAGGAGGAGCCATCCAACTTTGATCTTCATCTGGGGGATCAAGGCCTTCCCCACCCGCGCACCAAAGCAGTAGGGTGGAAACTCAAAGTCCACTCACTAAGTGTGGTGGCCACCTTCCCTTTTGATCCGGGACCAGTGTTTGAAGATAAAACCCGCCTCGGAGTTCTCCCTGCACCGCTCAACGAAGATAAGGATATCTTCATCCTTGAATTCGAAGAAAGATCTCCACCACTAGATGATCCTCGCACCCAGGGTCATCAACCGAACAATCTGGGCCATTCTTCAACAAAAAATGATGACCGCCCAACACACCCATTGAAGCTCACTTCAACATTCATTTTCGACTCAGAGGAAGATGCTTACATCCTCGAATTTGAGAATAATGGACAACCACCACCTTGCCAGTATCACAACCTTCTCGAGCCTCCCCTAAAGGAGGAAGATGTTTACATCCTCCAATTCGAGGAAGAACAACACTCAACACCTGGTCTTCTGCTTGAGACCCGTTTCCATCAATACCGCCTCAATAACTAGGTTTTGTGGAGCATTTATTTTCCTATTTTATTTGTTGAGGTAACGTTATGTTTTGATCCAGGGGGTTTAATACTAATTGCTGGCCATGTCGTATCCCCGTTGACACCACTATCAACTTTTATTTTTGATCCTGGATAACACAGCATGAGTCTAGCCAAAGACTATAAAGACGGGCAGCTTGCTGGGAGGCAACCCAGTGTTTAACTTTTTGTTTTGTTTTGTTGTTGTTTTTGCTTTCTATGGAGGGTGATTTTTCGGTATGAGGGGGGTCTATCTAAACATGGTCTGACTAAGAAGCCTAGGTCCTAAAAAAACGCCATTCTATGGAGGGTGAAAACCCGTTATTCTGGCATCCCTCAAATACCTACTAAATCGTCCGTCTTTCCCAGAAAGCGTAAAGGAGAGTGCAAGTGTGCACTACACCCGCTCTCGATGGGCTCCACGCGGACTTATGCCCTAAGGGCAGAAATTGACTAGAGTCGCCACCTAGTTTGAACTAAAGAGCTAGGAAAGGAGAAAAAAAATGGGGGGGGGGGTTCTAAGTACCGTTAGCTGACTCTGAAGTTGTTCCCTATGGATAGGACTTATCTGGTCGCGTCAGAGATGCTATTGTGGGTTCGTACTGGGTTACACCCCTTAGAAGTGGCAACGACCACGACTTCGGATTGGTGCCCGAGGAAACCTCGGTCTTCAATTGTCGAGATTGCCCTCTTTCAAAACCTTTTAGAGAGATTCATTTAAACGCCAAAGGATAGGATAGAGTGTGGGTGGAGGATTAGATGATTTAGAAGAGTTTAAAGAATAGGCTGGCCTTGAGATATTGATTGGGGAAGTCGGTTTGAATATTGAGAGATTTGGATGGTTTATGAGAAGTTTGAGGTCGTTTTGACTTTCACGAGATTAAAAGGATGCTGGTAGTTTTGAGGAGCAAAGGGTAATTTAGTTATTATATTTTGGAGTCAATGGGTGTTTGGATCATTTACTAGAGTTAAGGAGTTGTTGGTCATTTTGTAGTGCTTGGGGGTATTTTGGTCATTTTATAGAGTTGAGGGGTATTTTGGTCATTTTGTAGAAATGAGGGGTATTTTGGTCATTTTGTAGAGCTAAGGGGTATTTTGGTCATTTTATGAAGTTGAGAGATGTTCAGATCCTTTGGTGGAATTGAGGAGTATTTCGTGTTTATAAAGGTTGGATTTTAGAATGGTCAAACTTTTGAGGTGATTTAGGAAGTTGAAAGTGTTGATGGAGTATGAAAGAGGATATTTGGTTTACAGGTGTTCGGGTTTTGAGAATGTTTCAGGTTTTTGATCACTAAGGTTGTTCGGGAGTATTTAAGAATAAAGGGCCCAATGTTAGTACGGCTGGTGACTTCGGGTTTTCTTAAGAAAGGATTGAGGAGGGCTTAGGGGTTAAAGCTCTAAATGAAAGGGTTGGATTGATTTGTTCAGAATTGCCTCTCTTAAAATTTTAAAACGAAAAATCATTTTTATTATAAAAAGGGCGGATAATCCCGAGGGATTACCCTATATACCCCCTCGAGCACGACACTTAATTAATGGTAAGTGCCGAGGCTCGAAAGATGGGGCAATGAATTTATGTCGAAAAATAGGGTTCCGAGAGAAACACCATGAATGAGATGTTCTCGGTCGAACCCTAATAACGTCTCTAACTCCCAGGTTTTAAAATGTTAAAAACCAAAAACATTGAAATCGAGCGGAAGGGAGTTAGACGATTCTAAAATCCCGGCTGCAACTAGGAAGGTCGTTACTTCCCTAGCACCCTGCCTTGTCAAAATCTAGGTTGCAATTAGGGGATGTTTGTCACCCTAATGCCCCGCCTAAAGATGTCCAGACTACGACAAGGGATGTGACGACCCCAGTGCCCCGCCTCGGATTTTTATTCAGGAAGGGAGACAAGTGATGTCTAACTAGGAGGAAAGTGTTTTGAAAGTGTTAGACATTTCATGTTCCCCAAAAAAGGTTTATTTTTTAGTTTGAAAATTGAGTTGGAAAATGTTTGGAGTTGTTCGGAATTCTTAATGAAGAAACACTGATTTTGAGAAATATTTTTAGGAAAAAACTTTCTGTATATGTGAGAAGAACTTTTTGCGTTTGAGAAGAGTTTTCTATGATGTGAGAAGAGTTTTTCCTTTAAATTTCCACAAAATGGTTTCTTTTGAAAACTTGGTGATGTTTGAATAAAATTATTGTTTGAAAACTTGAGAAAAGAGACTTTCAGGATTTTTGAATTAAAGCTGAATAATGAGGAATGCTTTTTGGGTTTTTGGAGTTTGGATGGAATCTACAATTTGAATTGGATTGAAGTTTGATTTGGATTGAAGATCGGGCTGGGTAAAGGTCAGGAGGAGTCAAAGTTAGATCGGTCAAACTTGGGTCAAAGTCAACACTCGATCAAGGTCAAAGTTTGGTTGGTCAAAGTATGGGTCAAAGTCTGATTGGTCAAAGTTAGGGTCAAAGTTTTGTCAAAGGTCAACATTCAGGTCAAGGTTTGGTCAAAGGTCAACATTCAGGTCAAGGTCAAAGTTTGGTTGGTCAAAGTATGGGTCAAAGTCTGATTAGTCAAAGTTAGAGTCAAAGTTTGGTCAAAGCTAGGGTCAAAGTTTGGTCAAAGGTCAACATTCAACTCAAGGTTTGGTCAAAGGTCAACATTCAGGTCAAGGTTTGATTCTTGTGGACTTGGTTTGATTTTTGTGGGTTTGGTTTGATTTTTGTGGGCTTGGTTTGTTTTTTTTATTTTAGGCTTGGGCTGATTTGGGCTTGGATCGATTGGACTTTGGGTCGGTTTGGGCTTGGTAATGGGCCAGGCTTAGGCTTGGTAATGGGCCGGGCTTGGGCTAGGTAATGGGACGATTGGGGTTGGTGATGGGCCGGTTGGGCTTGGGCTTAGTAATGGGCCGATTAGGCTTGGGCTTGGTAATGGGCCGATTGGGCTTGGGCTTGGTAATGGGCCGATTGGGCTTGGGCTTGGTAATGGGCCGATTGGGCTTATTGGGCCGGTTCGGCTTATTGGGCCTTGTTATGAGGGGTAGTGGGCCGGATAGGGTGGCAGGCCGGATTTGGATTGGGCCGGGTCTGGATTTTGGGCCAGCTTTAGAAATGGGCTGGTCTAAGAAGTGGTTTTGATGGAATTGGGCCCAGATTTGGAGATTGGGCTTTGGAAATGGATTTCTAAAAATGGGCTAGAAAATTTGAACTATTAGGAGCTAGTGGGCTTAAGTCATATCTGAATAAAAATTAAGTGGATTTACAAGTGGATTGGATTTTTGTTGATAGTACATTTTTATTCTGAAATTAAGGGATGATTTGGAAAATTTTATAGGTTATAGGTATTCCTCACATGGACCGTGTATAGGACCCGTATGCATTGAGGATACCCAAACCTAAGGCGTTTCTACACAAGGGATGACCTACAGGCTAACTAAGGCTTAGACCATGAACAGATGAGATCAGGCAACAAATATTACGGTGAAACCGAAAGCAAGACATGTACAAATACAACACAGAGATGTATCGACAATCAACAACATAACAGCTCAAAACTGAAGAAGAAAAGCAAACCGGAATTACGCGGCCAAACCGAGTTCTTTTTTATTCGGGGTTAGTGAAATTAAAACACCACGAGTTTATGAGTTGCTAGGTTTAGAAGGCAGTACCAGAGGGAAGAACCGTTTTCTTTCTGCAAACAAAATAAAAAGATACACCAAAACAGAAGAATGAATCCAAAAGTTAGCTGGGTATTTAGCAGACAAATATTAATCGAATATAAAAGAAGAGGAAGGAAGAGATTGGATAGGTGATGCTTGCCGACTGTCTGTACATAGGAAAAACAGACGTGTTAATGGCACGTTGCAGGATCATTATGCTAAGATTAAGCCAAAAGCACTCAAGCGCATTATGTTATCACAACGGAATAGGCTAGAGTAGTGTAATGACAAACTCAAACCATCAAGTTTTTTTTAACTGATTACCAGGATCTCATGAGACTTTTGACAGAGGAAAGTAAATTTTGAGCCTGCCAGAACAGATGTGAATCAACTCCAAAACCGATGGTCACAAGCAGTAATGGTGTCCAAAATCCAGAAGCGGCTGGCAAGCGAAAGCCAAATTAAACAGAACCATAATTAAGAACAATTGCCAAGGTAGACAGAACCACAATAAATATTATGCTCAAACTAAAAAAGACACATTGCATTATGAAGGTGACTTCACCTGTAAACTTGGATGACATCAAAATTGACGGGGAAACTACCTCAATGGCAACTAACAGAGAGCATACTAAACAATTTAATGTTACAGTGTAGCCTTGAATCACACTCAGACCCGACTCGAACTCAATCAATATCAACAAAGGAGAATAATAGAACCTATGTGGTGTAAAACTGAAGTTTCAAGAATAGTTCTCGTGAAGGAATGTCTCATATTCAGAAAGACATATACATAAATGAACATGTAACGTGGTTTCCTGCAGGAAGGTTAGCACAACAGGCGTAAAACACACAGACAAGTTCGATGTTAATTCCCAGACTGTAAATGGTCATTCGAAGAGAAAAAAGAAAGAAAGAAACAGAGATACTAGAGATTGAAAAGAACTCAATCATGATGGTGATCTTCACGGTGGTCGTGAATCAGTTTCAAGCAAAGGGCTCAGAAATTTTACTCCGAATAAACAGACATTCCCCGAGGGTTGGTTTTTCCTGCAAGGTCAGTTTTCTTCGACAATAACAGGCAGCATGCAGATAGGGGTTTAGAACAAACCTCTCGCACAACACTGACTTCCTCACCGTCGCAATAATGGTCCAAGCATAAGAAATACAAAAGCGTGAACAGATCTCTGTAAACAAAATGGTAATTCACTTCAGAGGTAGAAGTAGACTCTCGTCGGGTGAAGTACAATGAGCCGGTCGGTAATAGGACTACTGAAGCCAAGGACGCCAAGGAGTCGGCGAAGATATTCTGGCTACGGTTCATATGCTTGAAAGTCACGTTTCGAAAGCAGGTGACTAGGTATGAAAGGTAGTCATGGTAGGGGATCAAACGTTCCTCTCTGATCTCCCAAGTCTGGTTGACTTGTGAAATAACAAGATTAGAGTCACCGAAGACCTCTAACTCCTCCACTTGCAATTCTAACGCCATTTCAAGTCCCAAAATGCAGGCTTCGTATTCTGCCATGTTATTAGTGACTGGGTAATTGTATTTTACCGCAGCAAGAAGCAGATCTCCCTTAGGGTGGATCAGCAAGATCCTAGCCCCTTTACCCTTGTGGTTGACGGCACCATCAAAGTACAACTTCCAACTGGTTTTCTGTAATGTCATGATTTGCTCATCTGGGAAGTCGTCATTGCCGAAGAACTCGGATGCTACGAGGCATTCTGCTAGATGCTCGGCTATGGCACTCCCTTTGATTGACTTCTGAATTTTGAAAGTGATATCGAATTCAAACAACAATAGAGATCATCTGGACAAGCGACCGTCAAGAAATGGCTTTTCTAGAAGGTACTATATCGGGTTCATGCGTGCAATCAGATGAACATCTTGCCCTAACAAGTAGTGTCTTAGTTTCTTCGTAGCCTAGACCAAAGCAGCGCAAAATTTGTGGATGTCGGAGTATCGCGTTTCTGTGTCAACCCATTTTTTACTGATATGGTAGATCGACTTTTCGCGCGGTGGAGATCCCTGTTCCTGGACCAGCATGGCGCCCATTGACATTTCTTAGGCAGTGAGGTAAAGGATCATTGGCTTACCCTCCTGGGGCGGTACTAAGACTGGCGGGTTCTGCAGATAGGTTTTTATCTTTTCAAATGCTTCTTGACATTGCTCATTCCAGACTTTAGACGCATCTTTCTTCAATAGACGGAAGATAGGCTCATAGGTCTCGGTTAGCTGCATGATGAATCTTCTGATGTACTGAACTCTGCCTAAGAAACCCCTGATTTCTTTTTCAGTTTTCGGAGGAGGCATTACTTGAATGGCTTTTATCTTATCAGGGTCTACCTTGATTACACGGGTTGTGATCATGAAACCCAGAAGCTTTCCCCCGGTTACACCGAATGTGCATTTTTCTGGGTTGAGTTTCATTTGATATTTTCGCATCCGCTCAAAGAACTTTCTCAGGTTTGTCAAGTGGTCCTCTCGTTGGGCAGCTTTGACGATCATGTCGTCTACGTATACCTCCACTTCCTTGTGGATCATATCATGCAATAGTCTAGTGGCAGCCCTTTGGTATGTGGCTCCGGCATTTTTCAGGCCAAAGGGCATGTTTACGTAACAAAAGGTTCCCCACTGTGTAATAAAAGACATTTTTTCCTGATCTTATACAGCCATTCGGATTTGGTTGTAACCCGAAAATCCGTCCATGAATGACAGTAACGCGTGTTGGGCAGTATTATCAACAAGGATATCGATGTGGGGTAAGGGAAAGATGTCTTTGGGGCTGGCCTCGTTTAAGTCCCAAAAATCAATGCACACTCGCACCTTTCCATTTTTCTTTGGGACGGCTACGATATTGGCTAACCACTCGGGGTAGTTGACGACCCGGATAAAGCCGACGCGTAGCAATTTCTCAACTTCCTCTTTCACTTTCAGTTGATGCTCAGGTTTCATCCTTCTTAAACATTGTTTCTTAGGTTTGGCATTGGGATACAACGGTATTCGGCGTTGGACAATGTCAGGGTCAATCCTAGGCATGTCTGCGTAACTCCAAGCGAAAACATCGACATATTCGGTTAGTAAAGAAGTCAGGTCCCGTTTTTCTATTTCACTCAGACCCAAACCGACTTGCAAAGTTTTGGGGTCATCAGGTGTTCCGATATTTATTACTACAGTATCCTCTACAATCTGGGTGTGAGTGGAATATTGTTCTGTGGCAGGCATATTCCCCTCATCATATTCCTCCTCTTCGGCCTCAAGAATTTGCAATGAATCAGACGTTTGAGAAGACATAATAGGCGAATAATTTGAACAAACTAAATTTCCATTAATATCCAATGAGCTTGGGAGCTCTAAGATTGTCAGAAAATTGCCACCATTTTTACATGTGAAAATAAATGGTGGTGATCCTTCCCCTAGTTCAATTCTACTTGCATTGCCGATGTTTTCATTACACTGATAACTGCATTCATCATTAGTAACACTGCCATCACTACTGCTACTATCATCATCACTACCGATTAGACTAACTACGTAAGGCTCCTGGGAAATCAGCCCCTCTTTCTCATGATAGAGGACAAGACACGCTCCATGGCCATCTACCGAGGGTGCGGGGTCCTTGATGACTGGTTTGATCGCGACACCGCTTTCTGCTGCATCCTCGGGCATTCCTTGGTTGCATCCCTTGCCGCCGTGCTCTTCAAGGCATGAGTTGAGGGAGAATAAAGTGGTCCACCAGCTCTCCCACTCCATTGTCTCTCGATCCTCCTGAGCCCGAGCTACCTTCTGCTTATCACAACTCATGGATACATATGGTTCAAGGTTAACAAATAAGAAAGGATATGTAGGAATTCTTACATGTGAATCTGTTAACATCATACCTGACATTTCATAAATCCTAAACTGGCTCCTCGTCCTCCAATGTGTGCTGCCAGTGGCTCCACCATGCCCTGCAGCTCCTTTCCTAATCCATTCCCCTGTTTGTTGCCCATCCGAGACATCATGTGCTGCGATGCGGGGCTATAGACACTAGGGTTGAAGTAGAGAGGAGTGATGGAAGAAGTTTGACTTACCTGTGAATGTGGCTTCACCACCGTGAAGCCCCCGAGCATCAACCCTCGATCCCCTGGTGTATTAATCTCAAATAGTGGGGACTCAGCTCTGGCCTCTCCCAAAACCTCCACGATTCGTTCCCCGTGTTTGAATTTTAGCTTCTGATGGACGACTGAGGGGACTCCTTTAATCTGATTGATGAATTCCCGTCCTAGTAGAAGGTTGAAGGTGGAGGATATGTCTATGACCATCGCTCCGATGGCCAGGGAGACGTCCTCAATCAGGATTGGCAGAGAGATGGTTCCTAAAACCTTCCTATGGTTGTTGTCATAGGAACTCAACGTCATGCCTACTGGCTTGAAGTCGTTGAGTCCCATATGACGGGCTACTCGGAGCGGACAACATTCACTTCAGCCCCATCATCGATCAAAGTCTTGGAGACCTGGAATCCTCCAGCCTTCACAATTATGCAGAGGACCTTTCCCGCCTGACGAGGGATCTCATCATCAGTAAATGTTATTGAGAGATCAGGAGTCCGGGATAGGTGAGCTACGATGTTTTCAACTAAGGCCGGCCACTTCTTGTCCATTCCTAAATGCTGAGCTACTGCATCTTTGTGCTCTTTTGTAATTGTCAGCAGGGACCAGATTGTGATAGGTATGCTGGTAGTCTTCAGCTTTTTCAACAACTCTTCTTCTCCCACCAACCTGTTCTCTGACTCATTCAGAGTAAGGTCGTGGACTCTCTGTTACAGTGTTTCTGGCTCCTCTACGATCTTAGTGGGTTTGAAATGCCTTCTTGAACGGGTCAAGTAATTGATCATCACCGTGTTTTTCTTCATCTGCTATCTGAAATGGCATTTTTACTGGGGTTATAGCCGGTGGATTTTCATCTTCGTCGGTGATCAGGATGACATTGCACTCAGAGATTCTCCTTCCTCGCCTTTCGGCAATCTTCTGCCGGCACCATGCCTCCACTACCTCCAATGCTTTCATAGTGTTGTAGAGCTCTCGTGCTCCAAGATTCAATCCCACGAGTAACTCAAGGTTCTTTTCCATATGTGGTCCTACTATCAGCAGAGTGATTATAGACACCCTTCCTTGTCCCACCAGACGTTCAACTGTGGTTCGAATTTCATGCGTCATGGCTAGATATTCATGCATCTGTGGTTGAATATCATGCTGAATTTCAGGACGGCAAACTCGGAAGGCGTCTAGCTCCGGGGATAGCACGATCGGAGGGGGTGTGCGCTGGTTGCCTGACTCAGAAGAATTCTCGATGACATTGATACTTACGATTTTGCTAATATCTGATTCTTCTTCACCTTTTCCCGTCAGACTCAACATATTCACATGTCTGGGGATAGAGTTGTTCTGAGTGTTTGGGTTCGCTTTCGGAAATTCCACCTCTCCAGCATCAATCAGGTCTTGGATAGCGTGGCGCAAGGCTCTGCAATTATCTGTACTGTGTCCCTTGATCATGTGGAATTCATAGAAGCTGGCCAGGTTGGTTCCCATCTGGGTAACTCCTGGTTTGGGTTTCGGGTGTCCCAGCAAAAACCTACTTTTCTTCAGCTTTTCATAGGCTTTGTCCATTGACATTCCCAAGCTGGTGTAATTCCTTTTGGGCTGAGCTTGATAGCTGTTTGGCGGTGGGGTTGCAGAATAATCTGGTTTTAGCCCGCTGACCTGGGCCTGGTAAACTGGAGGTTGAGATTGATTGTTTGGAGGAGTAGGGACAAACTTGCTGCTTGTGTATGTCTTAAATTGCTTGTTTTGGTAGTTTGACTGTAGGGGAAATGATCCCTAGAAACTAGGACCCTTCAACTTTCCTGCCAATGCTAGTTCTTCTGCGGCCGTGGCAGCTGCTTTCAGATTCTTGAAATCACAAATCCCAAGGACTTGAGATGATCTGAGTAGGGATTTTCTAGGCAATTGATGATGATCCTTATTTGCTCTTCTTCAATGTGGTGGTCTAACATCTGGCCCGTCTTCTCTCTCCACCAAGTAATGAATTGCATCACTATCTCATGATTTCTTGGTCTCATAGTCTCCAAGTCTCTCCGGGTGTCCCCTAAATGAGTGTTATAGCTATACTGCTCCACAAAAGCTTGGTAGACTTCTTTTAGCTTTTTTCTAGAGAAGTCAAACCTTGACACCTAAGTTTGGACAGACCCTTCGAGGTAATTGGGGAAGCAGATTATCTTCATTTCATCATCTAGCCCATGCATAGTCATAACCCGGTCAAACTGGGCAAGATGGTGCCTAGGATCCCCTTTCCCGGAGTATTTAGAGATTTCCGGCAGTTTCAGATTCTCGGGCAACTTGGAGTTTGGCTTCAATTGGAAATGACAGAAACCTAGCATCTTGGTTCGCTCCCCGAGCTACATCTCTGCAAGTAATTCTTCCTTTAGGGATTTCTTCATTTGACTGAAGTCAATTGGAAAGTGTTCAACAGGTGGGGCCTGATTGTAGCCGTGAATCAGATTGTTGGACGGGTGGGGTAGCAGTTGAGTATGGGGAATTGCTTCCTCAAAACGGACAGCGTGTCCGGGGGTGGTGTACCGGTATGGATTGAGCTGAATGGGGTCTGGGTGTGGTAATTTGGGATGAATGGACTCGGATTGCTTGACCTGATATAGGTTGGCTGTTTGGGCAGTGACTTCAACAGGCTGGAATGGTGGTAATTTTGAAAAAGTGGTTGGCTTGATAGTGGTTGTGGTCAGAATTGGCGGTGGCGAGGGGGCTCCAGAAAGTAAGTCAGTTGCTTGGAACGTCTTCGTTATGGGGTGGACAGTTGTACGTTCTTTTCCGGTGAGAGGTTGTGGTGCGGTGGTGCTGAAAATAGGGTTTTGATTGAAAGTGATCCTTGGGGAATCATCGATGTAATCATCTTCGGGATCGGTAAGGTATGGGTCCTTTCCCTTGTTCATCCTTTCCTTTCGCAATTGTTCCTCCAGGCGCTCTATTGTCTGTCTCATCAGAGATTCATTCCTTTGGGTTTGTTCCCACAAACGGTAGAGGGTGCCAGCATCAAGGTGTTGTATGCCGCTGCTATCTCTGGGAAGGCTTGCCTCTATGGCAGTAGTGACATCTTGGGTAATTTCCGGGGCGGTCGGGTTGATCGGGCTTGGATCCATGGTTTCTGATGATGTTTCGGATGTGGTCTCGCTAGCCAGCCTACCCCTGGAGTCTCTCTTCCAAAGGCGAGTAATGTTGGAAGATTGGTTGAGAGCTCTTCACTTTTTGCTTTCTGTGATGTGCGGGGAATATAGAATATGAAAAAGTGTCAGTATGAAAGTAACTCAGAAAAAGGTGAAAGAGTGAAAGAGAAGGGAAGGGTCGTCCCCGGTTTTGTGTAAATTCGTATGAAAGCGATTGAATTCTTTTATGAAAATGCTAAAAGGGAAAGGCGTACGAGCCGATTTCCATTGCCAAGAATAAACACCGTACTATTTCATTGCTCGGTCGTAATTGCATATAACGGGGAAAATGAGGGGGTTACATCCAAGTTCATAGGGGGAAAAATAATATTATTCAACAAGAGTTAGATAATTTTACATAACCGTTGTCACATAATAAGGGAGGGGGATTACATCCATTTGTCATTACATTTCCGATATCATATAATTGGGGAAAAAGGGATTACATCCATTTGTCATTACATTGCCGACATCATATGACTAGGGAAACAGGGATTCCATCCAAATTCAAAAGGGCAAACTTCTACTAACTAATATTCTTCTGTCGCTTGCACTCTTCTTTCTCCCTCTTCCTCTCCTGGCGGGTAGTGGGAATCGGCTGCAGGTCCTCCACAATTGGCAGTCGGGGGTCCTGAGTGATTGCCGAGTGGCGCAGGTCATAAGCACTTTTTATCATCCGGTCGACACGCATAGTCAACCATGCCTGGTACTCTCTGCTCAAACCAAAATACTTAGTCTTGAAGATGGCCCACTTCATCCCAGAGTTATAAACCCCAGCAATGTAGTTGATGCTGCCATCGGTGTACCAGTGATCCACCGAAGCGCTGCTCCTAGCTCCGGGTATGGTCTGCTCTCGGCCGAACTGACGCATCGCTCCAAAGGGAAAGATAGCGATAAACCTTTCTAAGCCTAGAAATGTCAGCCCATCCTCCTGATGATTTGATTAAACAGTCCCTCCTTGGACATCCCAGTCAGGCAAAATCCAATTGATCTGCCAATCATAACAACGATCCATAAAGTAAGCTTTCCACCCCGCTTCCGGCTTCTGTGCTCGCTTTCGGGCAGTCGGGAAGGTGTCTATGTTCACTACTTTGTACACCTCCACCTTCTTCATCAACCCCATGTGATCAAACAACCATATTTGGAGAAGGAGTGGACTTCCCAAGAAAAAGGTTTCTAAGGCTCCGGTCTCCTTCCAACGGTCTAGGGCTCTCACCATCTCAGCCACAACCACCGTCCCGACACTTTTACCCTCTTCTAGAGCCTTCAGCAGATAGATTACCCTTGGGTTGATCCTTAAATCCTTCTGTCTGAACAAGTAAAGCCCCATGATGCAGAGATCAAGCACTCGCCTTTTGGTGCTCTTGGGATAGTATGGTTGGTAGAATTGTTGTAGTAGATCCCGTAGGAGTATGCTCATGCTACTGAAACTCTCAACCTCCTCGATCCTTACCCCCATGAAATCAGCTACAAACTTCGGTGTATGTGATCGCTCGACGGGGATGGTGGGCATCTTTTGATGGGGCTTGATCTTAAGTAGTGCATCTATCTCAACGGGCAAGATAACCAACTCTTGGAGGTTGAAGCGGTACAGATGGTCCGTCGAATCCCAATAAGTGACTGACTCGAACAAGGCTTCATAGTCAATGGCCACTCTTCACATTCGGGCAAGTCCTGCCAGCAACAGCTCGTCAGGGCCTTTCATTTGAGCGTAGTAGTCCCTGAGTTCCTTGGCAAAGGTCGACTCCTAGTGACGCTCCACTTGGTAGGGAGTCATTGGGGCTTGTCCTCCACTGGGTCCTTCCTCTGCCCTGCTTATGTTCACTTTCCTAGGGCACTTCTTCTCTCCAGGCACTGGCACTAGTTTGTTCATCATTTTGTCCTGCAAAAAGAGGAAATAAAATGGAAAAGAGGGGGAGAGAATATGATAAGTAAGAGTCGAGGAAACGATTAAGCAATCACTAGTACGGCTCGTCTATCCTTAGAAATGGGAATTAGTTTTGAAAACTAATTTTGAGAGAGGTTTTGAAAAATCATTTTGAAAGTGGTTTTACTAAAATCGGTTTTTGAAAAGGTTTTGAATATTGGTTTTGATTTTGAAGTAAAGGAGTTTAGGTTTCAAAAATCTCGAATGGTAGCAAGTAAAACGGTTTTAATACAAGTGAGAATTCCGAACGTTTTAAAACAGATTGGTTTGAAAAAGAGGTTTTGCACACATGTATTGCGTATAGTAAATCGTGGCTATGTTTGATGTGGAGCTGAGTGAGAATTATAGGGATAATCACCTTCCAGACTAGCCACACGAGTCACGGCCGGTGATTATCACAACATACTCACTTTTAGGAAACTCGGGGAAGCACTTCATGGGAACAGGTCTCCCATTGTCTACACGGTTAGGTGTGTCCAAAGTCTAAATTATTCACTGACTACGTTACGCCATGTATGGGTATCCGGTAAATACGGGATCCTCTATGGACGTGTAACGTGACATTGGGCTTTAGAGACACCCGTGGTGCAGCAAAATCATGGAGAACTGAGCCCATGCAATCTTCTGGTAAGGCAAAGGGTGGTCAGACAGACGGCATACAAGGGGGTGACTACTCATAAGCCCATCTTAGACACCGGATGAGGCAGCTGGACACTGAAGGCTCATGGCTCACTATATGCTGGTTTAGACTCGTGTAATGGAGGATATTTTTGGATCATGAGCTTCAAGGTGTTGGTCTTAGACCGTATTACCTCGTGGGTTAAATCCTTCTAGGAAGGACCTAACTCATGGGGAATCAACCGTGGACCGGTTGGGGATCCCGTGGCTCGTGGACAAATTGGGTGACACAGAGGAATGCATGTCCTATGTTACCTGATGCAACAATGGGTTGACTCCTTCTAGGAAGACCCCATTTAGAAAAGCATTAAAAAAGCAATCAATATTATGTCATGCATGAAGAGCAGTAAACATGAGACACACAACAATAAACACACAGAAGTGAAGCATGCAAATAGTAAAGCACACATATGGCACTCAAAGCCAATCTCGAACTCTGAACTCTCATCTTAACTATCCTCTTAAACACACTCTAAGTGTAGAGTAGAGTAGTCCTAGCGGCTTTAGAATGAATCTCTTGAAGGTTTTGAAAGAAGTGGGAAATCTCGACAATTTTGAATGGAGTTCAGTGTTCCTTGACCAAGTTTTATAAGAAAAACTTACTCAATATCTCCCCAGCAGAGTCGCCATTCTGTGGAGGGTGATTTTTCGGTTTGAGGGGGGTCTATCTAAACATGGTCTGACTGAGAAGCCTAGATCCTAAAAAAAACTCCATTCTGTGGAGGGTTAAAACCCATTATTCTGGCATCCCTCAAATACCTACTAAATCGTCCATCTTTCCCAGAAAGCGTAAAGGAGAGTGCAAGTGTGCACTACACCCGCTCTCGATGGGCTCCACGCGAATTATGCCCTAAGGGCAGAAATTGACTAGAGTCGCCACCTAGTTTGACCTAAAGAACTAGGAAAGGAGAAAAAAGGGGGGGGGGGTTCTAAGAACCGTTAGTTGACTCTGAAGTTGTTCCCTATGGATAGGACTTATCTGGTCACGTTAGAGATTCTATTGTGGGTTCGTACTGGGTTACACCCCTTAGAAGTGGCAATGACCACGACTTCGGATTGGTGCCCGATGAAACCTCGGTCTCCAATTGTCGGGATTGCCCTCTTTCAAAACCTTTTAGAGAAATTCATTAAAAAGCCAAAGGATAGGATTGAGTGTGGGTTGAGGATTAAATGATTTAGAAGAATTTGAAAAATAGGCTGGTCTTGAGATATTGATTGGTGAAGTCGGTTTGAATATTGAGAGATTTGGATGGTTTCTGAGAAGTTTGAGGTCATTTCGACTTTCACGAGATTAAAAGGATGTTCGGAGTTTTGAGGAGCAAAGGGTATTTTAGTTATTATATTTTGGAGTCAAGGGGTGTTTGGATCATTTACTGGAGTTAAGGAGTTCTTGGTCATTTTGTAACGCTTAGGGGTATTTTGGTCATTTTGTAGAGCTGAGGGGTATTTTGTAGAGCTGAGGGGTATTTTGGTCATTTGGTAGAGTTGAGGGGTATTTTGGTCATTTTGTTGAGCTAAGGGGTATTTTGGTTATTTTGTGAAGTTAAGAGATGTTCGGATCCTTTGGTGGAATTGAGGAGTATTTCGTGTTTATAAAGTGTTGATGGAGTATAAAAGAGGATATTTGGTTTACAGGTGTTCAGGTTTTGAGAATGTTTCAGGTTTCTGATCACTAAGGTTGTTCGGGAGTATTTAAGAATAAAGGGCCCAATGTTAGTAAGGCTGGTGACTTCGGGTTTGCTTAAGAAAGGATTGAGGAGTGCTTAGGGGTTAAAGCTCTAAATGAAAGGGTTGGATTGATTTGTTCAAAATTGCCTCTCTTAAAATTTTAATACCAAAAATCATTTTTATTATAAAAAGGGCGGATAATCCCGAGGGATTACCCTATGTACCCCCTCGAACACGACACTTAATTAATGGTAAGTGCCGAGGCTTGAAAGATGGGGCAATGAATTTATGTCAAAAAATAGGGTTCAGAGAGAAACACCATGAATGAGATGTTCTTGGTCGAACCCTAATAATGTCTCTAACTCCCGGGTTTTAAAACGTTAAAAACCGAAAACATTGAAATCGAGCGGAAGGGATTTAGACGATTCTAAAATCCCTGCTGCAACTAGGAAGGTCGTTACTTCCCTAGCACCCCGCCTTGTAAAAATCTAGGCTGCAATTAGGGGATGTTTGTCACCCTAATTCCCCGCCTAAAGAATTCCAGACTGCGACAAGGGATGTGACGACCCCAATGCCCCGCCTCGGATTTTTATTCAGGAAGGGAGACAAGTGATGTCTAACTAGGAGGAAAGTGTTTTAAAAGTGTTAGACATTTCATGTTCCCCGAAAACGGTTTATTTTTTAGTTTGAAAATTGAGTTGGAAAATGGTTGGAGTTGTTCGGAATTCTCAATGAAGAAACACTGATTTTGAGAAATATTTTAAGGAAAAAACATTCTGTATATGTGAGAAGAACATTCTGCGTTTGAGAAGAGTTTTCTATGATGTGAGAAGAGTTTTTCCTTTAAATTTCCACAAAATGGTTTCTTTTGAAAACTTGGTGAAGTTTGAATAAAATGATTGTTTGAAAACTTGTGAAAAGAGACTTTCAGGATTTTAGAATTAAAGCTGAATAATGAGGAATGCTTTTTGGGTTTTTAGAGTTTTGATGGAATCTACAATTTGAATTGGATTGAAATTTGATTTGGATTGAAGTCTGGGCTGGGTCAAGGTCAAGAGGAGTCAAAGTTAGATCGGTCAAACTTGGGTCAAAGTCAACACTCGATCAAGGTCAAAGTTTAATTGGTCAAAGTATGGGTCAAAGTCTGATTGGTCAAAGTTAGTGTGAAAGTTTGGTCAAAGGTCAACATTCAGGTCAAGGTTTGGCCAAAGGTCAATATTCAGGTCAAGGTCAAAGTTTGGTTGGTCAAAGTATGGGTTAAAGTCTGATTAGTCAAAGTTAGGGTCAAAGTTTGGTCAAAGCTCAACATTCAGGTCAAGGTTTGGTCAAAGGTCAACATTTAGGTCAAGGTTTGATTCTTGTGGACTTGGTTTGACTTTTGTGGGTTTGGTTTGATTTTTGCGGGCTTGGTTTGTTTTTTTTTTTTAGGCTTGGGCTGATTTGGGCTTGGATCGATTGGACTTTGGGTCGGTTTGGGCTTGGTAATAGGCCGGGCTTGGGCTAGGTAATGGGCCAATTGGGGTTGGTGATGGGCCAGTTGGGCTTGGGCTTTGTAATGGGCCGATTGGGCTTGGGCTTGGCAATGGGCTGATTGGGCTTGGGCTTGGTAATGGGCCGATTGGGCTTGGGCTTGGTAATGGGCCGATTGGGCTTGGGTTTGGGCTTGGTAATGGGCCGATTGGGCTTATTGGGCCGGTACGGCTTATTGGGCCTTGTTTTGAGGGGTAGTGGGCCGGATAGGGTGGCAGGCCGGATTTAGATTTGGCCGGGCTGAGTAGTGGACCGGGTCTGGATTTTGGGCCAGCTTTAGAAATGGGCTGGTCTAAGAAGTGGTCTTGATGGAATTGGGCCCAGATTTGGAGATTGGGCTTTGGAAATGGATATCAAAAAATGGGCTAGAAAATTTGAACTATTAGGAGCTAGTGGGCTTAAGTCATATCTGAATAAAAACTAAGTGGATTTACAAGTGGATTGGATTTTTGTTGATTGTACATTTTTATTCTGAAATTAAGGGATGATTCGGAAAATTTTATAGGATACGGGTATTCCTCACATGGACCGTGTCTAGGACCCGTATGCATTGAGGATACCCAAACCTAAGGCTTTTCTACACAAGGGATGACCTACAGGCTAACTAAGGCTTAGACCATGAACAGATGAGATCAGGCAACAAATATTACAGTGAAACCGAAAGCAAGACATGTACAAATACAACACAGAGATGTATCGACAATCAACAACATAGCAGCTCAAAACTGAAGAAGAAAAGCAAACCGGAATTACACGGCCGAACCGAGTTCTTTTTTATTGGGGGTTAGTGAAATTAAAACACCACGAGTTTATGAGTTGCTAGGTTTAGAAGGCAGTACTAGAGGGAAGAACCGTTTTCTTTCTGCAAACAAAATAAAAAGATACACTAATACAGAAGAATGAATCCTAAAGTTAGCTGGGCATTTAGCAGACAAATATTAATCGAATATAAAAGAAGAGGAAGGAAGATATTGGATAGGGGATGCTTTCCAACTGTATGTACATAGGAAAAACAGACTTGTTAATGGCACGTTGCAGGATCATTATGCTAAGATTAAGCCAAAAGCAGTCAAGCGCATTCTGTCATCACAACGGAATAGGCTAGAGTAGTGTAATGGCAAACTCAAACCATTAGGTTTTTCTCAACTGATTACTAGTATCTCACGAGACTTTTGACAGAGGAAAGTAAATTTTGAGCCTACCAGAACAGATGTGAATCAACTCCAAAACCGATGGTCACAAGCAGTAATGGTGACCAAAATCCAGAAGCGGCTGGCAAGCGAAAGCCAAATTAAACAGAACCATAATTAAGAACAATTGCCAAGGTAGACAGAACCACAGTAAATATTATGCTCAAACTAAAAAAGACACATCGCATTATGAAGGTGACTTCACCTGTAAACTTGGATGACATCAAAATTGACGGGAAACTACCTCGATGGCAACTAACAGAGAACATACTAAACAATTTAATGTTACAGTGTAGCCTTGAATCACACTCAGACCCGACTCGGACTCAATAAATATCAACAAAGGAGAATAATAGAACCTATGTGGTGTAAAACTGAAGTTTCAAGAATAGTTCTCATGAAGGAATGTCTCATATTCAGAAAGACATATACAGAAATGAACATGTAACATGGTTTCCTGCAAGAAGATTAGCACAACTGGCGCAAAACACACAGACAAGTTCGATGTTAATTCCCAGATTGTAAATGGTCATTCGAAGAGAAAAAAGAAAGAAAGAAAGAAACAGAGATACTAGAGATTGAAAAGAACTCAAACACGATGGTGATCTTCATGGTGGTCGTGAATCAGTTTGAAGCAAAGGGCTCAGAAATGTTACTCGAATAAACAGACATTCCCCGAGGGTTGGTTTTTCCTGCAAGGTCAGTTTTCTTCGAGAATAACAGGCAGCATGCAGATAGGGGTTTAGAACAAACCTCTCGCACAACACTGACTTCCTCAACATCACAATAATGGTCCAAGCATAACCAATGCAAAAGCGTGAACAGATCTCAGTAAACAAAATGGTAATTCACTTCAGAGGTCGAAGTAGACTCCCGTCGGGTGAACCCGGAGAACAACAAAATTGTTAAAGCAATAGTAAGAGAGTAGAAAAATTTAAACAAGATAGATAGCGTGGAATAAACGAAGTTAAAACAAGAATACCAAAACAGGCTTGAAATATTTAAAATAAAGCAAGTTTTGGAACTCCGCAAGAGAGTACGTCGCAACAAAATCATAGTCTTAAGATGTATAACCGAGTTTCGATCTTGTTCGACCCCGTGAACCCTAAAACCCATGCTTGGTAAGGAATTCTTCCATCGATATGCAATACCGAAAGAGAAAGGGAGAAGGCAAAACAGAGTGAAAAAGGAAGCTGGAGAACTCAAAATCGCCCCGAAGCGCAAACGAAATAAGAATCAAGAGCACCAAACTTACTCTGTTGTTCCCTGAAACCAACCGAAATCGATACGGGAAGAGAACCAGATAGTTTCCGACGATTTTCAGAGGATGGAAGTTTATCAAATGTGTGGTGGGTTTTCGATGAAAGAGGAAGTTCAGAGGCGTGAGGTGGCGATTCGAAAGCGGGAGAAGATTTCGAAGACGTTGGAGGATTTTCTTTGAAGTTTTTTTTTTAGTGTCTACTGATTTGAGTTCGAGAGGAAGAAGAAGATGGGCGTTGATGGCGGTGGCGGTCTTCTTGGGTGCGGACTGAAGGTGCAGAAGAAGAAAGCTCAGGTTCTCTTTCAAGCGTGGGTATAGGTGAAGGTATGGAGTCAGCGGAAGGAGGATTTCGCAGTCGATTCGCCCCCGTCGTCGGATGAAGAAGAGATGGGAATTTCTTCGGGAGTTCTATCTTCAAACGTCTTGAAGTACCGAGGACATGCATCAGCTTCTTCCAAAAAACCCAATACCGTAATGTTGTATCGGCTCTTCAAGAAGAAGGAAAAAAAATGCCCATACAGGGGTGTTTTTTCCCGTATTTTGGAGATTCAGCATGGCCATCGACTTGGGGAAGAAGATTGAGGAATACATAGTATGGGTGGGTCGGCTCTTTCAAGAAAATGCCTCTACCGTAGGGTTCTGTGTTGTTTTAGAATGAAAAGGAAATTTTAAGAAGAGGTGTTGGGCAGGAAAAATAAAACCACCGGTCATGCTCTGCCCAGGTTTCGAATTTGGGTTTTCAAGCAATGCCCATCACAACTTGACCACTTGAGCTGTGGCGAATTTCAGTTTATAACAGTAGACCATAAAACAAAAGTTGTATTGTAAGCTAAACGAGAACTAAAATAAACGCCTTAGCTAGGAATCAAACCCAGAACCATTAGGTTATATGGAGAGTATGCTAACCGGCTATGCTGAGTCGGAAATCAATATCTTCACGGGAGAAAATAATACTAGAGTTTTAGCCCGGACTGGGATAATCTTTCAAACAGTGCTACCATTTTTAAAGAAGAGTATACTAAAAATGAGGACAATAATATAGTGACAAGAAATTACGAAATACCATTAAAAATAAGATTCAAAACATCATGATATAAATAAAAGAGTAGCACATGTACATGAAATAATAAAAATAATGTTCGTGAAGGGGAGATGAAAACAATAAACTAAATAGATAAAATAACAGTAGTTAAAGTTACATAAAATGATGGAAATGGTGATGATAAAACAACAAGAAAATCAAAAGAAAATAATAAATAGAGATAAAAAGTATGAATCAATCGAGTACACAAAATAATACAAGGTAATAATAAAACAGCGAAATATTTTTAAAACAAAAAGCAACAAAAACAAGTACACAAAATGAAGTAGTTTAAAAAAATAGATTACAATAAAATAAGTAAAAATAAAATAAAATAAAAATAAAAATAAAAATAAAATAAGATAAATAAAATAATATATAAAAAAAGCTCGTGCTCCTTTTCCATAGGAATGTGAGATTTTAAATGTCGGAGAAAAAGAAATTCCTTTAATCGAAAACGGGGACGACCACCCTATTTCTAGAAGCATGTTTATTTTTGTATATATATTTTTTGTTTTAATATAAAACGGGTGAGACTTTTTGGTGTCTACAGATGGCTCCCCTTGATTTAATTCTGCAATAGAAGGCTTGCGGAATTGGATCAAGCTTGACGGGGCGCCAAAAATTGTCACTAGGGCTTTTACGGGGTACATCCAGATGCGATCACGGATAGCACGCCGTGTGAAAGTGACGGGAGAGTAACGAGATAACCGAGTGCACGAGGACTTAGGAGTGCCTCAACTGGACCTCTTGATATCCAGTCCTAGGGCTTATGACGGGCCTAGAATGCGATTGAAAGTACGAGGACTTAGGAGTGCCTCAACTAGACCTCTTGATATCTAGCTATATGACTTATGCCTAGCCTATAATACCAACAACCCGGTTTGATTTAAGGTGCACGAGGGTTTAGGAGTGCCTCAACTGGACCTCTTGACATCCAGTCCTAGGGTTTATGATGAGCCTAGAATGCGATTGAAAGTACGAGGACTTAGGAGTGCCTCAACTAGACCTCTTGATATCTAGCTATATGACTTATGCCGAGCCTATAATACCAACAACCCGATTAGATTTAAGGTGCACGAGGGCTTAGGAGTGCGTCAACTGGACCTCTTGATATTCAGTCCTAGGGCTTATGATGAGCCTAGAATGCGATTGAAAGTACGAGGACTTAGGAATGCCTCAACTAGACCTCTCAATATCTAGCTATAGGACTTATGCCGAGCCTATAATACCAACAACCCGATTTGATTTAAGGTGCACGAGGGCTTAGGAGTGCCTCAACTGGACCTTTTGATATCTAGTCCTAGGGCTTATGATGAGCCTAGAATGCGTTTGAAAGTACGAGGACTTAGGAGTGCCCCAACTAGACCTCTTGATATCTAGCTATAGGACTTATGATGAGCCTACAATACTTTGAAGTAGTTGTACGAAACTCACTGCGATGAGAGATCGATCTGAAGTCGAATTTAGCGACATGTTGATTTAGGGTCGGACGCTCTCTGATGGGTCCTTCGATCCTCAACGAAGGATTTGAGATTGGAAATTTTCTCTGGTGTTGTCTCCCTTAACTGCATGAGTGTTCGGGATAATGGGATCGGGTGATTCCAACATATACGGTCGGATGGTTTGACACAACTTTGGGGACCGTAATGGTCAAGCGCAATTTTCATGATATTGAAGATGGCTTTAGCCGATGACTCTAGCAGTTTGACGACGGCCCTGGCGTTGTACTAGGATGGCTCCGGTATGGCTCTGAGATGGCTCCTTATGGTCCTGAGATGGATCCGGTATGGCCCTGAGATGGCTCCGGTATCGCTTTGAGATGGATCCGGTATTGCCTTGAGATGGATCCGGTATTGCCTTTGAGATGGCTCCGGCATGGTCCTGAGATGGCTCCGGTATGGCCCTGAGATGGCTCCGGTATGGCCCTGAGATGGCTTTGGTATGGCCCTGAGATGGCTCCGGCATGGCCCTGAGATGGCTCCGGTATCGCCTTGAGATGGCTCCGGTATGGCCCTTAGATGGCTCCGGTATTGCCTTGAGATGGCTCCCTTGGTTGAGGCGGATTCCTTCATAAGGTGGCAGTAATGACCTTGTGGTTCAAGGGGCGGATGGTTTTTATTTTGGACGGGGTCGCACCCTGAGAGGGTTGCCTACATACTCAACTCCCTGTTGAGATCAGACCTTACATAGTTCATAAATTTTGGCGAGTGAGGAGTTTGGTGGTGAGGAGGGATGTCCCGCGGGGCATCACTTTGAACGGTACCCGAAGACTTTTAATCCTTCGCTTTGATGACTATGTGTTCTTTCACGTTACTCAGCGGATGGCTATCGTGCCAGTTGACGGAGGAGACAGGCACTATGTCGTGGCTTCCCCTACAAGGGGAGAGTATACTCATCTTTCTCTTTCCATGTTGTAGGATATTATGTCTGGACCGATGGATGCAGATCTATTCTACATGCATTTTTTTAAAAAAATTGGATATGATTGAATGCAAAGGGGATGTCGTGTCAAGGTGAGCTCAACCAAGAATTCTAGTTAAGTCAGATTAGTCACTTCTAAGCTGCTTCTCTCCTGAAAAAATCTTCCCGAAAAAGATCTCTCGGGGTCTCTTATACCTTTCTGTTTCCTTTCTTAAGGTCAGTTAGGCTTTCTTTAATCGGGGTGATGAACACTCGTTTTATTTTTACCTTCTTGATTTCTTTGACACTCGTTTGTGTACGATTGTATTGATAAGATCGGACGCGTCGCGGCCTTTCATATCTCAAATTTGGTACTTTTTGAATCAAGCAAATACCATCTCTAAGTCGGGGGTCTTTCAATGGGTTATAACGGGGTTGCAGGGTATGTCATATGGGACTGGAGGATTCGTTTGAGAATTGTGGAGCTTTTGTGCAATGGAGGATATGCTTCACCTTTGCCTTGGGAGGAGTGATTTTAGACCCCTTTCGCATTTGTGCGAATTATTATGTGTTCTCATTTTGATTTGTCACTTTCTTTGAGTGGTCTATTTGCACTGCCTTGTGTTTGACGTATTCGTTCTTATCTAACCCTTAAGTGGGGATGTTTCACACAATGTGGGGCTTTCATTTCCTCTCTTTACTCTTTAGAGTATTTTGTGTTTCGTTTCTCTCGTTTTCATCCTCTTTGGGTATTTCTTTCAAGCTTTCGCCCGTGCTTTAAATGGTGGGGAAGGAACCATGGCTCCGGCTCTTTTCATCCTCTTTTGCAAGGGTGAATTTTTGTGTGATGTGGGCTGATATATTGTGGAGCTATTTCGGAAAAAGGTTTTTAATGAAAGGCTCAGCGGGGTTCACTAAGGGATCATTTTCAGGGTCAATAAGGCTTTTTGGCCTTGTGGAGGTTTTCTTCGATCCTAGGTGCCTCGTCATCCCTATTGACAGATATTTGTTTCCTCTACTATTCCCTAATTTTGACATGAATGGTAACACACTTTTCTCATCAATATTTGGTTCTGTGATGGAGGATCCTCACATCGTGCTTCGAAATCTAAATGCGTCAAGCGCTCTGGGTTTTGCACGCTCTGTGTTTCTCTCATGCACTCGACTCTCACGAGAGGTTGGAGATCCTTTCAAGACCTCTTCGAGAAAAATGATACAAGAGTTCGGCGGCCTTTGATGACTTATGTGACTTTCTAGAATTAAAGATCAAAACACACCTCGAGACTGGGGTTGTGCAAATGCAAATACAATTAAACTAAACCTAATGCAGATGGTAATGATAACTTTCATGTGGATGTTTTTTTTTGTGGATGCATCTTTTCATATGGATGCATTTTTTGGATTTTTAAAATGGATGCATTTTTTTGGGATGGTTCATACATAATCGTTTCAACCGGTCGAGATTGACAAGGCTTTGAAATTCTTCTCCGTCCAAATCCGTCAGTAATACGGCACCATGAGGGGTTATCTCTTTGACCAGATCGGGCCTGAAACAGTACATCAATTCTAGTATCCTTTGATCAGATCTTAATGAAACAGTACGCTTATCCTAGCATGACCCGATCTGATCTTCTATCCTACATTACCTGGTCTCGATCTCAGAGTCTCACAAGAGTATAGAGGGAGAGAAAGAGAGCTCATATTGGAATCCAATGTAAGTTTGACTGCCAAATGTTGCGTATCTTATTCCATGGGGGTACCCCCCTATTTATAGTATTTTGGGCCTAGTTTTTATGGTGCCAGCCTGTATTTTACATGTATAAGTTCGGTTCTACCCTCTCCTAGTATCTTTGACTGACCACAGACGGTCGGTCGTACAATACTTTGCTTTGCCTAAGTCCTATCCTCATCCAGCTGGAGACGGCCGGATGCCCTATGTGTTTCTACTTCCATCCGGCTAAAGCAGCCGGATGCTCTACGTATCCTATTTTGGCTTGGCACCATTTCTTCCCTTCTCATCAGTCCCACAAGTTCTATCTTTCTGAATTTTGGTAAAGAAAATAGAACTTCTGTGTCTTGTGTTTCGACGAAAAATTTTGCGACTGCGGCCAATTCTGAGGCTCTTTGGTCTGTCTGAGCTTCGTCTTTTCCTTATCCCTCAGTCCTACAAGTTCTTTTTCTTCATACTTGGAGAAAAGGAACTTCTTATTGGCCATGTGAGTAGCTCGTGGTTCGAACCAGCTTCGTACCGCCTTTTTGAATTTTTTCCGCCTGTTCTCGGTGTAGAATACGCAGGGTCTTTCTTTTGACTAAACATCGGAAGCGTCTTTAGGAAGCGTGCGGCTCTTTCTCTTCCCCTGCAAAGAAAGGATACTTTCTATTCGCACATGTATATATATTATTTATTTGAGCGGGAAAAAACTTTCCTTAAAGCCCGATTTTTGAGCTCCCTCTTCCTTCTTCTACTGCCCCTTTACTTCGACTGTTCTTCTTCTCTCGCTCCCCTGCCACTGTGCACTACCTTGTCTTTCATTGCCGTCGCCCTTTGATCCTTTGTTAGGCTTGACGATGTCTTCTTCCTCCGCAAAACAGAATAAACTCGCTGCTAAATTTCCGCCCGCCATTGAGGCGATTCAGGGCTCTCGCTCTTCCAACGGCTTTCGCCCCTCGTATCTGAAGTTCACAAGACCCTTCCTATCTGGGCGTCAACCCTCTCCCTCCTCTCTCAATTACTCCTCCCTTTGCGATTGTCTCAGGGATGTCGAAGCCCCAATTGGCACGTAGATTTACCTGCCATCCTCCGACTCTCGCCCTAACGACAATTTTGGCCGTGGGTACGTAGTTTTCGCTGATTTTTTCTGCTCCGGTCTGACCATTCCCCCGCACCCTTTTGTGCTGGGCTTCCTCCTTCGCCGCTGCTGCACTCTTGCCACCTTCACCCAAAGGCCATTTCGCACCTCCACGCCTTTGTTTCTCTTTGCGAGGGAAGCAAAATTCTGCCAGAAGGTACCGATTTCGTCCGGTTCTTCACAGTTAGGGTTGACCCGGATAGCTTAACCCTCATCGCGAAGGCTGGATACTCCCTTTTCGACAATAAGAAGGCTCACCAGTGGGGGTCACGGTGGTTCATTATTGTTCCTCCATCCGGCCGAGTATTGGGCGTCCCATACTGCGCTGAAGTTGTCAAAGGTCAGCTAATCAGCCCCCAAACCCCTCCGGCTGAGCTGCCCATTTCGAAGGTTCTGAGGGCACTAAGCAAGAAACCGCCGACTGTCGAGGCGTTTTTTACAAAGGCACATTTGTCTTCTCTGAAGACATATCACAGTAAGGGCCTTTAACTCTTAGTACAAATTCTGTCATTCCTATCAGTCTTCTTATTGTTTTGACATGTTGTATGCAGATTTCTTCCAGAAGGGGGACAAGTTCGGCCCTTTTCATAGCTGGAACTTCGTCACCTTCAAGAATGGGGACGAAAAAATCAATTACTACGACACGCTGGATGCGGCTACTGATGCGGCCGAGTAGCTTTTGGAGAGTGCTCCTCCGGCAAAGCGCTCCAGGCAAGAAGCCGGGGATGACCAAGCCGGTCACTCAAAGAAAAAGAAGAGGCTAGAATCTCCTGAACGTGCTGACGCCGGGCTGTCAGGTACATGGCATGTGAGCCCCAAGTCTGGGTGCCGTGTCCTCCTTCTCCTTACCCCTGGCTCGGGTTTAGACCTTGGTTCTCGCCTGGGGCGGGAGTCCGGTCATCCGACTCCTATTTCCGAGCAATTTCCTGATTTGATGGGTTACCTTTCCTCAGATCCCGCTCAGGAAAACATCCTGGAGGCCACAGACTTCCGTGCTGGTCCTTTGGCTGAAGAAGGTTTTGGTTGCTTCACCGCTTTTTCTTGTTCTTTACTTCTCCTCCCTTTTTAGTATCATTCCACTTCCAGCTTCAACCTTCTGGTCCTAACTATTTTTATTATTGCTGCAGTCCCCGCTCCTGTCAAGAAAAGACTAAAAAAGAAAACTACATCAAAGTCGTAGGCCACAGAGCCAGGGGCATCAAGAGAAGGACAAACCTCTGGTGATCCCGAGGCTTCTGGATCATTGTCCATTGATGTTGCTGCGGCCATGGATGCGGAAAGGGATAGAGCAATGGAGTATCGCCAGGTGCCGGAGGATCCTGAGCTCCGGAGTAAGCAGAGAGAGGACTATATAGCTTCTTCTTCTTCTTCCCCTCCTCCTCCTGCTCAGGAGTCCTATACTGGACCCTCCCAAAAGGAAGGGTGGTTCTACCATTGCGGGTACCCTCTCCCTTTGATAACCTGCGACTCTGCCAAGTACTCCTCCGTCTGGAAGGAGGCAATAAAGAGATGTGGTCATCCAGACGGGATCTTTGCTCTTCCGGCAACCTTTACTGCTACCAAAAAAAGGCTGCGGATCGGAGATGGGGGGGGGCAGATGCTATCATGCGGCATTCCCTCCCAATAAATGAAGTGTTTGACGTGATGTGGGGGGGGGAATCTTTCAGGTTAGCATGCGTATCCCTTTTGTGTTTCTCTTCTGCTTTGGTTTTGCTTTTTCCTTGTTTTTATGAATTGTGTTGTTTTTAGGTGATGTCCATGGCCCAAAGTGCTGAGGTTCACTTTGG
This sequence comes from Limonium bicolor, assembly GCA_023374045.1. Classification (NCBI taxonomy): domain Eukaryota; kingdom Viridiplantae; phylum Streptophyta; class Magnoliopsida; order Caryophyllales; family Plumbaginaceae; genus Limonium; species Limonium bicolor. Next base: position 138,538,427 of record CM041781.1, read on the forward strand.
CAACCTTCAATCCAGGCTTCGCTATGAGGAAAGCCGAGCCAATAATGTTGAAGAGGAACTGAAGCTGTCCCGCTCTTCTCATGATGCTTACATTGACCAGGTTGAGTACGAGATCGACCGTAAGGCAAAGGAGAGAACTGAGGCAATAAACAAAGACCTACAGTTGTCCCGGTGAGAATGCGAGCGTCAGCGTGATGAGTATGAGTTGCAGCTGAAGAAACTCCGGGAGGAGAACTTCTCTCTAAGAGGCCGGATCAAGGAAGCTGACAATACTTTGATAGAGGTATGAAACCATCTCTTTTTCCCTTGATAAAGATAAGCTGATTCGGTCCTTCTTTGACCTAGATATTATGCTGGATCAGGTGTGCTCTATGCACCGGAACGAAGTGAACTCTCTTCAGGCTGACAAGGCCTTTTTCTATCAGGAGAGGAACTCTTTCAAGCAGGAGGCTGAAACGCTCGAGCTGGAGAAGCAAACTCTTCAACGGGAGAATGAAGCCCTTGTGAAGGAAAAAGAAAAGCTTATGCAGGAGCTTGATCGCTTGTCGGAAGAAAAGGCCGCACTGGAAGAGCAGTCAAGGTCCTCCTTTGATCAAGAGAAGCAGTCTCTGCTCCGAGATTGCTCTCTTTTGGAAGAGGAGAAGAAAACCCTTGCCGCGGATAAAGCTGCCCTGATAGAAGAGAGGACCAGGCTGGAGGAGAGAATAAAAGAGCTGGAGGAAGCCAAGTCTCGCTCTCAAGCCGAGAATACTGAGCCATCGGGCCATGGTAAACTTTCAGGCCTTTGACTTTTGTTTCTCCTTTTGCCCTTTCTTCTTCTTATTCTTTTTTTTTTGTCCGGCTAGGCTAGAGTTCAGCCAACTTACTGAAGCACGTCAACCAGTTGAGTGGTCGGGTAGCCCGCGCTAAGGAGGAGCTGTCATTTGCCAATTCTGAACGTGATAAGTATCGAGCCCAAGTCCTGACCCTTGAATCTCAAGTGGCCAGGCTCAAGTCATTTTCCCGGCAATCTCAGGAGGAGATACAGAAGCAAGGCACCATTAACGCCCATCTAAAGGAGTCCTTCGCTTCCTAGTGTCGCCGGATAGTTGATATTTGCCAGCAGATTGTTTCGGATCACTCTCTCGAGAAAGGAGAGTTGCTGGATGATGATCTGTACAACAAGCTGGAGTTCAAGGCTGTTGCCCAGAAGTCCAACTTCTTCTTGGAGCTCGAGAGGTTCTGCCGCAGTCCCGAGAGACATGTTTTGGCGCCGGCGAAGCCTCATTCCTTCCAGCTGGAAGCAACATCCTGCCGTCTGCTGGAGGGATGCAGCGTCTTTCTAGGAGGTCTAAGTCTTCTGAGAGTGTGGCTGGTAGCGGCGATAGGTTGTTAGCTGCTGAAAAAGAAGCTGTAGAGAAAGTGGAATAGAAGTTTTTTTTTATTTTTAGAGGAGTTTTTGTTTCGGCATGTATTTTTTGTGTTTGCTGAATGATCATATTTTGTAACTGTTTTTACCCCACACTTTGGGAGAAGTATAAGCTATATTTTTCACCATCTTTAGTTATTTGTCCGCCGGAGTACCTCTTTTGAGCCAAGTTTCCTATTGTAGTGATATTTCTCACTTTTTTTTAACGGCGCATGTATGGTTATCTTATGCAAGTTATGCCAGTGTAGTATTCATTTTTTATAACACAAGGGGCTTGTGGTTTTGGACTTTTGTTCCGGCCGGACCCTTTTTTTCCTTTTAAAGTTTGGTTATCTATGGTTTTAGCCGGATTTTTTAGGATATGGAGTATAGGAACCTGCGGCCTGTTGGCCGACGCCTATTTTCAAGGCAAGATAGCCTGCGGCTCATTGGCCGGATGTTTCTTTCAAGGCGTGATAGCCTGCGGCTCGTTGGCCGGATGTTTCTTTCAAGGCGTGATAGCCTGCGGCTCGTTGGCCGGTGCTTTCTTTTTCTTTCAAGGCATGATAGCCTCGGCTCGTTGGCCGGATGTTTCTTTCAAGGGTGATAGCCTGCGGCTCGTTGGCCGGTGCTTCTTTCAAGGCATGATAGCCTGCGGCTCGTTGGCCGGTGCTTCTTTCAAGGCATGATAGCCTGCGGCTCGTTGGCCGGTGCTTTCTTTTTCTTTCAAGGCATGATAGCCTGCGGCTCGTTGGCCGGTGTTTCTTTCAAGGCATGATAGCCTGCGGCTCGTTGGGGGTTTCTTTCAAGGCATGATAGCCTGCGGCTCGTTGGCCGGTGTTTCTTTCAAGGCATGATAGCCTGCGGCTCGTTGGCCGGTGTTTCTTTCAAGGCATGATAGCCTGCGGCTCGTTGGCCGGTGCTTACTTTCAAGGCATGATAGCCTGCGGCTCGTTGGCCGGTGCTTTCTTTTTCTTTCAAGGCATGATAGCCTGCGGCTCGTTGGCCGGTGCTTACTTTCAAGGCATGATAGCCTGCGGCTCGTTGGCCGGTGCTTTCTTTTCTTTCAAGGCATGATAGCCTGCGGCTCGTTGGCCGGTGCTTACTTTCAAGGCATGATAGCCTGCGGCTCGTTGGCCGGTGCTTTCTTTTTCTTTCACTTCCCAAAAATAATACCTTTTATTGAAGAGTTATAAATTTTACACATAGAACTTTTTCAGACATTCTCCATGCCAAGAATGCGGCAATTCGTACCCTTCACCATTTTTCAAGCGGTATGAAGCTCGTCCCGTCTTCTGGTGTATGATGTACGGTCCTTCCCATTGGGGTTCCAGCTTCTTGGGTTGCTTAACCTCTCGGAGAACTAATTCTCCTGGGCAAAACTTCGTTCTTTTATCCTCCTGTTGAAATATCTTTCTACCTTGGATTTATCTTTCGCCATCCTTACTGCGGCGGCCATCCTGGTTTCTTCAAGGAGGTCTAGGTGATCCTGTACCCCTTGATTGTTGACCTCTTCGTCATATGATTCCCACCTTATGGATGGCACCACAATCTCCGCCGGAATGACGGCTTCCAAACCATATGTCAATCTGTAAGGCGTTTCTCCCGTCGGCCCCCTTTCTGTCGTTCTGTACGACCAAAGGACCTGGGGTAACAATTCTGCCCACTTTCTTTCTTCTCATCGAGTTTCTTCTTTATCGCCCTTACTATTTGCCCTTCGCATTCTCGACCTGCCCATTTGCCTGAGGGTGAGCTACTGATGCAAATCTTAAGTCGATCTTCCATTCTTCACAGAATTCTCGGAAGCTTTAATTGAACTGTGTTCCATTATCAGTTATTATTGCTTTCGGTATACCAAACCTGCATACCACATACTTCCAGATGAATTCTTGTGACTTCCTAGCCGTGATGGAGATAGTAGGCATTGCTTCGACCCACTTTGTGAAGTAGTCGATGGCAACGTACATGAATTTGAACCTCCCTGGTGAAGCTTCCGGGAATGGGCCCACAATGTCCAACCCCCACATAGCAAAGGGAATTGGGCAGAGAATAGATTTTTGCTCCGCCGGAGGAGTATGTATCTTGTTTCCATGCTCTTGACACTTGCGACATTTTCGTATATATTCCTTGCAATGCTCCATCATTTTTGGCCAAAAATATCCGAGTCTCAAGATTTTGTGGGTTGCGGTCCTTTCTCCTTGGTGATTTCCACAGAGCCCATCATGTATCTCTCTTATTAATTCTGCTCCTTCAGCTATGGTAACACACTTCAGTGCTGGTCTTGCAAAAGATCGCTTATACAGCTGGTTATCCTCAATAAAAAATGATGCGGCCCGCCTTTTTATTATCCTGGCCTCCTTTTCTCCTTCCGGCAGCTTTCCTTGCCGTATGTAATCTATGATTGGAGTCATCCAGGATTCTTCTTTGTCACCTGTCTCCACCGCAAACACCTGAGTTCCTTCTATACTTGGGGAAGTTCTGATTTCTAGCCATATCTCATTGGGTACCTTTTCGGCCATACTTGCCAATTTGGCTAAGGCATCAGCTTCGACATTCTCTTCGCGGGGAAGGTGTTTTAGCTCGCATCTTTGGAAATTTGCTTTTAGTTCCTGGACCTTGAGCAAGTACCTCCATAGTTTTTCCTCTTTGACTTCATAGATGTTGTCGTTTTGTCTCGCCACCAACATAGAGTCCGAATACACCTCTAATTCTGTTAAAAATAGGTTATATTCTCATAAGTTTTACTTCAGACAGGATTTTATAAGAATGAAAAAACAGAGAAGGCATCTTTTCTATGGAACCTGTCGCCCCGAGGGCTGTAGCTACTTCCAAACCCTGGATAAGGGCTTCGTATTCGGCTTCATTATTAGTAACGTCAAAGTCCAGTCGGAAGGCATAATTCAAGCTTTGCCCATTCGGCGCCTGTACCACTATTCCAGCTCCTGCCCCACTTTTGCATCGAGCTCCATCAACCAAGATGATATATGGACTTTGAGTCTGCTTCTTTTCTTTTGCAAAGTTTGTCTCCGTTATGAAGTCTGCTAAGGCCTGAGCTTTAATCGCCGTTCTGGGCAAGAAGTGAATTTCATATTGTGTCAGCTCTACTGTCCAGCTTACCATCCGGCCGGAGGCATTCGGATTGTTGCAATTTGCTTGAGCGGCCAATTGGTCCTGACAAAGATTCGATGTGACTGGAAGTAGGGTCGTAGTTTTCTTGACGCCACCACCAGTGCAAACAAGATTTCTCTATGTTAGTGTACCGTCCTTCTGTCGGGCTCAAGATTTTGCCCGTATAGTAAACTGGTACCTCCCTTTTCTCTTCCATGATTAAGACAGCTGCAACCGCCCAATCTGTTGCGGACAAGTAAAGATATAGATCCTGTCCCGGGGCAGGTACACCCAATTTAGGTAGATCCCGAAGCATCTCCTTGATCTTTTCAAATGTGTCTATGCACTCTTGTCCCCACTGGAATTTGCCGTTCTTCCTTAGAATATTGAAGAACGGGATCGATTTTTCTTGAAGCTTAGAACAAAACCTGCTTAATGCGGTGAGTCTTCCGTTCAAAGCTTGGACATCTTTGATATTTCTTGGAGGAGAAAGGTCGAGGATTGCCTGACTTTTTTCCGGATCGACTTCAATACCTCGTTGCCCAACAATGAAACCAAGAAACCTCCCTTTGGTTACACCAAACACACACTTTTCTGGATTTAGCTTGATTTGGTATTTATCCAGAGTGTTGAATGTTTCTTCTAAATCCTTCATGTGTTGTTCTTTTGACGGACTTTTTACAACTATATCATCAACGTAAGCGTCCACATTTCGAGCAATTTGCTGACAAAATACTTTGTCAATCATTCGTTGAAAAGTGGCCCCTGCATTCTTTAGGCCGAAGGGCATTACCTTGTAACAGAATGTTCCGGCTGAAGTAATAAAGGATGTCTTTTCCGAATCGTCTTCTTTCATTTTTATTTGATTATAACCGGAGAAAGCATCCAGAAAACTTAACACAGAACTCTGGGCAGTTGTAACCACCAATCTATCTATTGATGGCAGGGGATAGAAATCTTTAGGACATGCCTTATTTAAATCTGTGAAATCCACACACATTCTCCATTTTCCATTTGCTTTTTTCACCATGACAACATTAGCCAACAATCGTGTGTACGCAACCTCCCTGATGAAACCGGCCTAGAGGAGTTTTTGGACTTCGGTTCGAGCGGCTAAATCTCTTTCTTCCCCTATTACCCTTTTCCTTTGCCTGACCGCCGGATGTTTAGGGTCTACCCTGAGCTCATGCCGGATAACGCTTGGGTCTATACCAGGCATCTCGTCCATGTTCCAAGCGAATGTTGCCCTTCTTTTTTCCAAGAACCTCAGTAAGTGAGTTTGCTCTTCACTGTCAAACGCAGTTCCTATTTTAAAAAATTTAGAAGGGTCAGATTTTAAATGTACCTCTTTGAGGGGATCTTGGGCTGTTCGACATCCTTCCTTTTCTTGACTCGGCCCTGGGGAAGAAGGCAACTTTCCCTTGAATTCCTTGTCCGATCCCACAGTCTTGACCACCTCCTTACTAGGAAGGCTGCCCATGATGCGGACTTCACACATTCGGGCCATCTTTTGGCTTCCTCTTATCGTAACCACCTTCCCGTGTGAGGTTAAATATTTCATTTTTAAGTGATGAGTGTTGTGGATGGCTTTGAAAGCATTGATTTCTGGCCTTCCAAGGTACATGTTTTATCCAGAAAAGCCTGGCACAATAAAAGCCGTGAGTCTCTCTGTCCTTCTTTCGTCTCTTTGGCCCAAGGTCATTGTGAAATCTATAATGCCGGAAGACGTGGTAGAGACGCCTCCTACAAATCCTCCCAGAACCGCCGAATATGGCATGATCCGGTCCTCAGGTACCTCCAACTTCCTAACCACCTCGGCTGATATGACATTTGCTCCGGCCCCACTATCGATTAAAATTCCCTCCATCATTCGATCGTTTACCTGTGCACGAATGACAAGTGGATCGTTGTGCGGGTATAGCACTCCATCCTCATCCTCGTCAGAGAAGAAAATTGGAGGAAAACTTTCCTTTTTGGCGATTTTCTTCTCCGGGAGCTCTTGATATACTTGATGAATGTGCCTTTTTCTTTCTTTAAAGGTTAGTGGTCCTACCTCTGAAAAACGTCCTGTGAGTTTTCTTAGAGAAAGTTTTGTTAGCTTTCTTCTTGGGAAAAGAGGGGGGTTGTTAATAGTAAAAAATGCAAAAAGAATGGAAATTTTATTTCTCCTTTTGGCAACATGATCTTTGACAATCTATGTGACACAAAATTTTCATCTTAAAGCAGGCTACAAATTGTAACTCCGAATGTTATCCTGAATGAAAGGAGAAAAACTTTTACTCTCCTTTTTTACAAACCTGTTATCATTCCCACTGATTTGCTGGATCAAGCCTAGGGTGAACCTCTTCCTCTTGTCGCCCTCGAGGTGCATTCTGGGTACTACCCTGTTGGCCGCCGTATTGCCTTTGTGCTCCGGCTACCTGCATTCCTTTCTTCTTATTTTCTTCGATGATTCGAAGTTCTTTGGCCAAGGTAGCACAGTTTACAGTCCGGTGGCTGCGGTTCCCGTGGTACTCGCAGAATGCAACGGGAATTTCCCCCTGTGGCGGCTTTCTAGGCTGGGGAAGGTACCCTTCTCTTACTGCAGCGGCATACTTCCCTGGGTTAATGTAGACAATGGTTCTTGCCCCCTGGTGGTGTTCCCCCTGAGAGGAAGATCCGGCGGTAGACTTGCCATAATATGGCTTGTACCTTGACCCTCCCCTTCCGGCATTTCCTCCATGCCCCTCCTTTTCCGGCACCCCTGCGGTTTTGAAGCTGTCCGCTAGCTCTTTAGCCTTGTTTTCCGCTATCTCAGATTTCAAAAAATCATGGATCATTTCAGCTAATTCTCCATGAGTTTTTGGCGCCTTTGTTGTGATCTTTCCAGCAAGTCGAGGCTGAGCTAGGCCGTTACCAAAGGCCTTAATCAAGATTTTCTCGTTGATATCATCAATTTCCGCGACCTTCTTATGGAAGCGCTCGCTGTTCTCCTTCACGATAGGAGGACACGGCGCCCAGACTTGGTGCTCACATGCCATGTACCTGACAGCTCGGCGTCAGCATGTTCAGGAGATTCTAGCCTCTTCTTTTTCTTTGAGTGACCGGCTTGGTCATCCCCGACTTCTTGCCTGGAGCGCTTTGCCGGAGGAGCACTCTCTAAAAGCTGCTTGGCCGCATCAGTAGCCGCATCCAGCGTGTCGTAGTAATTGATTTTTTCGTCCCCATTCTTGAAGGTGACGAAGTTCCAGCTATGAAAGGGGCCGAACTTGTCCCCCTTCTGGAAGAAATCTACATACAACATGTCAAAACAATAAGAAGACCGATAGGAATGACAGAATTTGTACTAAGAGTTAAAGGCCCTTACTATGATATGTCTTCAGAGAAGACAAACGTGCCTTTTTAAAAAACACCTCGACATTCGGCGGTTTCTTGCTTAGTGCCCTCAGAACCTTCGAAAAGGGCAGCTCAGCCAGAGGGGTTTGGGGGATGATTAGCTGACCTTTGACAACTTCAACGCAGTATGGGACGCCCAATACTCAGCCGGATGGAGGAACAATAACGAACCACCGTGACCCCCATTCGTGAGCCTTCTTATAGTCGAAAAGGGAGTATCCAGCCTTCACGATGAGGGTTAAGCTATCCGGGTCAACCCTAACTGTGAAGAACCGGACGAAATCGGTACCTTCCGGCCGAATTTTGCTACCCTCGCAAAGAGAAACAAAGGCGTGGAGGTGCGAAATGGCCTTTGGGAGAAGGTGAGCAAGAGTGCAGCAGTGGCGAAGGAGGAAGCCCAGCACAAAAGGGTGCGGGGGAATGGTCAGACCGGAGCGGAAAAAATCAGCGAAAACTACGTACCCACGGCCAAAATCGTCGTTAGGGTGAGAGTCGGAGGATGGCAGGTAAATCTGCATGCCAAGTGGGGCTTCGACATCCCTGAGACAATCACAAAGGGAGGAGTAATTGAGAGAGGAGGGAGAGGGTTGACGCCCAGATAGGAAGGGTCTTGTGAACTTCAGATACGAGGGGCAAAAGCCGTTGGAAGAGCGAGAGCCCTGAATCGCCTCAATGGCGGGCGGAAATTTAGCAGCGAGTTTATTCTGTTTTGCGGAGGAAGAATACATCGTCAAGCCTAACAAAGGATCAAAGGGCGACGACAATGAAAGACAAGGTAGTGCACAGCGGCAGGGGAGCGAGAGAAGAAGAACAATTGAAGTAAAGGGGCAGTAGAAGAAGGAAGAGGGAGCTCAAAAATCAGGCTTTAAAGAAAGTTTTTTTCCGCTCAAATAAATAATATATATACATGTGCAAACAGAAAGTATCCTTTCTTTGCAGGGGAAGAGAAAGAGCCGCACGCTTCCTAAAGACGCTTCCGATGTTTAGTCAAAAGAAAGACCTTGCGTATTCTACACCGAGAACAGGCGGAAAAAATTCAAAAAGGTTGTACGAAGCAGGTTCGAACCACGAGCTACGCACATGGCCAATAAGAAGTTCCTTTTCTCCAAGTATGAAGAAAAAGAACTTGTGGGACTAAGGGATAAGGAAAAGACGAAGCTCAGACAGACCAAAGAGCCTCAGAATTGGCCGCAGTCGCAAAATTTTTCGTCGAAACACAAGACACAGAAGTTCTATTTTGTTCACCAAAATTCAGAAAGATAGAACTTATGGGACTGATGAGAAGGGAAGAAATGGTGCCAAGCCAAAACAGGATACGTAGAGCATCCGACTGCTTTAGCCGGATGGAAGTAGAAACACATAGGGCATCCGGCCGTCTCCAGCCGGATGAGGATAGGACTTAGGCAAAGCAAAGTATTGTACGACCGACCGTCTGTGGTCAGTCAAAGATACTAGGAGAGGGTAGAACCGTACTTATACATGTAAAATACAGGCTGGCATTCTATTGTTTCTTTTTTAACCCTCTTACTCGCAGCGAAGTATCGCTGGAAATCCTCGGTCAGCTGCTTGAAGCTCGTGATGGACTGTGGTGGTCTCGTGGAGATCCATCCCAACGCTCTCTTCGAAAGCGTTCCGGGGAACAAGTTGCAGAGGGCGAGGGAGCTGATCCCCTGAGTGTTCATGGCAAACATGAACTTCTTAATATGTTGGGCGGGATATCCAGTCCCATCATATTTCTCAATTGCCGGGGCGACGAAGTGCGGTGGGAGTTTTGCTTTTCTTATCCGCTCTGAGAAGGGGTACAAGCTCATGTCTATCTAGTCATCTTCTTCCATCTCTTCTTCGCTAATGATTGAATTGCGCTTCCTAACCTTACTTTCCTCGCCATTACTACCCCTGGAATCTCTGTTTCTCAGCTGTTCAATGGCCTCAGTCATTTCGTCCCATTTTCTCTGATACTCCTCGTCCCTTTGCATTAATTCCTGTTGCAAAGTCTCATTTCCCTGCCAAGCCAAAACAGGATACGCAGTCTGAGGTCTGTATGGGGATGATTTGTGGTAACGGATGTTATATTTTTCCATGACCCGGATAGTGTCTCCGTCGAATTGAGGACCGTTGTCTGATACGAATTCTGAGGGAACCCCATATCAGCATATGATGTCTCTTTCGATAAACTGGGCAACTTGTCTTGATCCGATATTCTCAAAGGACCGTGCTTCGACCCATTTACTGAAATAATCTATTGCCACAAGGATGTAGCGATGCCCATTTGAAACTTTAGGGTGAATTTCACCAATGATGTCGATTCCCATATAGAGAATGGCCAAGGAGCTGCCATGGCTGTTAGGGGTAGGGGAGGCAGGTGTTGCAAGTTAGCATGCGTCTGACATTTGGCGCACTTTTTCACAAATGCGTGACAATCAGCTTCTATTGTTGTCCAGTAATACCCTAGTTTGAGGATTTTTCGGGATAGGGAATGTCCTCCAGCATGGGTCCCACATACTCCCTCGTGGACATCCTCGATGATCTTATCTGCTTCTTTTCGGGTCACACATAAGTGTTGGACTCCATTCGGCATTCTCTTGTAGACCCTGGTTCCGCAGATCACATATTGATTCGACATTCTTCTCAGCGCAATGCGGTCCTGCTTAGTGGCTTCTGGCGGGTATTCTCCTTTTCTGAGGAAATTCTCGATGTCCACGAACCACTCAACTTTGGTTTCTTCTGCATCGATGGCTCCAATATCGAATGAGGGTACATTAGTCATGGTTATCCACAAAGGTAAGTACAATGAGCCGGTCGGTACTTGGACTACTAAAGCCAAGGACGCTAAGGAGTCGGCGAAGATATTTTGGCTACGGTTCATATGCTTGAAAGTCACGTTTCGAAAGCAGGTGACTAGGTACGAAAGGTAGTCATGGTAGGGGATCAAACGTTCCTCTCTGATCTCCCAAGTCTGGTTGACTTGTGAAATAACGAGATTAGAGTCACCGAAGACCTCTAACTCCTCCACTTGCATTTCTAACGCCATTTCAAGTCCCAAAATGCAGGCTTCGTATTCTGCCATGTTATTAGTGACCGGGTAATTGATTTTTACCACAGCTAGAAGCAGATCTCCCTCAGGGTGGATCAGTAAGATCCCGACCCCTTTACCCTTGTGGTTGACGACACCATCAAAGTACAACTTCCAACAGGTTTTTTGTAATGTCATGATTTGCTCATCTTGGAAGTCGTCATTGCCGAAGAACTCGGATGCTACGGGGCATTCAGCTAGATGCTCGGCTATGGCACTCCCTTTGATTGACTTCTGAATTTTGAAAGTGATATCTAATTCAGACAACAATAGGGACCATCTGGACAAGCGACCGTCAAGAATTGGATTTTCTAGAAGGTACTTTATAGGGTTCAGGCGTGCAAACAGATGAACCTCTTACCCTAACAAGTAGAGTCTTAGTTTCTTCGTATCCTAGACCAAAGCAGCGTAAAATTTGTGGATGTCGGAGTATCGCGTTTCTGTGTCAACCCATTTTTTACTGATATGGTAGATCGACTTTTCACGCGGTGAAGATCCCTGTTCTTGGGCCAGCATGGTGCCCATTGACGTTTCTTAGGCAGTGAGGTAAAGGATCATTGGCTTACCCTCCTGGGGCGGTGCTAAGACTGGCGGGTTTCGCAGATAGGTTTTTATCTTTTCAAATGCTTCTTGACATTGTTCATTCCAGACTTTAGACACATCTTTCTTCAATAGACGGAAGATAGGCTCACAGGTCTCGGTTAGCTGCATGATGAATCTTCTGATGTACTGAACTCTGCCTAAGAAACCCCTGATTTCTTTTTCGGTTTTCGGAGGAGGCATTTCTTGAATGGCTTTTATCTTATCGGGGTCTACCTCGATTCCACGGGTTGTGATCATGAAACCCAGAAGCTTTCCCCCGGTTACACCGAATGTGCATTTTTCCGGGTTGAGTTTCATTTGATATTTTCGCATCCGCTCAAAGAACTTTCTCAGGTTTGTCAAGTGGTCCTCTCGTTGGGCAGCTTTGACGATCATGTCGTCTACGTATACCTCCACTTCCTTGTGGATCATATCATGCAATAGTGTAGTGGCACCCCTTTGGTATGTGGCTCCGGCGTTTTTCAGGCCAAAGGGCATGTTTACGTAACAAAAGGTTCCCCACTATGTAAAAAAAAACGTTTTTTCATGATCTTCTACAGCCATTCGGATTTGGTTGTAACCTGAATATCCGTCCATGAATGACAGTAACGCATGTTGGGCAGTATTATCAACAAGGATATCGATGTGGGGTAAGGGAAAGCTGTCTTTGGGGCTGGCCTCGTTTAAGTCCTAAAAATCAATGCACACTCGCACCTTTCCATTTTTCTTTGGGACGGCTACGATATTGGCTAACCACTTTGGGTAGTTGACAACCCGGATAAAGCCGACGCGTAGCAATTTCTCAACTTCCTCTTTCACTTTCAGTTGACGCTCAGGTTTCATCCTTCTTAAACGTTGTTTCTTAGGTTTGGCATTGGGATACAACGATATTCGCTGTTGGACAATGTCAGGGTCAATCCCAGCCATGTCTGCGTAACTCCAAGCGAAAACATTGACATATTCAGTTAGCAAAGAAGTCAGGTCCCGTTTTTCTGTTTCACTCAGACCCAAACCGACTTGCAAAGTTTTGGGGTGATCAGGTGTTCCGATATTTATTGCTACAGTATCCTCTACAATCTAGGTGTGAGTGGAATATTGTTCTGTGTGTGGAGGGTGATTTTTTCGGTATGAGGGGGGTCTATCTAAATATGGTCTGACTGAAAAGCCCAGAGCCTAGAAAATGCCATTCTGTGGAGGGTGAAAACCCGTTATTCTTGGCATCCCTTAAATACCTACTGAATCTTCCGTCTTTCCCAGAAAGCATATGGGGAGTGTTAGTGAACACTACACCCGCTCTCGATGGGCTCCACGCGGACTTATGCCCTAAGGGCAGAATTGACTGGAGTCGCCACCTAGTTTGACCTAAGGAACTAGGAAGGGAGGAGAAGGGTTCTAAGAACCGTTAATTGACTCTGATGATTTGTTACCTATTGATAGGGCTTATCTGGTCATTACAGAGATTCTATTGTGGGTTCGCACTGGGTTACACCCCTTAGAAGTGGCAACGACCACAACTTTGGATTGGTGCCCGAGGAAACCTCGGTCTCCAATTGTTGGGATTACCTTCTTTCAAAACCTTTTTAGAGAGATTCATTTAAAAGCCAAGGATAGGATTAGGACAGGAGGATAGAAAATGAGTGGATGAGGCGAGCTTTTCTGCCAAGCTAGCGCCATGAAGAGGAATAGATGAATTCAGATGAGTGTATAATGGGAAATCTGGAAAAATTTGGGTTTGAGAGAATAGACAAGACTTGGAGTCTGGTGGTTTGAAGTTTGTGGGAGTTGAAGAAGGTTTGAGAGAAATGGGAGCCACCTTAGAAGGGGAAAGGGTTTTTTGTTTGGAATGGGGTCGCACCCTGGATGGGCTGCCTACTACTCAACTCCCTGTTGAGATCAGACCTTACGTAGTTCAGTACCTTTGGGGATTTGGGAGTTTTGGGGTTTTTGAAGGAATTAGGATTTTGACCTTTTGGGTCTTTGAGGGGTCAATGGGGTTTTGTGGCCATTTCGTGGGGCTTGACAAATTGTCTGGTTCGTTTTGGAGTTTGAGGTGTGAGAGTCTGTGAGATGCTCAACTCTATGAGACATTTAGATTCTTGAAATGATGAAGTCTGTGAGACGCTCGGGTCTATGAGATGTTCGAGGCTCGAAAGGGTTATCAAATTTCAAGAGGTTCGGCTTTTTTGAGGAGCTGAGGATTTTTGAAGTGTTTGAATTTGATGAGTCTATTGAGACGTTCGAATCTGTTGAACTGCGAAGAAATTCGAGTCTGTTGAGACGGTGAGTCTGTTGAGCTGCTGAGACGGTCGAGTCTGTTGAGCTGTTGAGACATTCGAGTCTGTTGAGATGCTGAGACGTTCGAGTCTGTTGAGCTGTTGAGACATTTGAGTCTGTTGAGCTGCTGAGACACTTAGAGATTCGAGATGCTTGAGTTCTCCGGAGTTTGGAGTTTCAAGGAGTTTGAGATTTACGATGTTTGGAATTATTTGGGATGGAAATGAAGTTGAATTGAATTGGGAATGAAAAGAATTTTGAATTGAATTGGAATGAAATTGAATTGAGTCTGGATTGGAATTGGATTTGATTGAATTGGATTCGGGTTTGGATTTGAAACTAAATCGGGATTGAATTAAGGTAATGGGCCGAATTTGGGCCTTGAAATTGGGCCAGGTATGGGCCTTGAAATTAGGCCAGGTTTAGGCCTTGAAATATGGGCCGGATTGGGCCTTATGAATGAGCTGGATTTGGGGCTTAGAATTGGGCTCGATTTAGCATTAGAAATTGAAGTTGGAATATGATTTGAAGCTATGAGGCAATTGGAGTTTGGAAGGAGTTTGAAGTTTGATCTTGGAACTTTTGAAAGAATTTCAAATGCTTCGTGAGGTTGAAGTGTGTCTAATGAGTGTATGAAGAGTATAATGACATGTGAAAAGCTTTGATTTCAAAGAATTCATGAAGAATATTTGGTTTCGGAGTATGAGAGGATTGAGTTTGACAGGTGTTTGATGAGAGAGTATGAGAGAGATTGATTTTGTAGTGTGTCTGATGAGAGAGTTTGAGAAGAATTGATTTTGAAGTGTGTTTGATGAGAGAGTTTGATTTTGAAGTGTGTTTGACGAAAGAGTTTGATTTTGAAGTGTGTGTGATGAGAGAGTTTGATTTTGAAGTGTGTTTGATGAGAGAGTTTGATTTTGAAGTGTGTTTGATGAGAGAGTATGAGAGGGATTGATTTTAAAGTGGAGTTTGCCTCATTGGATCTTTAAATTGATTTGGAATTGGATGATTGATTGATTGTGAATTTTATTCTGACTTTAGAGGATGATTTGGAAAATTTTAAGGGAAACGGGTATTCCTCACAATAATGAATAATGTAACGGTTTGAAGTGAATAATGTAACGGTTATGGGATGAAATCACAATAATGAATAAATCATAAGATTGCAACCGAAAGCGAAAACAACAAATGGATTACAAATTGATACAAATACAAGAGAAAAGTTTAAATCTAAAGCTGCTTGGGGGGTCGCATCGACGCCGCCTCACTTGAGCTGAAAGGATCAACAAGGAGTGCACCAACCGTTACACGTGTTTGAAGTGGAGACCCCGGTAGTCCAAGCCCAAAGTCCCATTTTTAGTCTTATAGCAATTTCCCGTTCCACGAGCATTATGTACATGTCAAAGAACAAAGACAAAGATATACAAGAGTAGTTAGTAATGAAATGTATGAGGATTGAGGCGTGTGCAATGGGATCATACGGCCCCTCTCAATGGGAGGAAAGGGGGCAATCTAATCATCTCCCACACCCCAACCGAGAACATGGAAAAGAGTTTCAAACTGCCAACAAATGCTAAGAATTGTAAGATAAACCAAGCATTGGGGTTGCTACTCAAATTAATTCATCATCTTAGATTATGACTCAAACAAAGTGTAGTGTCAAAGAGGTGGAGTTGTGAGTCATGTGGGATCATGCCTAGAAGGGGTTTATATCATTTCCCTCTAAGATGAAAAATTAATAAGTTACCATCCAACCAATGAGTGATTTGTCTTAACAATTATAGCATGGGGCAACTATAACTCAATTCATGCTCTTATCTAAGCGCGAGGGTCAAGTCATGCTAGTCTCAAACCGATTTCCAAACCGAATATCCGTGCGCAAAGGGGCAATTACATATCAAAGGAAAATGAATCATAATAAGAGTTGAAGACTTAGAAATTCCAAACCCCCGGTAAACAGATGCCAAGCTGAAATCCACTGGCCAACTTGCAAAGCCCAAGGTCAGATAAAAGCCAAGAAGTCCAGCCCAAGTCCCACGGTACCTCGGCCAAAATACAGAATCAACATCAGCGAGGCATATTAATGAAATAAATACGCAAGGGGGCAATTACGTGACCTCCAAAATGGAGTCAATCCACAAAAAAGTCCAAACTCATCCTAAATGTAAACGTCAAACAGACGTGCGGCCCTCCTATTTCCCAAAAGACCGGTAAAGGGGTGGAGACACCCATATTGAACTTTCTACTTTTTTTTTTGAGCCCAAATAAAATGAACTAAGCATTTGAACGAATCTAAAAGGACCAGTAAACAGATATCAATGAAATTCATGGAATATGTGGGCTCCCAAATTTCCCATAAGGCTGCAAAGGGATGGAGCCTCACACAAAATCAATTCAAGTCCAAAAGGATCGAAATCCTATCGCATAATCCCTGCAGGTCAGATTTAATCGGTCAACACCAGTTGTCAACAAAAAACTATGATTCGAGTAGCCACTATCTTTCGAATTTGGACAAGAGCACCTGGAGAAAGCGGACAAACATAGTCCGAAACAAAATCTCGGTTTAAGATTTCAGCAACTCGTTATAATAATTTGACCGATGAATCGAAAACCAGTTCGTGAATTAAACAATCATTTCTAGCTTCAATCAACGATGAACATTAACCCAACATGGGGCAGAATAATGCAATCAGGCAAATGTGCAATAGATGTAACCAAGGAGCTGCGTATACCCACGTATTCAACAGACCAAACGAGTTTAGGAGGCTTCGACAATCGCTAAAGTCGAAGCAACAAGAAGATTGTAAGAAATAAGGTTCTCCAAAATCAGTTTAAAGCAAGTAATAGTCCCCGCATGCTAAACAGATGAACTCAAAGATAGCCAGTAGAATAGAGAATCGAACAGGCCAAATCAAATCAACCATGGAAACTGAAATTCAAAGAGGCTCACGAACAAGGAAGTCCTTCTTAAAGAAGTTGAGGACGAGGAGGTCATTTGTTTTTCCATCAGTTTAATCAGGTGAGGAGGATAATATCCTTAATTTATCTATTTCCTCACTAATTATCCACGGCGTAGAAGTCGATGACGAAATCGCAAGGCCGGAGACGAGCGTCATCGACTTACATGGCGGCGTCAGTTCCTCTCAGAAGAAGACATGGTCGTCGTATTAAGCGAGAAAGGATGATGAATGTTTCCTGCGAATGAACCATGAAGACACAAACCAAGAAGACGGATGCAAAGTAGTACGTTAGGGTAATCGAATGAACTGGACAAATAGCACAAACACTTGGTAGCAGAAACTCCATTCCGGAAGATTAAAGATCGATCATCGGGTTCTTGCTAGTTGCTAGGGGCAAACGCAGTTGATTCCCGATTAGTCGACAAAGTGCATGTGCGGGCATGTGAGCTTGAAATCTGTTGAGAAACGGGAATGAAGAAACGAAGGGTAGAGCATGAGTCTCCCTTGTTTGCAAGCTGGGTTGCGAAATCGCTGGAGTGAAGAGGATGGTCGAAGAGGATCGAAGATGTTTCTCTTCGCTTTGTTTTCTGAGGGAGATCGATCAAGAGCCGAAAAAGAAAAGTGAAACTGGGCATATGTGCTGTCCACCACGCTTTTTTTTTTAGTTTGGAGATGATATCGGGAGAAAGAGGAGGATATAGGAGAAATTTATGGTGGCAGGTTTTCTGTCGATGAACAAAGGATAGCCAAGCCGATGGAAGAGAACTCAGTGGCGGCTAGTTGTTGGGAATGGTGTCGGTGACTTCTTCGGTTAGGACATGGCCGTGTTGTAGAAGATTAATTGAGGTTTTGGGAGAATGAAAGTGTGTGAAAGAGGAAGATGGGGGTGATTCTTCGGTTCTCTAGGTAGGAAGAATTGAAGACTCCAAGCTGGGTGAATAAGTGATCGACCGAGAAGAAGGTGGTGGCCGCTACATCGGACAATCATCCGGGAATGAATGCGTGATGGAATCTCCCCTTTTACTGTAGGTTTTCTTGTTGTCTTATAATGAGAAAAGGGTGGGTTCTAGGGTTTTTGAATGGGCTTGAGTTTTTGTTTGGGCTGTAGGTCCAATTCTAGGGGCTGGAATGGGTTTAAGGGCCTGGGCTAGGCTGGAGTTCAACTAAGTGTGGATTGGGTTCGTAAGATGAAAATAAAAGTGTCTAAATAAAAGTGAAATGAAATGATAATAAAAATACCAATGTTAATGGTAGAATAAAATAAAATAAAAATAAGAAAAGGTGTATAGATGAATAAAAATAAAATAAATAAATAGAATATAAACAAAGCAAAATAGATAGTAAAATAAGTGAATAAACAAAAAGGACGACCTTGAAACTGGACTGTCGATGGAAATTCATTTTCGAAGAATTGTGTTTTATTTTTTTGAAATGCTTTGAAAAAGATTATAAAATGATGGTTTCGTTTTATCACGCACGCTAATATGTTTTGAAAAAGAAAGGCGACGACCCCTCTTATTATTTCGGAATTTGCTTTAAGGGGTGAGAATTTTTGGTGTCTACAGATGGCTCCCCTTGATTCAATTCTACAAGCCCTTGCAGAATTGGATCAAGGTTGACGGGACGCCAAAAATTCTCACCACGGTTTATGATTTGTTATTATGAATGCGGGTGAACGGGGACTTATGACGAGCCCCAAATTGCGGTGATTGATGGTATGAGGACTAATGACGGGCCTCAACTAGATCGGTGTCTAGCTCTAGGACTAATGACGGGCCTAGAATACGATCAAACAACCTATGCATGAGGACTAATGACGGGCCTCAACTAGAACTCGATGTCTAGCTCTAGGACTTATGACGGGCCTAGAATGCATCTTCAAAATGTATGAGGACTAATGACGGGCCTCAACTAGATCTCGGTGTCTAGCTCTAGGACTAATGACGGGCCTAGAATACAATCGGAATAAGGGTTATGCATGAGGACTAATGACGGGCCTCAACTAGAACTCGGTGTCTAGCTCTAGGACTTATGACGGGCCTAGAATGCATCTTCGAAATGTATGAGGACTAATGACGGGCCTCAACTAGATCTCGGTGTCTAGCTCTAGGACTAATGACGGGCCTAGAATACAATCGGAATAAGGGTTATGCATGAGGACTAATGACGGGCCTCAACTAGAACTCGGTGTCTAGCTCTAGGACTTATATTGGGCCTAGAATGCATCTTCGAAATGTATGAGGACTAATGATGGGCCTCAACTAGATCTCGGTGTCTAGCTCTAGGACTAATGACGGGCCTAGAATACAATCGGAATAAGGGTTATGCATGAGGACTAATGACGGGCCTCAACTAGAACTCGGTGTCTAGCTCTAGGACTTATGACGGGCCTAGAATGCATCTTCGAAATGTATGAGGACTAATGACGGGCCTCAACTAGATCTCGGTGTCTAGCTCTAGGACTAATGACGGGCCTAGAATACAATCGGAATAAGGGTTATGCATGAGGACTAATGACGGGCCTCAACTAGAACTCGGTGTCTAGCTCTAGGACTTATGACGGGCCTAGAATGCATCTTCGAAATGTATGAGGACTAATGACGGGCCTCAACTAGATCTCGGTGTCTAGCTCTAGGACTAATGACGGGCCTAGAATACAATCGGAATAAGGGTTATGCATGAGGACTAATGACGGGCCTCGACTAGAACTCGGTGTCTAGCTAGGACTTATGACGGGCCTAGAATGCAATTGAAAGTACGAGGACTTATGACGAACCTCAACTAGACCTCTTGACATCTAGCTATAGGACTTATGACAGCCCTATAATACTTTGATTGAGTTGTACGAAACTCGTTGTTTTGAGTGGTCGATTTGAGGATGACTTTGGTTATGGGTTGATCCGGGATTGGATGTTTTTTGGTTGATCTGTGAGGGATGTGATAGTCGAATGTTTTCTATTAATGTTGCCCTTGACTTTGTCAGTGTGGGACTTTGTTTTGGTTTTATTTTTGGTGGTCTTGGCCCGATGTGCTCTATGGTTTCAGGATTTGGTACGACCCTTGGCTCCAGAGTTCGAGATGGCCCCGGTATGGCTCCTGGGTCTTTGTTTTGTTTTTGTGACTTTGTGGTCGGTTTTCGAAAGGATGGTTTTATAAATGAGTGACTTTGGGAACTCGATGGTTTTGATATGATCAAATGGCTTTGGTGTGATCGAATGGCTCCATTGCGGTCGGGTGGCTCCAGTGCGGTCAGATGGCACCGGTTTGATATGTGACTCCCTTGTGAGCAACGACTCTAGGATGGTTGATGGGTTTGGCTTCGATATGATCCGAGGGCTCCGGTATGCTCGGATGGCCCCATTGCGGTTGGGTGGCTCCAGTGTGGTCGGATGGCCCCGACATGATTCACGACCCCATTTTGAGCAACGGCTCTAGGATGGTTGGTGGGTTTCGATTTGGATTGAGATTTTCGGGATTGTTGGTGGATTTCGATTTAGCTTGGATTTCGAGTCGAGTAGTGGGTCGATGTGATTTGTGTACTTTGATGTGGTTGTCGTATTTTGGTTGTGGATGAATGGCTTTGGTATGGTCAGTTATGACTTCAGATTCCCCGAGGTGGCTCTGGGATAGTTCGGGATGGCTCCGGCGAGGCTACAAGATGACTCCTTGGTGATAGTGAGGAAGAAAGGGGAACTTTCTTTTGAGGTGGTCGTACCCTGGGCGGGCTGCCTACGTACTCAATTTCGCATTGAGATCAGACCTGACGTAGTTCGAAACTCTGTAGGCAAGACCCTGGTGACGAAATGGCCTCAGTATGAATTTGAGGTGGCTTTAGTATTGTTCTCGGACTGTTGGGATGACCCCTGTGTACTTCCAAGGATGGTTTCAATGTCGGGTGATGGCTCCCGCATGGATCCAGTTTGGCTTTGGGAGGGGTGTCGACGAGACTCAAGTATGACAGTGGATGGCTTCGAGATTGTCTTCGTACGGCTTAGGATGGCCTTATTTTGGTTCGATGTAGCTCAAAGGTATCCTGGGATGGCTCCGAATGCTTCGATGTAGTTCGAGGATGGCCCCGGGTGGCTTCATCATGATTCGACGTAGCTCAAACATAGCCTGGAATGGCTTCAACTTGATTTCCTTTGATAGGAAGTTTTACTTCAACTGCAGCAACTGAAGTCGACTCTCAGCGAGACTAGGCAGAGTTCTTACCAATTAGATGTTGACGATGGAGTGCTTATGATGCATGCAAATATTAAATGCTAGATACGATGCAAAATGCATATGCAGTTTTTGTACAGAAGGTACGGTCCTATCTCTATTAATATGAGGTTTACGAATATAAGACATCTTCGATTCGATCTTGAATGATTGTTGAATTGGAAGGCGTGAATCATTTTCCTCTCATGGAGGGATACGGGTCAATCTCTCGTGAGTTTGGCGGTGTGTGCAAATGGTGTGATGATGCTCTCGAAGCTCGGAGCAGTATTTTCCTTAGAATTTCCTTTCAAGGTTCTGGTCTTTCTGATCCTTACCAACTCCTCACCTGCAATGGGGTAGGCTGTTTATATTTTGGTGCTTAGATTCAAGAGTCACTCGCACTCGTAAGACCTCTCATTCGCTCATGGTCCCTTTAGTATGACGGGACATGTTGATAACAAGTACAAAGCTTATGATTCATGTTTCAGATCCGATACTTTCGGTTAACGCTCATCAACTAACGAGTCAGAGGTCTTTTATTGGGTTATAACGGGGCTGAAGGGTATGATGTATGTCACATGGGACTGGAGGATCAATTTGGGAGTTGTGAAGCTTTTGTGCAATAGAGGACGTGTTTCGCCTTTGTCATGGGTGGAATGATTAGGCGGGTTTTTGATAACCTTTTATTGACTTCTGCGGGACATCATTGGTCCTTTGAGTTTGGCTTCCTCATTCTTGCCTCTTTTGGTGTATGGTTTGAACTTTCTTCTCATTTTCTTTTGTGAAATTGCATTTGGCTCGTCAATTTTCTCGAACGTTCTTTGCTTTATATTTTGGCTTTCAGCTTTGGAGTTACATTGACTCACTGAACTTTTTTGAACAGTTTTGATGTTCTTTTTTGGTGTCTGGCTTTGGAGTTACATTGACTCGTTGAGTTCTTTGAACATTCTTACTGTTGTTTTTGTGAAAGATGGTGGGGAGAGACCATGGCTCCGGCTCCGTCGAGATCCTCTATTGCAAGGGTGAGTAAGTATGTGTATATGAGTTGGCATGTTGTGGAGTTCACAGAAAAAGGTTAATCGTGAAAGGCTCAGCGGGGCTCACTAAGGGATTATGCACAGGGAAATTAAAGCTGTTTGGTCTTGTGAAGGTTTCTGATCCTAAGTGCCTCGTCATTCTCATTAGTCAATGATTGTTTTCTTACGATTCTCAGATCTTTACATGAAGCACAGTTCATATCTTGCTATCGACATTGATCTCACTTTGAATCATGCCTCTCCATGTGCTAAAGGAAAGCACAAGACACTCGTGGTTTTACCTCCGTTGGATCTCTCTACCTTTCCTCGTCGCTCAGTGGATTGTCCAAAGCACTCAATCGAAATTCAAGGGAAAATACCGCTCTTTGCACAATACTCACTTGGGTTGTGGTGCTGATTTCGATTGGACCCTTGTTTTCATTGATGGGTCGAGAGTTTTGTGGTTCACGCACTCCGTTCAATCATTCTCTCAAGATTTTTTCCAAAGATGTCGTTTCGATACGAGAGTATGCAAACACGGCTATCTACAATGCAATCTACTGTGGTAATATGGAATTACTACGTATAAGATGCATGAAATGCTGAAAATGATGAATGAAGATGGTTGACTTTGGTGTTTGACCAAATGTGTGTGTGTGTGTGTTTTTGTGTTTTTCTTTTTGGATGCAATGCATGAGTGGTAAGGTTATGACTAGTCTCGCTTGGGTTGAATTCAGCTCACGGTTCATGAAGCTCATCCCATCGCTACTGGCCTTGAAGGTGGTCTAGCAGTTGAGGTCACTGTTGGGGTAGTAATTCTCAAATGAGGTCGGGTTGGCGAATGGCCCCTGGATTTTGAATTTTTAGGGAGTGACAACTCCCGCATGGTGGCCCTACGATATGATACTCCTTTCCTTTTGGTCACTGGCACGCATGGTGATTCTGATTGGGAGAGGTTTGAACTTCCCGGTTTTCTTTTCTATCCTTTTGAGATCGGGCATTGGCGGTAGAGATATTTGGGATGAAAGATGGTGTGTGGTGTGGTGACAATGAAACACATGGTAATGTAGTTTTTGAGACGGACACGACTCGTGAACGATTGATGGAACTGAAATGATTGGAAGTGCAAGTGACTCTTTTTTTGTCATGAATGCGATGCATGTGTTTTGCTTTGTGCTCGGTTGCATTTGTTGGCGTTGTTTACTCAGGGGATGCCTCCTGTAGATACCGTGAATTTTCACCCCATAAAGCAAAGTTGATGAATGATATATAAATGTGAGGAGTCATCCCTTATTCATTCTTCTCTCTATATGTGCATGCCAAAAGAAACCGAGTTTTAGAAAAGCAATTTTGAAAACACGTGTTTTCAGAGTAGTGGATTTTCTCAACATGAATTTTGACGCTCGATCATTCGCAAATAAAATAGGGAGTGGGGAACCCTATACACATTGATCTAATTAAATTCAAAGGGAATGTGTAAACCTATACATGTAATCTATTCAGAAATGGAAAACAGAGAAAAGAATGTTAGGGGAAAACCTATACATCAATTCTAAAAGTCATTAAATGGGAGAGTTTGAGCTTAAAAACTTCTCCCGAATTCTTTTGCTTCGTCTTCGAGCTTCTGACTGACTGCTCAATCGTCTTCGGGCTCCTGATTGGCCGTTCGCTCGTCTTCGGGCGCTTGACTGGTTGCTCGCTCGAGTTCAGGTTGTTGCAGCGAAGCAGTATTGTGATCAAACAAAACGGGTTGGTGTTCTTCTGATTTTCAATAGTTTGAACTTGAACCGGTGTTGCTGATCTTCGTGTCGCTTGACTCGGGTTGGTACACCCCTAGTTTTCGGCTCGAATCGTTGTTGGTTTTCATGCACTCCACTTGCTTCGATGAAGGAAAATGAGGGGCATTTTTTGAGAAAAGAAAGGTGAATGATCGAGCACAATATCGTTGAGAAAATCCACCACTTTTGCGAAAACACGAAATGACTAGTACGCTCCACAGTAATGACCGCTGCTCTTGAATGTGGACAGAACTTCAAAAATAACGGGTCACAACATGGGGATTGAGTCATTTATTTTGAAGTACGTTTGTGAAACTCAACTTTAAAAACTGTTTTCGAAAACTATTTTGAAATATTGATGGTAAAGAATGTTGTTTGAAATTCATTTGTAGAAAATAGGTTTTTGAAATCTATTTTTGAAAATCATTTTGGAAATTACATTTTAAAGATGAAGTGGCAGGTTTTAAAACCCCAAATGTTTATGAGTAAAGTATAGGTGGGATTCAAAATTAAACGAGCTCGTAAGAAAGCTTTAAGAGACATACAAAGAGAATTCCGAACGTTTTAAAACAGGTTGGTTTGAAAAAAACGGTTTGCACGCAGGTATAGCATAAAGTAAATTGTGGTTGTGTATGCTGTGGAGCTGTAAGTGTTAATGTTGGGATAATCACTTTCCAGGCCATTTATGATTCCGTCTTACCGGGGAAACCGTCGTCCCTTCACTATCATCTCTCGGGGTTTTTTCTCTGCTATGCCTTTGTGGGGCACGTTATCAAGAAAGTCCGGAGTGCTTACGTTCGAAAGGTCAGGACATCCGAGGTGATAAGGAAACATACGCCACGGCCAGTGATGATCCTACAACACCCACTTTTGGGAAACTCGGGAGGGGAAGTGCTGCATGGGACGGGTCTCTCGTCATCTGCACGGTCAGGTGTGTCTAAAGTCCAAATTATTCACTGACTACGTTGTGCCATGTATGGGTATCCGGTAAATACGGGATCCTCTATGGATGTGTATAGCGCGACATTGGGCTTTAAAGACTCCCGTGTGTTGTAGAGGAACAATGGAGAATTGAGCCCATGAAATCTTCAGGGTAAGGCAGAAGGGTGGTCAGACAGGCGGCATACAAAAGGGGGTGACTACCCATAAAACCCAACCTAGACACCGGATTAGGCAGCTGGACACTTAAGGCTCATGGTTCACTAATGCTGGCTTAGACTCAGATAACAGAAGGTATTTTTGGATCATGAGCCCGCAGGGCGTAGGTCGATGACCATCTTGCCCCGTGGGTTTAGCCATTTATATAAATGACCCAGCTCATGGGAAATCAACCGTGGACCGGTCGGGATTCCGTGACTCGTGGATAAATCGGGTGACACAGAGGAATGCATGTCCTAAGCTACCCTCCCAATGCACCCCACAATCATAACATAAGTATAAAAGCGATGAAGTTAGTATCATCCTATCGGCTAAGAGTTTTATCTTGAAAGTGATTCCAAATTGGTTGCTTATTAACCTAAAGGGAAGTTAGCTTCATTCAATCCTAAGTGTCTCTTTTTAATCGTGAGCTAATTATTAACCCAATTGTTGTCATGTTTGTGAGGATCTACAAATCCTAGCTATCCCCATCAGATACACACTCTAAGTGTGGAGTAGAGTAATCCTATGGGCTTTGAAATGAATCTCTTGAAGGTTTCGAAAGAAGTTGGGGAATCCTGACAATTATGAATGGAGTTCAGTCTTCCTTGAGTTTGAGAAAACTTACTCAAGTTTTCCCCAGCAGAGTCGCCATTCTGTGGAGGGTGATTTTTTCGGTATGAGGGGGGTCTATCTAAATATGGTCTGACTGAAAAGCCCAGAGCCTAGAAAATGCCATTCTGTGGAGGGTGAAAACCCGTTATTCTTGGCATCCCTCAAATACCTACTGAATCGTCCCTCTTTCCCAGAAAGCATATGGGGAGTGTTAGTGAACACTACACCCGCTCTCGATGGGCTCCACGCGGACTTATGCCCTAAGGGCAGAATTGACTGGAGTCGCCACCTAGTTTGACCTATGGAACTAGGAAGGGAGGAGAAGGGTTCTAAGAACCGTTAATTGACTCTGATGATTTGTTGCCTATGGATAGGGCTTATCTGGTCATTACAGAGATTCTATTGTGGGTTCGCACGGGTTACACCCCTTAGAACTGGCAACGACCACAACTTTGGATTGGTGCCCGAGGAAACCTCGGTCTCCAATTGTTGGGATTACCTTCTTTCAAAACCTTTTAAGAAGAGAGATTCATTTAAAAGCCAAGGATAGGATTAGGACAGGAGGATAGAAAACGAGTGGATGAGGCGAGCTTTTCTGCCAAGCTAGCGCCAAGAAGAGGAATAGATGAATTCAGATGAGTGTATAATGGGAAATCTGGAAAAAATCTGGGGTTGAGAGAATAGACAAGACTTGGAGTCTGGTGGTTTGAAGTTTGTGGGAGTTGAAGAAGGTTTGAGAGAAATGGGAGCCACCTTAGAAGGGGAAAGGGTTTTTTGTTTGGAATGGGTCGCACCCTGGATGGGCTGCCTACGTACTCAACTCCCTGTTGAGATCAGACCTTACGTAGTTCAGTGCCTTTGGGGATTTGGGAGTTTTGGGGTTTTTGAAGGAATTAGGATTTTGACCTTTTGGGTCTTTGAGGGGTCAATGGGGTTTTGTGGCCATTTCGTGGGGCTTGACAGATTGTCTGGTTCGTTTTGGAGTTTGAGGTGTGAGAGTCTGTGAGATTCTCAACTCTATGAGACATTTAGATTCTTGAAATGATGAAGTCTGTGAGACGCTCGGGTCTGTGAGATGTTCGAGGCTCGAAAGGGTTATCAAGTTTCAAGAGGTTCGGCTTTTTTGAGGAGCTGAGGATTTTTGAAGTGTTTGAATTTGATGAGTCTATTGAGACGTTCGAATCTGTTGAACTGCGGAGAAATTCGAGTCTGTTGAGCTGTTGAGACGGTGAGTCTGTTGAGCTGCTGAGACGGTCGAGTCTGTTGAGACATTCGAGTCTGTTGAGCTACTGAGACGTTCGAGTCTGTTGAGCTGTTGAGACATTCGAGTCTGTTGAGCTGCTGAGACACTTAGAGATTCGAGATGCTTGAGTTCTCCGGAGTTTGGAGTTTCAAGGAGTTTGAGATTTACGATGTTTGGAATTATTGGGATGGAAATGAAGTTGAATTGAATTGGGAATGAAAAGAAAAGAATTTTGAATTGAATTGGAATGAAATTGAATTGAGTTTGGATTGGAATTGGATTTGATTGAATTGGATTGAAATTGAACTTGAATTTGATTCGGGTTTGGATTTGAAACTAAATCGGGATCGAATTAAGGTAATGGGCCGAATTTGGGCCTTTAAATTGGGCCAGGTATGGGCCTTGAAATTAGGCCAGGTTTAGGCCTTGAAATATGGGCCGGATTGGGACTTATGAATGAGCTGGATTTGGGGCTTAGAATTGGGCTCGATTTAGCCTTAGAAATTGAAGTTGGAATATGATTTGAAGCTATGAGGCAATTGGAGTTTGGAAGGAGTTTGAAGTTTGATCTTGGAACTTTTGGAAGAATTTCAAATGCTTCGTGAGGTTGAAGTGTGTCTAATGAGTGTATGAAGAGTATAATGACATGTGAAAAGCTTTGATTTCGAAGAATTCATGAAGAATATCTGGTTTCGGAGTATGAGAGGATTGACTTTGACAGATGTTTGATGAGAGAGTATGAGAGAGATTGATTTTGCAGTGTGTCTGATGAGAGAGTGTGAGAAGAATTGATTTTGAAGTGTGTTTGATGAGAGAGTTTGATTTTGAAGTGTGTTTGATGAGAGAGTTTGATTTTGAAGTGTGTTTGATGAGAGAGTTTGATTTTGAAGTGTGTTTGATGAGAGAGTTTGATTTTGAAGTGTGTTTGATGAGAGAGTATGAGAGGGATTGATTTTGAAGTGGAGTTTGCCTCATTGGATCTTTAAATTGATTTGGAATTGGATGATTGATTGATTGTGAATTTTATTCTGACTTTAGAGGATGATTTGGAAAATTTTAAGGGAAACGGGTATTCCTCACATGGACCGTGTCTAGGACCCGTATGCATTGAGGATACCCCAAACCTAGGGCTTTTCTAAAATGGGCAACCTAATTGGCTTGCTAGGGCCACCTATTCCAGCCCGTTTGGCTGGTTATGGACCGAACCTGATCAAAATTAGATTTGGGCCAAGAGTTACATGAGCCCAAACAGGATCAGTCCATACACTTACAAAATCATAGGCAAGGAATGATGAAATGATATGTAGAGATGAATTTCCAAGGCTATATAAACAAATATACACGCTAACATGGATTTCAAATCTATCCGAATAAAGCAAATATATGTAAGAAAAGAATTCAGAATCTGTCTAAGTAATCATATACATGTGGACATGGATTTAAGAGCTTAAGCTATACACGTGTGAAATGAATTTTGGAAGTAGCACAAGAAATGTATATACAAGAACGAGTCATCAGAGCTATCTAGGTAGCGAATCAGTATTATTCAAGGGTTGCCAATCAATTGTTAGTCTTATCCTATTTACTATCTTTCAATAGTCAATTAAAGGTTGTAAGCAAGAGAATAATGTAACGCTTATGGGATGAAATCACAATAATGAATAAATCATAAGATTGCAACCGAAAGCGAAAACAACAAACGGATTACAAATTGATACAAATACAAGAGAAAAGTTTAAATCTAAAGCTGCTATGGGGGGTCGGATCGACGCCGCCTCACTTGAGCTGAAAGGATCAACAAGGAGTGCACCAACCGTTACACGTGTTTGAAGTGGAGACCCCGGTAGTCCAAGCCCAAAGTCCCATTTTTAGTCTTATAGCAATTTCCCGTTCCACGAGCATTATGTACATGTCAAAGAACAAAGACAAAGATATACAAGAGTAGTTAGTAATGAAATGTATGAGGATTGAGGCGTGTGCAATGGGATCATACGGCCCCTCTCAATGGGAGGAAAGGGGGCAATCTAATCATCTCCCACACCCCAACCGAGAACATAGAAAAGAGTTTCAAACTGCCAACAAATGCTAAGAATTGTAAGATAAACCAAGCATTGGGGTTGCTACTCAAATTAATTCATCATCTTAGATTATGACTCAAACAAAGTGTAGTGTCAAAGAGGTGGAGTTGTGAGTCATATGGGATGATGCCTAGAAGGGGTTTATATCATTTCCCTCTAAGATGAAAAATTAATAAGTTACCATCCAACCAATGAGTGATTTGTCTTAACAATTATAGCATGGGGCAACTATAACTCAATTAATGCTCTTATCTAAGCGCGAGGGTCAAGTCATGCTAGTCTCAAACCGATTTCCAAACCGAATATCCGTGCGCAAAGGGGCAATTACATATCAAAGGAAAATGAATCATAATAAGAGTTGAGGACTTAGAAATTCCAAACCCCTGGTAAACAGATGCCAAGCTGAAATCCACTGGCCAACTTGCAAAGCCCAAGGTCAGATAAAAGCCAAGAAGTCCAGCCCAAGTCCCACGGTACCTCGGCCAAAATACAGAATCAACATCAGCGAGGCATATTAATGAAATAAATACGCAAGGGGGCAATTACGTGACCTCCAAAATGGAGTCAATCCACAACAAAAGTCCAAACTCATCCTAAATGTAAACGTCAAACAGACGTGCGGCCCTCCTATTTCCCAAAAGACCGGTAAAGGGGTGGAGACACCCATATTGAACTTTCTACTTTTTTTTTGAGCCCAAAAAATGAACTAAGCATTTGAACGAATCTAAAAGGACCAGTAAACAGATATCAATGAAATTCATGGAATATGTGGGCTCCCAAATTTCCCAAAATGCCGCAAAGGGATGGAGCCTCACACAAAATCAATTCAAGTCCAAAAGGATCGAAATCCTATCGCATAATCCCTGCAGGTCAGATTTAATCGGTCAACACCAGTTGTCAAAAAACTATGATTCGAGTAGCCACTATCTTTCGAATTTGGACAAGAGCACCTGGAGAAAGCGGACAAACATAGTCGGAAACAAAATCTCGGTTTAAGATTTCAGCAACTCGTTATAATAATTTGACTGATGAATCGAAAACCAGTTCGCGAATTAAACAATCATTTCTAGCTTCAATCAACGATGAACATTAACCCAACATGGGGCAGAATAATGCAATCAGGCAAATGTGCAATAGATGTGACCAAGGAGTTGCGTATACCCACGTATTCAACAGACCAAACGAGTTTAGGAGGCTTCGACAATCGCTAAAGTCGAAGCAACAAGAAGATTGTCAGAAATAAGGTTCTCCAAAATCAGTTTAAGCAAGTAATAGTCCCCGCAAGCTAAACAGATGAATTCAAAGATAGCCAGCAGAACAGAGAATCGAACAGGCCAAATCAAATCAACCATGGAAACTGAAATTCAAAGAGGCTCACGAAAGGAATTTCACAACCATATCCCAGAGACAAATAGGTAGTTGGTGGCTGTCAGCAACCACTGGTTACCGTATTCGAGAGAATCTGTCGCCAATATGAAGTGAGGCGCTCGACAGTCACAAACGGAGCCACGACGTAGAAGTCGATGACGAAATCGTAAGGCGGGAGACGAGCGTCATCGACTTACATGGCGGTGTCAGTTCCTCTCAGAAGAAGACATGGTCGTCGCATTAAGCGAGAAAGGATGATGAATGTTTCCTGCGAATGAACCATGAAGACACAAACCAAGAAGACAGAAGCAAAGTAGTACGTTAGGGTAATCGAATGAACTGGACAAATAGCACAAACACTTGGTAGCAGAAACTCCATTCCGGAAGATTAAAGATCGATCATCGGGTTCTTGCTAGTTGCTAGGGGCAAACGCAGTTGATTCCCGATTAGTCGACAAAGTGCATGTGCGGGCATGTGAGCTTGAAATCTGTTGAGAAACGGGAACGAAGAAACGAAGGGTAGAGCATGAGTCTCCCTTGTTTGCAAGCTGGGTTGCGAAATCGCTGGAGTGAAGAGGATGGTCGAAGAGGATCGAAGATGTTTCTCTTCGTTTTGTTTTCTGAGGGAGATCGATCAAGAGCCGAAAAAGAAAAGTGAAACTGGGCATATGTGCTGTCGACCACGCTTTTTTTTTTAGTTTGGAGATGAGATCGGGAGAAAGAGGAGGATATAGAAGAAATTTATGGTGGCTGGTTTTCTGTCGATGAACAAAGGATAGCCAAGCCGTTGGAAGAGAACTCAGTGGCGGCTAGTTGTTGGGAATGGTGTCGGTGACTTCTTCGGTTAGGACATGGCCGTGTTGTAGAAGATTAATTGAGGTTTTGGGAGAATGAAAGTGTGTGAAAGAGGAAGATGGGGGTGATTCTTCGGTTCTCCAGGTAGGAAGAATTGAAGACTCAAAGCTGGGTGAATAAGTGATCGACCGAGAAGAAGGTGGTGGCCGCTACATCGGACAATCATCCGGGAATGAATGCGTGATGGAATCTCCCCTTTTACTGAAGGTTTTCTTGTTGTCTTATAATGAGAAAAGGTTGGGTTCTAGGGTTTATGAATGGGCTTGAGTTTTTGTTTGGGCTGTAGGTCCAATTCTAGGGGCTGGAATGGGTTTAAGGGCCTGGGCTAGGCTGGAGTTCAACTAAGTGTGGATTGGGTTCGTAAGATGAAAATAAAAGTGTCTAAATAAAAGTGAAATGAAATGATAATAAAAATACCAATGTTAATGGTAGAATAAAAAATAAAAAATAAGAAAAGGTGTATAGATGAATAAAAATAAAATAAATAAATAGAATATAAACAAAGCAAAATAAGATAGTAAAATAAGTGAATAAACAAAAAAGGACGACCTTGAAACTGGACTGTCGATGGAAATTCATTTTCAAAGAATTGTGTTTTATTTTTTTGAAATACTTTGAAAAAGATTATAAAATGATGGTTTCGTTTTAGCACGCACGCTAATATGTCTTGAAAAAGAAAGGCGACGACCCCTCTTATTATTTCGGAATTTGCTTTAAGGGGTGAGAATTTTTGGTGTCTACAGATGGCTCCCCTTGATTCAATTCAACAAGCCCTTGCAGAATTGGATCAAGGTTGACGGGACGCCAAAAATTCTCACCACGGTTTATGATTTGTTCTTATGAATGCGGGTGAACGAGGACTTATGACGAGCCCCAAATTGCAGTGATTGATGGTATGAGGACTAATGACGGGCCTCAACTAGATCGGTGTCTAGCTCTAGGACTAATGACGGGCCTAGAATACGATCAAACAACCTATGCATGAGGACTAATGACGGGCCTCCACTAGAACTCGATGTCTAGCTCTAGGACTTATGACGGGCCTAGAATGCATCTTCGAAATGTATGAGGACTAATGACGGGCCTCAACTAGATCTCGGTGTCTAGCTCTAGGACTAATGACGGGCCTAGAATACAATCGGAATAAGGGTTATGCATGAGGACTAATGACGGGCCTCAACTAGAACTCGGTGTCTAGCTCTAGGACTTATGACGGGCCTAGAATGCATCTTCGAAATGTATGAGGACTAATGACGGGCCTCAACTAGATCTCGGTGTCTAGCTCTAGGACTAATGACGGGCCTAGAATACAATCGGAATAAGGGTTATGCATGAGGACTAATGACGGGCCACAACTAGAACTCGGTGTCTAGCTCTAGGACTTATGACGGGCCTAGAATGCATCTTCGAAATGTATGAGGACTAATGACGGGCCTCAACTAGATCTCGGTGTCTAGCTCTAGGACTAATGACGGGCCTAGAATACAATCGGAATAAGGGTTATGCATGAGGACTAATGACGGGCCTCAACTAGAACTCGGTGTCTAGCTCTAGGACTTATGACGGGCCTAGAATGCAATTGAAAGTACGAGGACTTATGACGAACCTCAACTAGACCTCTTGACATCTAGCTATAGGACTTATGACAGGCCTATAATACTTTGATTGAGTTGTACGAAACTCGTTGTTTTGAGTGGTCGATTTGAGGATGACTTTGGTTGTGGGTTGATCCGGGATTGGATGTTTTTTGGTTGATCTGTGAGGGATGTGATAGTCGAATGTTTTCTATTAATGTTGCCCTTGACTTTGTCAGTGTGGGACTTTGTTTTGGTTTTATTTTTGGTGGTCTTGGCCCGATGTGCTCTATGGTTTCAGGATTTGGTACGACCCTTGGCTCCAGAGTTCGAGATGGCCCCGGTATGGCTCCTGGGTCTTTGTTTCGTTTTTTTGTGACTTTGTGGTCGGTTTTCGAAAGGATGGTTTTATAAATGAGTGACTTTGGGAACTCGGTGGTTTTGATATGATCAAATGGCTTTGGTGTGATCGAATGGCTCCATTGCGGTCGGGTGGCTCCAGTGCGGTCAGATGGCTCCGGTTTGATATGTGACTCCCTTGTGAGCAACGACTCTGGGATGGTTGATGGGTTTGGCTTCGATATGATCTGAGGGCTCCGGTATGCTCGGATGGCCCCATTGCGGTTGGGTGGCTCCAGTGCGGTCGGATGGCCCCGACATGATTCACGACCCCATTGTGAGCAACGGCTCTGGGATGGTTGGTGGGTTTTGATTTGGATTGAGATTTTCGGGATGGTTGGTGGATTTCGATTTAGCTTGGATTTCTAGTCGAGTAGTGGGTCGATGTGATTTGTGTACTTTGATGTGGTTGCCGTATTTTGGTTGTGGATGAATGGCTTTGGTATGGTCAGTTATGACTTCAGATTCCCCGAGGTGGCTCTAGGATAGTTCGGGATGGCTCCGGCGATGCTACAAGATGGCTCCTTGGTGATAGTGAGGAAGAAAGGGGAAATTTCTTTTGAGGTGGTCGTACCCTGGGCGGGCTGCCTACGTACTCAATTTCGCATTGAGATCAGACCTGATGTAGTTCGAAACTCTGTAGGCAAGACCCTGGTGACGAAATGGCCTCAGTATGAATTTGAGGTGGCTCCCGTATTGTTCTCGGACTGTTGGGATGACCCCTGTGTACCTCCAAGGATGGTTTCAATGTCGGGTGATGGCTCCCGCATGGATCCAGTTTGGCTTTGGAGGAGGGGGTCGACGAGACTCAAGTATGACAGTGGATGGCTTCGAGATTGTCTTCGTACGGCTTAGGATGGCCTTATTTGGTTCGGTAGCTCAAAGTATCCTGGGATGGCTCCGATGCTTCGATGTAGTTCGAGGATGGCCCCGGGTGGCTTCATCATGATTCGACGTAGCTCAAACATAGCCTGGAATGGCTTCAACTTGATTTCCTTTGATAGGAAGTTTTACTTCAAACTGCAGCAACTGAAGTCGACTCTCAGCGAGACTAGGCAGAGTTCTTACCAATTAGATGTTGACGATGGAGTGCTTATGATGCATGCAAATATTAAATGCTAGAACGATGCAAAATGCATATGCAGTTTTTGTACAGAAGGTACGGTCCTATCTCTATTAATATGAGGTTTACGAATATAAGACATCTTCGATTCGATCTTGAATGATTGTTGAATTGGAAGGCGTGAATCATTTTCCTCTCATGGAGGGATACGGGTCAATCTCTCGTGAGTTTGGCGGTGTGTGCAAATGGTGTGATGATGCTCTCGAAGCTCGGAGCAGTATTTTCCTTAGAATTTCCTTTCAAGGTTCTGGTCTTTCTGATCCTTACCAACTCCTCACCTGCAATGGGGTAGGCTGTTTATATTTTGGTGCTTAGATTCAAGAGTCACTCGCACTCGTAAGACCTCTCATTCGCTCATGGTCCCTTTAGTATGACGGGACATGTTGATAACAAGTACAAAGCTTATGATTCATGTTTCAGATCCGATACTTTCGGTTAACGCTCATCAACTAACGAGTCAGAGGTCTTTTATTGGGTTATAACGGGGCTGAAGGGTATGATGTATGTCACATGGGACTGGAGGATCAATTTGGGAGTTGTGAAGCTTTTGTGCAATAGAGGACGTGTTTCGCCTTTGTCATGGGTGGAATGATTAGGCGGGTTTTTGATAACCTTTTATTGACTTCTGCGGGACATCATTGGTCCTTTGAGTTTGGCTTCCTCATTCTTGCCTCTTTTGGTGTATGGTTTGAACTTTCTTCTCATTTTCTTTTGTGAAATTGCATTTGGCTCGTCAATTTTCTCGAACGTTCTTTGCTTTATATTTTGGCTTTCAGCTTTGGAGTTACATTGACTCACTGAACTTTTTTGAACAGTTTTGATGTTCTTTTTTGGTGTCTGGCTTTGGAGTTACATTGACTCGTTGAGTTATTTGAACATTCTTACTGTTGTTTTTGTGAAAGATGGTGGGGAGAGACCATGGCTCCGGCTCCGTCGAGATCCTCTATTGCAAGGGTGAGTAAGTATGTGTATATGAGTTGGCATGTTGTGGAGTTCACAGAAAAAGGTTAATCGTGAAAGGCTCAGCGGGGCTCACTAAGGGATTATGCACAGGGAAATTAAAGCTGTTTGGTCTTGTGAAGGTTTCTGATCCTAAGTGCCTCGTCATTCTCATTAGTCAATGATTGTTTTCTTACGATTCTCAGATCTTTACATGAAGCACAGTTCATATCTTGCTATCGACATTGATCTCACTTTGAATCATGCCTCTCCATGTGCTAAAGGAAAGCACAAGACACTCGTGGTTTTACCTCCGTTGGATCTCTCTACCTTTCCTCTCGTCGCTCAGTGGATTGTCCAAAGCACTCAATCGAAATTCAAGGGAAAATACCGCTCTTTGCACAATACTCACTTGGGTTGTGGTGCTGATTTCGATTGGACCCTTGTTTTCATTGATGGGTCGAGAGTTTTGTGGTTCACGCACTCCGTTCAATCATTCTCTCAAGATTTTTTCCAAAGATGTCGTTTCGATACGAGAGTATGCAAACACGGCTATCTACAATGCAATCTACTGTGGTAATATGGAATTACTACGTATAAGATGCATGAAATGCTGAAAATGATGAATGAAGATGGTTGACTTTGGTGTTTGACCAAATGTGTGTGTGTGTGTGTTTTGTGTTTTTCTTTTTTGCAATGCATGAGTGGTAAGGTTATGACTAGTCTCGCTTGGGTTGAATTCAGCTCACGGTTCATGAAGCTCATCCCATCGCTACTGGCCTTGAAGGTGGTCTAGCAGTTGAGGTCACTGTTGGGGTAGTAATTCTCAAATGAGGTCGGGTTGGCGAATGGCCCCTGGATTTTGAATTTTTAGGGAGTGACAACTCCCGCATGGTGGCCCTATGATATGATACTCCTTTCCTTTTGGTCACTGGCACGCATGGTGATTCTGATTGGGAGAGGTTTGAACTTCCCGGTTTTCTTTTCTATCCTTTTGAGATCGGGCATTGGCGGTAGAGATATTTGGGATGAAAGATGGTGTGTGGTGTGGTGACAATGAAACACATGGTAATGTAGTTTTTGAGACGGACACGACTCGTGAACGATTGATGGAACTGAAATGATTGGAAGTGCAAGTGACTCTTTTTTTGTCATGAATGCGATGCATGTGTTTTGCTTTGTGCTCGGTTGCATTTGTTGGCGTTGTTTACTCAGGGGATGCCTCCTGTAGATACCGTGAATTTTCACCCCATAAAGCAAAGTTGATGAATGATATATAAATGTGAGGAGTCATCCCTTATTCATTCTTCTCTCTATATGTGCATGCCAAAAGAAACCGAGTTTTAGAAAAGCAATTTTGAAAACACGTGTTTTCAGAGTAGTGGATTTTCTCAACATGAATTTTGACGCTCGATCATTCGCAAATAAAATAGGGAGTGGGGAACCCTATACACATTGATCTAAATAAATTCAAAGGGAATGTGTAAACCTATACATGTAATCTATTCAGAAATGGAAAACAGAGAAAAGAATGTTAGGGGAAAACCTATACATCAATTCTAAAAGTCATTAAATGGGAGAGTTTGAGCTTAAAAACTTCTCCCGAATTCTTTTGCTTCGTCTTCGAGCTTCTGACTGACTGCTCAATCGTCTTCGGGCTCCTGATTGGCCGTTCGCTCGTCTTCGGGCGCTTGACTGGTTGCTCGCTCGAGTTCAGGTTGTTGCAGCGAAGCAGTATTGTGATCAAACAAAACGGGTTGGTGTTCTTCTGATTTTCAATAGTTTGAACTTGAACCGGTGTTGCTGATCTTCGTGTCGCTTGACTCGGGTTGGTACACCCCTAGTTTTCGGCTCGAATCGTTGTTGGTTTTCATGCACTCCACTTGCTTCGATGAAGGAAAATGAGGGGCATTTTTTGAGAAAAGAAAGGTGAATGATCGAGCACAATATCGTTGAGAAAATCCACCACTTTTGCGAAAACACGAAATGACTAGTACGCTCCACAGTAATGACCGCTGCTCTTGAATGTGGACAGAACTTCAAAAATAACGGGTCACAACATGGGGATTGAGTCATTTATTTTGAAGTACGTTTGTGAAACTCAACTTTAAAAACTGTTTTCGAAAACTATTTTGAAATATTGATGGTAAAGAATGTTGTTTGAAATTCATTTGTAGAAAATAGGTTTTTGAAATCTATTTTTGAAAATCATTTTGGAAATTACATTTTAAAGATGAAGTGGCAGGTTTTAAAACCCCAAATGTTTATGAGTAAAGTATAGGTGGGATTCAAAATTAAACGAGCTCGTAAGAAAGCTTTAAGAGACATACAAAGAGAATTCCGAACGTTTTAAAACAGGTTGGTTTGAAAAAAACGGTTTGCACGCAGGTATAGCATAAAGTAAATTGTGGTTGTGTATGCTGTGGAGCTGTAAGTGTTAATGTTGGGATAATCACTTTCCAGGCCATTTATGATTCCGTCTTACCGGGGAAACCGTCGTCCCTTCACTATCATCTCTCGGGGTTTTTTCTCTGCTATGCCTTTGTGGGGCACGTTATCAAGAAAGTCCGGAGTGCTTACGTTCGAAAGGTCAGGACATCCGAGGTGATAAGGAAACATACGCCACGGCCAGTGATGTTCCTACAACACCCCACTTTTGGGAAACTCGGGGAAGTGCTGCATGGGAACGGGTCTCTCGTCATCTGCACGGTCAGGTTTGTCTAAAGTCCAAATTATTCACTGACTACGTTGTGCCATGTATGGGTATCCGGTAAATACGGGATCCTCTATGGATGTGTAGCGCGACATTGGGCTTTAAAGACTCCCGTGGTGTAGAGGAACAATGGAGAATTGAGCCCATGCAATCTTCAGGGTAAGGCAGAAGGGTGGTCAGACAGGCGGCATACAAAAGGGGGTGACTACCCATAAAACCCAACCTAGACACCGGATTAGGCAGCTGGACACTTAAGGCTCATGGTTCACTATATGCTGGCTTAGACTCAGATAACAGAAGGTATTTTTGGATCATGAGCCCGCAGGGCGTAGGTCGATGACCATCTTGCCCCGTGGGTTTAGCCATTTATATAAATGACCCAGCTCATAGGAAATCAACCGTGGACCGGTCGGGATTCCGTGACTCGTGGATAAATCGGGTGACACAGAGGAATGCATGTCCTAAGCTACCCTCCCAATGCACCCCACAATCATAACATAAGTATAAAAGCGATGAAGTTAGTATCATCCTATCGGCTAAGAGTTTTATCTTGAAAGTGATTCCAAATTGGTTGCTTATTAACCTAAAGGGAAGTTAGCTTCATTCAATCCTAAGTGTCTCTTTTTAATCGTGAGCTAATTATTAACCCAATTGTTGTCATGTTTGTTGAGGATCTAACAAATCCTAGCTATCCCCATCAGATACACACTCTAAGTGTGGAGTAGAGTAATCCTATGGGCTTTGAAATGAATCTCTTGAAGGTTTCGAAAGAAGTTGGGGAATCCTGACAATTATGAATGGAGTTCAGTCTTCCTTGAGTTTGAGAAAAACTTACTCAAGTTTTCCCCAGCAGAGTCGCCATTCTGTGGAGGGTGATTTTTTCGGTATGAGGGGGGTCTATCTAAATATGGTCTGACTGAAAAGCCCAGAGCCTAGAAAATGCCATTCTGTGGAGGGTGAAAACCCGTTATTCTTGGCATCCCTCAAATACCTACTGAATCGTCCCTCTTTCCCAGAAAGCATATGGGGAGTGTTAGTGAACACTACACCCACTCTCGATGGGCTCCACGCGGACTTATGCCCTAAGGGCAGAATTGACTGGAGTCGCCACCTAGTTTGACCTATGGAACTAGGAAGGGAGGAGAAGGGTTCTAAGAACCGTTAATTGACTCTGATGATTTGTTGCCTATGGATAGGGCTTATCTGGTCATTACAGAGATTCTATTGTGGGTTCGCACTGGGTTACACCCCTTAGAAGTGGCAACGACCACAACTTTGGATTGGTGCCCGAGGAAACCTCGGTCTCCAATTGTTGGGATTACCTTCTTTCAAAACCTTTTTAGAGAGATTCATTTAAAAGCCAAGGATAGGATTAGGACAGGAGGATAGAAAACGAGTGGATGAGGCGAGCTTTTCTGCCAAGCTAGCGCCAAGAAGAGGAATAGATGAATTCAGATGAGTGTATAATGGGAAATCTAGAAAAATCTGGGGTTGAGAGAATAGACAAGACTTGGAGTCTGGTGGTTTGAAGTTTGTGGGAGTTGAAGAAGGTTTGAGAGAAATGGGAGCCACCTTAGAAGGGGAAAGGGTTTTTTGTTTGGAATGGGGTCGCACCCTGGATGGGCTGCCTACGTACTCAACTCCCTGTTGAGATCAGACCTTACGTAGTTCAGTGCCTTTGGGGATTTGGGAGTTTTGGGGTTTTTGAAGGAATTAGGATTTTGACCTTTTGGGTCTTTGAGGGGTCAATGGGGTTTTGTGGCCATTTCGTGGGGCTTGACAGATTGTCTGGTTCGTTTTGGAGTTTGAGGTGTGAGAGTCTGTGAGATTCTCAACTCTATGAGACATTTAGATTCTTGAAATGATGAAGTCTGTGAGACGCTCGGGTCTGTGAGATGTTCGAGGCTCGAAAGGGTTATCAAGTTTCAAGAGGTTCGGCTTTTTTGAGGAGCTGAGGATTTTTGAAGTGTTTGAATTTGATGAGTCTATTGAGACGTTCGAATCTGTTGAACTGCGGAGAAATTCGAGTCTGTTGAGCTGTTGAGACGGTGAGTCTGTTGAGCTGCTGAGACGGTCGAGTCTGTTGAGACATTCGAGTCTGTTGAGCTGCTGAGACGTTCGAGTCTGTTGAGCTGTTGAGACATTCGAGTCTGTTGAGCTGCTGAGACACTTAGAGATTCGAGATGCTTGAGTTCTCCAGAGTTTGGAGTTTCAAGGAGTTTGAGATTTACGATGTTTGGAATTATTTGGGATGGAAATGAAGTTGAATTGAATTGGGAATGAAAAGAATTTTGAATTGAATTGGAATGAAATTGAATTGAGTTTGGATTGGAATTGGATTTGATTGAATTGGATTGAAATTGAACTTGAATTTGATTCGGGTTTGGATTGAAACTAAATCGGGATCGAATTAAGGTAATGGGCCGAATTTGGGCCTTTAAATTGGGCCAGGTATGGGCCTTGAAATTAGGCCAGGTTTAGGCCTTGAAATATGGGCCGGATTGGGACTTATGATTGAGCTGGATTTGGGGCTTAGAATTGGGCTCGATTTAGCCTTAGAAATTGAAGTTGGAATATGATTTGAAGCTATGAGGCAATTGGAGTTTGGAAGGAGTTTGAAGTTTGATCTTGGAACTTTTGGAAGAATTTCAAATGCTTCGTGAGGTTGAAGTGTGTCTAATGAGTGTATGAAGAGTATAATGACATGTGAAAAGCTTTGATTTCGAAGAATTCATGAAGAATATCTGGTTTCAGAGTATGAGAGGATTGACTTTGACAGGTGTTTGATGAGAGAGTATGAGAGAGATTGATTTTGCAGTGTGTCTGATGAGAGAGTGTGAGAAGAATTGATTTTGAAGTGTGTTTGATGAGAGAGTTTGATTTTGAAGTGTGTTTGACGAAAGAGTTTGATTTTGAAGTGTGTTTGATGAGAGAGTTTGATTTTGAAGTGTGTTTGATGAGAGAGTTTGATTTTGAAGTGTGTTTGATGAGAGAGTATGAGAGGGATTGATTTTGAAGTGGAGTTTGCCTCATTGGATCTTTAAATTGATTTGGAATTGGATGATATTGATTGTGAATTTTATTCTGACTTTAGAGGATGATTTGGAAAATTTTAAGGGAAACGGGTATTCCTCACATGGACCGTGTCTAGGACCCGTATGCATTGAGGATACCCCAAACCTAGGGCTTTTCTAAAATGGGCAACCTAATTGGCTTGCTAGGGCCACCTATTCCAGCCCGTTTGGCTGGTTATGGACCGAACCTGATCAAAATTAGATTTGGGCCAAGAGTTACATGAGCCCAAACAGGATCAGTCCATACACTTACAAAATCATAGGCAAGGAATGATGAAATGATATGTAGAGAAATTTCCAAGGCTATATAAACAAATATACACGCTAACATGGATTTCAAATCTATCCGAATAAAGCAAATATATGTAAGAAAAGAATTCAGAATCTGTCTAAGTAATCATATACATGTGGACATGGATTTTAAGAGCTTAAGCTATACACGTGTGAAATGAATTTTGGAAGTAGCACAAGAAATGTATATACAAGAACGAGTCATCAGAGCTATCTAGGTAGCGAATCAGTATTATTCAAGGGTTGCCAATCAATTGTTAGTCTTATCCTATTTACTATCTTTCAATAGTCAATTAAAGGTTGTAAGCAAGAGAATAATGTAACGGTTATGGGATGAAATCACAATAATGAATAAATCATAAGATTGCAACCGAAAGCGAAAACAACAAACGGATTACAAATTGATACAAATACAAGAGAAAAGTTTAAATCTAAAGCTGCTATGGGGGGTCGGATCGACGCCGCCTCACTTGAGCTGAAAGGATCAACAAGGAGTGCACCAACCGTTACACGTGTTTGAAGTGGAGACCCCGGTAGTCCAAGCCCAAAGTCCCATTTTTAGTCTTATAGCAATTTCCCGTTCCACGAGCATTATGTACATGTCAAAGAACAAAGACAAAGATATACAAGAGTAGTTAGTAATGAAATGTATGAGGATTGAGGCGTGTGCAATGGGATCATACGGCCCCTCTCAATGGGAGGAAAGGGGGCAATCTAATCATCTCCCACACCCCAACCGAGAACATAGAAAAGAGTTTCAAACTGCCAACAAATGCTAAGAATTGTAATAAACCAAGCATTGGGGTTGCTACTCAAATTAATTCATCATCTTAGATTATGACTCAAACAAAGTGTAGTGTCAAAGAGGTGGAGTTGTGAGTCATATGGGATGATGCCTAGAAGGGGTTTATATCATTTCCCTCTAAGATGAAAAATTAATAAGTTACCATCCAACCAATGAGTGATTTGTCTTAACAATTATAGCATGGGGCAACTATAACTCAATTAATGCTCTTATCTAAGCGCGAGGGTCAAGTCATGCTAGTCTCAAACCGATTTCCAAACCGAATATCCGTGCGCAAAGGGGCAATTACATATCAAAGGAAAATGAATCATAATAAGAGTTGAGGACTTAGAAATTCCAAACCCCTGGTAAACAGATGCCAAGCTGAAATCCACTGGCCAACTTGCAAAGCCCAAGGTCAGATAAAAGCCAAGAAGTCCAGCCCAAGTCCCACGGTACCTCGACCAAAATACAGAATCAACATCAGCGAGGCATATTAATGAAATAAATACGCAAGGGGGCAATTACGTGACCTCCAAAATGGAGTCAATCCACAACAAAAGTCCAAACTCATCCTAAATGTAAACGTCAAACAGACGTGCGGCCCTCCTATTTCCCAAAAGACCGGTAAAGGGGTGGAGACACCCATATTGAACTTTCTACTTTTTTTTTGAGCCCAAATAAAATGAACTAAGCATTTGAACGAATCTAAAAGGACCAGTAAACAGATATCAATGAAATTCATGGAATATGTGGGCTCCCAAATTTCCCAAAATGCCGCAAAGGGATGGAGCCTCACACAAAATCAATTCAAGTCCAAAAGGATCGAAATCCTATCGCATAATCCCTGCAGGTCAGATTTAATCGGTCAACACCAGTTGTCAACAAAAAACTATGATTCGAGTAGCCACTATCTTTCG
This sequence comes from Limonium bicolor, assembly GCA_023374045.1. Taxonomy (NCBI): domain Eukaryota; kingdom Viridiplantae; phylum Streptophyta; class Magnoliopsida; order Caryophyllales; family Plumbaginaceae; genus Limonium; species Limonium bicolor. The sequence goes on from CM041781.1 coordinate 138,581,293, forward strand.
AATTTGGACAAGAGCACCTGGAGAAAGCGGACAAACATAGTCGGAAACAAAATCTCGGTTTAAGATTTCAGCAACTCGTTATAATAATTTGACTGATGAATCAAAACCAGTTCGCGAATTAAACAATCATTTCTAGCTTCAATCAACGATGAACATTAACCCAACATGGGGCAGAATAATGCAATCAGGCAAATGTGCAATAGATGTGACCAAGGAGATGCGTATACCCACGTATTCAACAGACCAAACGAGTTTAGGAGGCTTCGACAATCGCTAAAGTCGAAGCAACAAGAAGATTGTCAGAAATAAGGTTCTCCAAAATCAGTTTAAAGCAAGTAATAGTCCCCGCAAGCTAAATAGATGAATTCAAAGATAGCCAGCAGAACAGAGAATCGAACAGGCCAAATCAAATCAACCATGGAAACTGAAATTCAAAGAGGCTCACGAAGGAATTTCACAACCATATCCCAGAGACAAATAGTTGGTGGCTGTCAGCAACCACTGGTTACCGTATTCGAGAGAATCTGTCGCCATATAATGTGAGCGCTCGACAGTCACAAACGAGCCACGACGTAGAAGTCGATGACGAAATCGTAAGGCGGGAGACGAGCGTCTCGACTACATGGCGGTGTCAGTTCCTCTCAGAAGAAGACATGGTCGTCGCATTAAGCGTGAAAGGATGATGTGTTTCCTGCGAATGAACCATGAAGACACAACCAAGAAGACAGAAGCAAAGTAGTACGTTAGGGTAATCGAATGAACTGGACAAATAGCACAACACTTGGTAGCAGAAACTCCATTCCGGAAGATTAAAGATCGATCATCGGGTTCTTGCTAGTTGCTAGGGGCAAACGCAGTTGATTCCTTAGTCGACAAAGTGCATGTGCGGGCATGTGAGCTTGAAATCTGTTGAGAAACGGGAACGAAGAAACGAAGGGTAGAGCATGAGTCTCCCTTGTTTGCAAGCTGGGTTGCGAAATCGCTGGAGTGAAGAGGATGGTCGAAGAGGATCGAAGATGTTTCTCTTCATTTAGTTTTCTGAGGGAGATCGATCAAGAGCCGAAAAGAAAAGTGAAACTGGGCATATGTGCTGTCCACCACGCTTTTTTTTTTAGTTTGGAGATGAGATCGGGAGAAAGAGGAGGATATAGAAGAAATTTATGGTGGCTGGTTTTCTGTCGATGAACAAAGGATAGCCAAGCCGTTGGAAGAGAACTCAGTGGCGGCTAGTTGTTGGGAATGGTGTCGGTGACTTCTTCGGTTAGGACATGGCCGTGTTGTAGAAGATTAATTGAGGTTTTGGGAGAATGAAAGTGTGTGAAAGAGGAAGATGGGGTGATTCTTCGGTTCTCCAGGTAGGAAGAATTGAAGACTCAAAGCTGGGTGAATAAGTGATCGACCGAGAAGAAGGTGGTGGCCGCTACAACATCTCATCCGGGAATGAATGCGTGATGGAATCTCCCCTTTTACTGAAGGTTTTCTTGTGTCTTATAATGAGAAAAGGGTGGGTTCTAGGGTTTATGAATGGGCTTGAGTTTTTGTTTGGGCTGTAGGTCCAATTCTAGGGGCTGGAATGGGTTTAAGGGCCTGGGCTAGGCTGGAGTTCAACTAAGTGTGGATTGGGTTCGTAAGATGAAAATAAAAGTGTCTAAATAAAAGTGAAATGAAATGATAATAAAAATACCAATGTTAATGGTAGAATAAAATAAAATAAAAATAAGAAAAGGTGTATAGATGAATAAAAATAAAAAATAATAAATGAATAAACAAAGCAAAATAAGATAGTAAAATAAGTGAATAAAAAAAAAGGACGACCTTGAAACTGGACTGTCGATGGAAATTCATTTTCAAAGAATTGTGTTTTATTTTTTTGAAATACTTTGAAAAAGATTATAAAATGATGGTTTCGTTTTAGCACGCACGCTAATATGTCTTGAAAAAGAAAGGCGACGACCCCTCTTATTATTTCGGAATTTGCTTTAAGGGGTGAGAATTTTTGGTGTCTACAGATGGCTCCCCTTGATTCAATTCAACAAGCCCTTGCAGAATTGGATCAAGGTTGACGGGACGCCAAAAATTCTCACCACGGTTTATGATTTGTTCTTATGAATGCGGGTGAACGAGGACTTATGACGAGCCCCAAATTGCAGTGATTGATGGTATGAGGACTAATGACGGGCCTCAACTAGATCGGTGTCTAGCTCTAGGACTAATGACGGGCCTAGAATACGATCAAACAACCTATGCATGAGGACTAATGACGGGCCTCCACTAGAACTCGATGTCTAGCTCTAGGACTTATGACGGGCCTAGAATGCATCTTCGAAATGTATGAGGACTAATGACGGGCCTCAACTAGATCTCGGTGTCTAGCTCTAGGACTAATGACGGGCCTAGAATACAATCGAATAAGGGTTATGCATGAGGACTAATGACGGGCCTCAACTAGAACTCGGTGTCTAGCTCTAGGACTTATGACGGGCCTAGAATGCATCTTCGAAATGTATGAGGACTAATGACGGGCCTCAACTAGATCTCGGTGTCTAGCTCTAGGACTAATGACGGGCCTAGAATACAATCGGAATAAGGGTTATGCATGAGGACTAATGACGGGCCACAACTAGAACTCGGTGTCTAGCTCTAGGACTTATGACGGGCCTAGAATGCATCTTCGAAATGTATGAGGACTAATGACGGGCCTCAACTAGATCTCGGTGTCTAGCTCTAGGACTAATGACGGGCCTAGAATACAATCGGAATAAGGGTTATGCATGAGGACTAATGACGGGCCTCACTAGAACTCGGTGTCTAGCTCTAGACTTATGACGGGCCTAGAATGCAATTGAAAGTACGAGGACTTATGACGAGCCTCAACTAGACCTCTTGACATCTAGCTATAGGACTTATGACAGGCCTATAATACTTTGATTGAGTTGTACGAAACTCGTTGTTTTGAGTGGTCGATTTGAGGATGACTTTGGTTGTGGGTTGATCCGGGATTGGATGTTTTTTGGTTGATCTGTGAGGGATGTGATAGTCGAATGTTTTCTATTAATGTTGCCCTTGACTTTGTCAGTGTGGGACTTTGTTTTGGTTTTATTTTTGGTGGTCTTGGCCCGATGTGCTCTATGGTTTCAGGATTTGGTACGACCCTTGGCTCCAGAGTTCGAGATGGCCCCGGTATGGCTCCTGGGTCTTTGTTTCGTTTTTTGTGACTTTGTGGTCGGTTTTCGAAAGGATGGTTTTATAAATGAGTGACTTTGGGAACTCGGTGGTTTTGATATGATCAAATGGCTTTGGTGTGATCGAATGGCTCCATTGCGGTCGGGTGGCTCCAGTGCGGTCAGATGGCTCCGGTTTGATATGTGACTCCCTTGTGAGCAACGACTCTGGGATGGTTGATGGGTTTGGCTTCGATATGATCTGAGGGCTCCGGTATGCTCGGATGGCCCCATTGCGGTTGGGTGGCTCCAGTGCGGTCGGATGGCCCCGACATGATTCACGACCCCATTGTGAGCAACGGCTCTGGATGGTTGGTGGGTTTTGATTTGGATTGAGATTTTCGGGATGGTGTGGTGGATTTCGATTTAGCTTGGATTTCGTCGAGTAGTGGGTCGATGTGATTTGTGTACTTTGATGTGGTTGCGTATTTTGGTTGTGGATGAATGGCTTTGGTATGGTCAGTTATGACTTCAGATTCCCCGAGGTGGCTCTGGATAGTTCGGGATGGCTCCGGCGATGCTACAAGATGGCTCCTTGGTGATAGTGAGGAAGAAAGGGGAAATTTCTTTTGAGGTGGTCGTACCCTGGGCGGGCTGCCTACGTACTCAATTTCGCATTGAGATCAGACCTGATGTAGTTCGAAACTCTGTAGGCAAGACCCTGGTGACGAAATGGCCTCAGTATGAATTTGAGGTGGCTCCCGTATTGTTCTCGGACTGTTGGGATGACCCCTGTGTACCCCAAGGATGGTTTCAATGTCGGGTGATGGCTCCCTCATGGATCCAGTTTGGCTTTGGGAGGGGTGTCGACGAGACTCAAGTATGACAGTGGATGGCTCCGAGATTGTCTTCGTACGGCTTAGGATGGCCTTATTTTGGTTCGATGTAGCTCAAAGGTATCCTGGGATGGCTCCGAATGCTTCGATGTAGTTCGAGGATGGCCTCGGGTGGCTTCATCATGATTCGACGTAGCTCAAACATAGCCTGGAATGGCTTCAACTTGATTTCCTTTGATAGGAAGTTTTACTTCAACTGCAGCAACTGAAGTCGACTCTCAGCGAGACTAGGCAGAGTTCTTACCAATTAGATGTTGACGATGGAGTGCTTATGATGCATGCAAATATTAAATGCTAGATACGATGCAATATGCATATGCAGTTTTTGTACAGAAGGTACGGTCCTATCTCTATTAATATGAGGTCTACGAATATAAGACATCTTCGATTCGATCTTGAATGATTGTTGAATTGGAAGCTGTGAATCATTTTCCTCTCATGGAGGGATACGGGTCAATCTCTCGTGAGTTTGGCGGTGTGTGCAAATGGTGTGATGATGCTCTCGAAGCTCGGAGCAGTATTTTCCTTAGAATTTCCTTTCAAGGTTCTGGACTTTCTGATCCTTACCAACTCCTCACCTGCAATGGGGTAGGTTGTTTATATTTTGGTGCTTAGATTCAAGAGTCACTCACACTCGTAAGACCTCTCATTCGCTCATGGTCCCTTTAGTATGACGGGACATGTTGATAACAAGTACAAAGCTTATGATTCATGTTTCAGATCCGATACTTTCGGTTAACGCTCATCAACTAACGAGTCAGAGGTCTTTTATTGGGTTATAACGGGGCTGAAGGGTATGATGTATGTCACATGGGACTGGAGGATCAATTTGGGAGTTGTGAAGCTTTTGTGCAATAGAGGACGTGTTTCGCCTTTGTCATGGGTGGAATGATTAGGCGGGTTTTTGATAACCTTTTATTGACTTCTGCGGGACATCATTGGTCCTTTGAGTTTGGCTTCCTCATTCTTGCCTCTTTTGGTGTATGGTTTGAACTTTCTTCTCATTTTCTTTTGTGAAATTGCATTTGGCTCGTCAATTTTCTCGAGCGTTCTTTGCTTTATATTTTGGCTTTCAGCTTTGGAGTTACATTGACTCACTGATCTTTTTTGAACAGTTTTGATGTTCTTTTTTGGTGTCTGGCTTTGGAGTTACATTGACTCGTTGAGTTCTTTGAACATTCTTACTGTTGTTTTTTTGAAAGATGGTGGGGAGAGACCATGGCTCCGGCTCCGTCGAGATCCTCTATTGCAAGGGTGAGTAAGTATGTGTATGTGAGTTGGCATGTTGTGGAGTTCGCATAAAAAGGTTTATCGTGAAAGGCTCAGCGGGGCTCACTAAGGGATTATGCACAGGGAAATTAAAGCTGTTTGGTCTTGTGAAGGTTTCTGATCCTAAGTGCCTCGTCATTCTCATTAGTCAATGATTGTTTTCTTACGATTCTCAGATCTTTACATGAATCACAGTTCATATCTTGCTATCGACACTGATCTCATTTTGAATCATGCCTCTCCATGTGCTAAAGGAAAGCACAAGACACTCGTGGTTTTACCTCCGTTGGATCTCTCTACCTTTACTCGTCACTCAGTGGATTTTCCAAAGCACTCAATCGAAATTCAAGGGAAAATACCGCTCTTTGCACAATACTCACTTGGGTTGTGGTGCTGATTTCGATTGGACCCTTGTTTTCATTGATGGGTCGAGAGTTTTGTGGTTCACGCACTCCGTTCAATCATTCTCTCAAGATTTTTTCCAAAGATGTCGTTTCGATACGAGAGTATGCAAACACGGCTATCTACAATGCAATCTACTGTGGTAATATGGAATTACTACGTATAAGATGCATGAAATGCTGAAAATGATGAATGAAGATGGTTGACTTTGGTGTTTGACCAAATGTGTGTGTGTGTATGTTTTTGTGTTTTTCTTTTTGGATGCAATGCATGAGTGGTAAGGTTATGACCAGTCTCGCTTGGGTTGAATTCAGCTCACGGTTCATGAAGCTCATCCCATCGCTACTGGCCTTGAAGGTGGTCTAGTAGTTGAGGTCACTGTTGGGGTAGTAATTCTCAAATGAGGTCGGGTTGGCGAATGGCCCCTGGATTTTGAATTTTTAGGGAGTGACAACTCCCACATGGTGGCCCTACGATATGATACTCCTTTCCTTTTGGTCACTGGCATGCATGGTGATTCTGATTGGGAGAGGTTTGAACTTCCCGGTTTTCTTTTCTATCCTTTTGAGATCGGGCATTGGCGGTAGAGATATTTGGGATGAAAGATGGTGTGTGGTGTGGTGACAATGAAACACATGGTTATGTAGTTTTTGAGACGAACACGACTCGTGAACGATTGATGGAACTGAAATGATTGGAAGTGCAAGTGACTCTTTTTTTGTCATGAATGCGATGCAAGTGTTTTTCTTTGTGCTAGGTTGCATTTGTTGGCGTTGTTTACTCAGGGATGCCTCCTGTAGATACCGTGAATTTTCACCCCATAAAGCAAAGTTGATGAATGATATATAAATGTGAGGAGTCATCCCTTATTCATTCTTCTCTCTATATGTGCATGCCAAAAGAAACCGAGTTTTAGAAAAGCAATTTTGAAAACACGTGTTTTCAGAGTAGTGGATTTTCTCAACATGAATTTTGACGCTCGATCATTCGCAAATAAAATAGGGAGTAGGGAACCCTATACACATTGATCTAAATAAATTCAAAGGGAATGTGTAAACCTATACATGTAATCTATTCAGAAATGGACAAGAGAGAAAAGAATGCTAGGGGAAAATCTATACATCAATTTTTAAAGTCATTAAATGGGGGAGTTTGAGCTTAAAAACTTCTCCCGAATTCTTTTGCTTCGTCTTCGAGCTTCTGACTGACTGCTCAATCGTCTTCGGGCTCCTGATTGGCCGTTCGCTCGTCTTCGGGCGCTTGACTGGTTGCTCGCTCGAGTTCAGGTTGTTGCAGCGAAGCAGTATTGTGATCAAACAAAACGGGTTGGTGTTCTTCTGATTTTCAATAGTTTGAACTTGAACCGGTGTTGCTGATCTTCGTGTCGCTTGACTCGGGTTGGTACACCCCTGGTTTTCGGCTCGAATCGTTGTTGGTTTTCATGCACTCCACTTGCTTTGATGAAGGAAAATGAGGGGCATTTTTTGAGAAAGGAAAGGTGAATGATCGAGCACAATATCATTGAGAAAATCCACCACTTTTGCGAAAACACGAAATGACTAGTACGCTCCACAGTAATGACCGCTGCTCTTGAAGGTGGACAGAACTTCAAAAATAACGGGTCACAACATGGGGACTGAGTCATTTATTTTGAAATACGTTTGTGAAAATCAACTTTAAAAACTGTTTTCGAAAACTATTTTGAAATAATGATGGTAAAGAATGTTGTTTGAAATTCATTTGTAGAAAATAGGTTTTCGAAATCTATTTTTGAAAAACATTTTGGAAATTACATTTTAACGATGAAGTGGCAGGTTTTAAAACCCCAAATGTTTATGAGTAAAGTATAAGTGGGATTCAAAATTAAACGAGCTCGTAAGAAAGCTTTAAGAGACATACAAAAGAGAATTCCGAACGTTTTAAAACAGGTTGGTTTGAAAAAAACGGTTTGCACGCAGGTATAGCATAAAGTAAATCGTGGTTGTGTTTGCTGTGGAGCTGTAAGTGTTAATGTTGGGATAATCACTTTCCAGGCCATTTATGATTCCGTCTTACTGGGGAAACCGTCGTCCCTTCACTATCATCTCTCGGGGTTTTTTCTCTGCTATGCCTTTGTGGGGCACGTTATCAAGAAAGTCCGGAGTGCTTACGTTCGAAAGGTCAGGACATCCGAGGTGATAAGGAAACATACGTCACGGCCAGTGATGATCCTACAACACCCCACTTTTGGGAAACTCGGGGAAGTACTGCATGGGAACGGGTCTCTCGTCATCTGCACGGTCAGGTGTGTCTAAAGTCCAAATTATTCATTGACTACGTTGTGCCATGTATGGGTATCCGGTAAATACGGATCCTCTATGGATGTGTAGCGCGACATTGGGCTTTAAAGACACCCGTGGTGCAGAGGAACAATGGAGAACTGAGCCCATGCAATCTTCAGGGTAAGGCAGAAGGGTGGTCAGACAGGCGGCATACAAAAGGGGGTGACTACCCATAAAACCCAACCTAGACACCGGATTAGGCAGCTGGACACTAAAGGCTCATGGTTCACTATATGCTGGCTTAGACTCGGATAACGGAAGGTATTTTTGGATCATGAGCCCGCAGGGCGTAGGTCGATGACCATCTTGCCCCGTGGGTTTAGCCATTTATATAAATGACCCAGCTCATGGGAAATCAACCGTGGACCGGTCGGGATTCCGTGACTCGTGGATAAATCGGGTGACACAGAGGAATGCATGTCCTAAGCTACCCTCCCAATGCACCCCACAATCATAACATAAGTATAAAAGCGATGAAGTTAGTATCATCCTATCGGCTAAGAGTTTTATCTTGAAAGTGATTCCAAATTGGTTGCTTATTAACCTAAAGGGAAGTTAGCTTCATTCAATCCTAAGTGTCTCTTTTTAATCGTGTGCTAATTATTAACCCAATTGTTGTCATGTTTGTTGAGGATCTAACAAATCCTAGCTGTCCCCATCAGATACACACTCTAAGTGTGGAGTAGAGTAATCCTATGGGCTTTGAAATGAATCTCTTGAAGGTTTCGAAAGAAGTTGGGGAATCCTGACAATTATGAATGGAGTTCAGTCTTCCTTGAGTTTGAGAAAAACTTACTCAGGTTTTCCCCAACAGAGTCGCCATTCTGTGGAGGGTGATTTTTTCGGTATGAGGGGGGTCTATCTAAATATGGTCTGATTGAATAGCCTAGAGCCTAGAAAATGCCATTCTGTGGAGGGTGAAAACCCGTTATTCTTGGCATCCCTCAAATACCTACTGAATTGTCCATCTTTCCCAGAAAGCATATGGGGAGTGTTAGTGAACACTACACCCGCTCTCGATGGGCTCCACGCGGACTTATGCCCTAAGGGCAGAATTGACTGGAGTCGCCACCTAGTTTGACCTAATGAACTAGGAAGGGAGGAGAAGGGTTCTAAGAACCGTTAATTGACTCTGATGATTTTTTGCCTATGGATAGGGCTTATCTGGTCATTACAGAGATTCTATTGTGGGTTCGCACTGGGTTACACCCCTTAGAAGTGGCAACGACCACAACTTTGGATTGGTGCCCGAGGAAACCTCGGTCTCCAATTGTTGGGATTACCTTCTTTCAAAACCTTTTTAGAGAGATTCATTTAAAAGCCAAGGATAGGATTAGGACAGGAGGATAGAAAACGAGTGGATGAGGCGAGCTTTTCTGCCAAGCTAGCGCCAAGAAGAGGAATAGATGAATTCAGATGAGTGTATAATGGGAAATCTGGAAAAATCTGGGGTTGAGAGAATAGACAAGACTTGGAGTCTGGTGGTTTTTTAGTTTGTGGGAGTTGAAGAGTTTGAGTTGAATGGGAGCCACCTAGAAGGGAAAAGGGTTTTTTGTTGGAATGGGGTGCGCACCCTGGATGGGCTGCCTACGTACTCAACTCCCTGTTGAGATCAGACCTTACGTAGTTCAGTGCCTTTGGGGATTTGGGAGTTCTGGGGTTTTTGAAGGAATTAGGATTTTGACCTTTTGGGTCTTTGAGGGGTCAATGGGGCTTTGTGGCCATTTCGTGTGGCTTGACAGATTGTCTGGTTCATTTTGGAGTTTGAGGTGTGAGAGTTTGTGAGATGCTCAACTCTGTGAGACATTTAGATTCTTGAAATGATGAAGTCTGTGAGACGCTCGGGTCTGTGAGACGCTCTGGTCTGTGAGATGTTCGAGGCTCGAAAGGGTTATCAAATTTCAAAAGGTTCAGCTTTTTTGAGGAGCTGAGGATTTTTGAAGTGTTTGAATTTGATGAGTCTATTGAGACGTTCGAATCTGTTGAACTGCGGAGAAATTCGAGTCTGTTGAGCTGTTGAGATGGTGAGTCTGAGCTGCTGAGACGGTCGAGTCTGTTGAGCTATTGAGACATTCGAGTCTGTTGAGCTGCTGAGACGTTTGAGTCTGTTGAGCTGTTGAGACATTCGAGTCTGTTGAGCTGCTGAGACACTTAGAGATTCGAGATGCTTGAGTTCTCCGGAGTTTGGAGTTTCAAGGAGTTTGAGATTTACGATGTTTGGAATTATTTGGGATGGAAATGAAGTTGAATTGAATTGGGAATGAAAAGAATTTTGAATTGAATTGGGAATGAAAAGAATTTTGAATTGAATTGAATTGAGTCTGGATTGGAATTGGATTTGATTGAATTGGATTGAAATTGAACTTGAATTTGATTCGGGTTTGGATTTTAAACTAAATCGGGATCGAATTAAGGTAATGGGCCGAATTGGGGCCTTGAAATTAGGCCAGGTATGGGCCTTGAAATTAGGCCAGGTTTAGGCCTTGAAATATGGGCCGGATTGGGCCTTATGAATGAGCTGGATTTGGGGCTTAGAATTGGGCTCGATTTAGCCTTAGAAATTGAAGTTGGAATATGATTTGAAGCTATGAGGCAATTGGAGTTTGGAAGGAGTTTGAAGTTTGATTTTGGAACTTTTGGAAGAATATCAAATGCTTCGTGAAGTTGAAGTGTGTCTAATGAGTGTATGAAGAGTATAATGACATGTGAAAAGCTTTGATTTCGAAGAATTCATGAAGAATATCTGGTTTCGGAGTATGAGAGGATTGACTTTGACAGGTGTTTGATGAGAGAGTATGAGAGAGATTGATTTTGCAGTGTGTCTGATGAGAGAGTGTGAGAAGAACTGATTTTCAAGTGTGTTTGATGAGAGAGTTTGATTTTGAAGTGTGTTTGACGAAAGAGTTTGATTTTGAAGTGTGTTTGATGAGAGAGTTTGATTTTGAAGTGTGTTTGATGAGAGAGTTTGATTTTGAAGTGTGTTTGATGAGAGAGTATGAGAGGGATTGATTTTGAAGTGGAGTTTGCCTCATTGGATCTTTAAATTGATTTGGAATTGGATTATTGATTGATTGTGAATTTTATTCTGACTTTAGAGGATGATTTGGAAAATTTTAAGGGAAACGGGTATTCCTCACATGGACCGTGTCTAGGACCCGTATGCATTGAGGATACCCCAAACCTAGGGCTTTTCTAAAATGGGCAACCTAATTGGCTTGCTAGGGCCACCTATTCCAGCCCGTTTGGCTGGTTATGGACCGAACCTGATCAAAATTAGATTTGGGCCAAGAGTTACATGGGCCCAAACAGGATCAGTCCATACACTTACAAAATCATAGGCAAGGAATGATGAAATGATATGTAGAGATGAATTTCCAAGGCTATATAAACAAATATACACGCTGACATGGATTTCAAATCTATCCGAATAAAGCAAATATATGTAAGAAAAGAATTCAGAATCTGTCTATGTAATCATATACATGTGGACATGGATTTTAAGAGCTTAAGCTATACACGTGTAAAATGAATTTTGAAGTAGCACAAGAAATGTTATACAAGAACGAGTCATCAGAGCTATCTAGGTAGCGAATCAGTATTATTCAAGGGTTGCCAATCAATTGTTAGTCTTATCCTATTTACTATCTTTCAATAGTCAATTAAGGGTTGTAAGCAAGAGAATAATGTAACGGTTATGGGATGAAATCACAATAATGAATAAATCATAAGATTGCAACCGAAAGCGAAAACAACAAACGGATTACAAATTGATACAAATACAAGAGAAAAGTTTAAATCTAAAGCTGCTATGGGGGGTCGCATCGACGCCGCCTCACTTGAGCTGAAAGGATCAACAAGGAGTGCACCAACCGTTACACGTGTTTGAAGTGGAGACCCCGGTAGTCCAAGCCAACGTCCCATTTTTAGTCTTATAGCAATTTCCCGTTCCACGAGCATTATGTACATGTCAAAGAACAAAGACAAAGATATACAAGAGTAGTTAGTAATGAAATGTATGAGGATTGAGGCGTGTGCAATGGGATCATACGGCCCCTCTCAATGGGAGGAAAGGGGGCAATCTAATCATCTCCCACACCCCAACCGAGAACATAGAAAAGAGTTTCAAACTGCCAACAAATGCTAAGAATTGTAAGATAAACCAAGCATTGGGGTTGCTACTCAAATTAATTCATCATCTTAGATTATGACTCAAACAAAGTGTAGTGTCAAAGAGGTGGAGTTGTGAGTCATGTGGGATCATGCCTAGAAGGGGTTTATATCATTTCCCTCTAAGATGAAAAATTAATAAGTTACCATCCAACCAATGAGTGATTTGTCTTAACAATTATAGCATGGGGCAACTATAACTCAATTCATGCTCTTATCTAAGCGCGAGGGTCAAGTCATGCTAGTCTCAAACCGATTTCCAAACCGAATATCCGTGCGCAAAGGGGCAATTACATATCAAAGGAAAATGAATCATAATAAGAGTTGAGGACTTAGAAATTCCAAACCCCTGGTAAACAGATGCCAAGCTGAAATCCACTGGCCAACTTGCAAAGCCCAAGGTCAGATAAAAGCCAAGAAGTCCAGCCCAAGTCCCACGGTACCTCGGCCAAAATACAGAATCAACATCAGCGAGGCATATTAATGAAATAAATACGCAAGGGGGCAATTACGTGACCTCCAAAATGGAGTCAATCCACAACAAAAGTCCAAACTCAGCCTAAATGTAAACATCAAACAGACGTGCGGCCCTCCTATTTCCCAAAAGACCGGTAAAGGGGTGGAGACACCAATATCGAACTTTCTACTTTTTTTTTTGAGCCCAAATAAAATGAACTAAGCATTTGAACGAATCCAAAAGGACCAGTAAACAGATATCAATGAAATTCATGGAATATATGGGCTCCCAAATTTCCCAAAAGGCCGCAAAGGGATGGAGCCTCACACAAAATCAGTTCAAGTCCAAAAGGATCGAAATCCTATCGCATAATCCCTGCAGGTCAGATTTAATCGGTCAACACCAGTTGTCAACAAAAAACTATGATTCGAGTAGCCACTATCTTTCAAATTTGGATAAGAGCACCTGGAGAAAGCGGACAAACATAGTCCGAAACAAAATCTCGATTTAAGATTTCAGCAACTTGTTATAATAATTTGACCGATGAATCGAAAACCAGTTCGCAAATTAAACAATCATTTCTAGCTTCAATCAACGATGAACATTAACCCAACATGGGGCAGAATAATGCAATCAGGCAAATGTGCAATAGATGTGACCAAGGAGCTGTGTATACCCACGTATTCAACAGACCAAACGAGTTTAGGAGGCTTCGACAATCGCTAAAGTCAAAGCAACAAGAAGATTGTCAGAAATAAGGTTCTCCAAAATCAGTTTAAAGCAAGTAATAGTCCCCGCAAGCTAAACAGATGAACTCAAAGATAGCCAGCAGAACAGAGGATCGAACAGGCCAAATCAAATCAACCATGGAAACTGAAATTCAAAGAGGCTCACGAAAGGAATTTTACAACCATATCCCAGTGACAAATAGGTAGTTGGTGGCTGTCAGCAACCACTGGTTACCGTATTCGAGAGAATCTATCGCCAATATGAAGTCAGGCGCTCGACAGTCACAAACGGAGCCACGGTGTAGAAGTCGATGACGAAATCGTAAGGCCGGAGACGAGCGTCATCGACTTACATGGCGGCGTCAGTTCCTCTCAGAAGAAGACATGGTCTTCGCATTAAGCGAGAAAGGATGATGAATGTTTCCTGCGAATGAACCATGAAGACACAAACCAAGAAGACGGATGCAAAGTAGTACGTTAGGGTAATCGAATGAACTGGACAAATAGCACAAACACTTGGTAGCAGAAACTCCATTCCGGAAGATTAAAGATCGATCATCGGGTTCTTGCTAGTTGCTAGGGGCAAACGCAGTTGATTCCCGATTAGTCGACAAAGTGCATGTGTGGGCATGTGAGCTTGAAATCCGTTGAGAAACGGGAACGAAGAAACAAAGGTTAGAGCATGAGTCTTCCTTGTTTGCAAGCTGGGTTGCGAAATCGCTGGAGTGAAGAGGATGGTCGAAGAGGATCGAAGATGTTTCTCTTCGTTTTATTTTCTGAGGGAGATCGATCAAGAGCCGAAAAAGAAAAGTGAAACTGGGCATATGTGCTGTCGGCCACGCTTTTTTTTTAGATTGGAGATGAGATCGGGAGAAAGAGGAGGATATAGGAGAAATTTATGGTGGCTGGTTTTCTGTCGATGAACAAAGGATAGCCAAGCCGATGGAAGAGAACTCAGTGGCGGCTAGTTGTTGGGAATGGTGTCGGTGACTTCTTCGGTTAGGACATGGCCGTGTTGTATAAGATTAATTGAGGTTTTGGGAGAATGAAAGTGTGTGAAAGAGGAAGATGGGGGTGATTCTTCGGTTCTCCAGGTAGGAAGAATTGAAGACTCCAAGCTGGGTGAATAAGTGATCGACCGAGAAGAAGGTGGTGGCCGCTACATCGGACAATCATCCGGGAATGAATGCGTGATGGAATCTCCCCTTTTACTATAGGTTTTCTTGTTGTCTTATAATGAGAAAAGGGTGGGTTCTAGGGTTTTTGAATGGGCTTGAGTTTTTGTTTGGGCTGTAGGTCCAATACTAGGGGCTGGAATGGGTTTAAGGGCCTGGGCTAGGCTGGAGTTCAACTAAGTGTGGATTGGGTTCGTAAGATGAAAATAAAAGTGAAATGAAATGATAATAAAAATACCAATGTTAATGGTAGATAATAAAATAAAAATAAGAATAGGTGTATAGATGAATAAAAATAAAATAAATAAATAGAATATAAACAAAGCAAAATAAGATAGTAAAATAAGTGAATAAACAAAAAAGGACGACCTTGAAACTGGACTGTCGATGGAAATTCATTTTCGAAGAATTGTGTTTTATTTTGTTTGAAATGCTTTGAAAAAGATTATAAAATGATGGTTTCGTTTTAGCACGCACGCTAATATGTTTTGAAAAAGAAAGGCGACGACCCCTCTTATTATTTCGGAATTTGCTTTAAGGGGTGAGAATTTTTGGTGTCTACACTGTGGGAGGCATATTCCCCTCATCATAGTCCTCCTCTTCGGCCTCAAGAATTTACAATGAATCAGACCTTTGAGAAGACATAATAGGCGAATAATTTGACCAAACAAAATTTCCATTAATATCCGATGAGCTTGGGAGCTCTGAGATTGTCAGCAAATTGCCACCATTTTTACAAGTGAAAATAAATGGTGGTGATCCTTCCCCTAGTTCAATTCTACTTGCATTGCCGATGTTTTCATTACACTGATAACTGCATTCATCACTAGTAACACTGCCATCACTACTGCTACAATCATCATCACTACCGATTATACTAACTACGTAAGACTCCTGGGAAATCAGCTCCTCTTTCTCATGATAGACGACAAGACACACTTCATGGCCATCTACCGAGGGTACGGGGTCCTTGATGACTGGTTTGATCACGACACCGCTTTCTGCTGCATCCTCGGGCATTCCTTGGTCGCATCCCTTGCCGTCGTGCTCTTCAGGGCATGAGTTGAGGGAAAATAAAGTGGTCCACCAGCTCTCCCACTCCATTGTCTCCCGATCCTCCTGAGCCCGAGCTACCTTCTGCTTATCACAACTCACGGATACACATGGTTCAAGGTTAACTGATAAGAAAGGATCTGTAGGAATTCTTACATGTGAATCTGTCAACATCATACCTGACATTTCCGTAAATCCTAAACCGGCTCCTCGTCCTCCAATGTGTGCTGTCAGTGGCTCCACCATGTCCTGCAGCTCCTTACCTAATCCATTCCCCTGTTTGTAGCCCATTCGAGACATCATGTGCTGCGATATGGGGCTATAGACACTAGGGTCGAAGTAGAGAGGAGTGATGGAAGAAGTTTGACTTACCTGTGAATGTGGCTTCGCCACCGTGAAGCCCCCGAGTGTCAACCCTCGACCCCCTAGTGTATTAATCTAAAGTAGTGGAGACTCAGCTCCGGCCTCTCCCAAAACCTCCACGATTCGTCCCCCGTGTTTGAATTTTAGCTTCTGATGGACGACTGAGGGGACTCCTTTAATCTGATTGATGAATTCCCGTCCTAACAGAAGGTTAAAGGTGGAGGATATGTCTATGAACATCGCTTCGATGGCTAGGGAGACGTCCTCAATCAGGATTGGCAGGGAGATGGTTCCTAAAACCTTCATATGGCTGTTGTCATAGGCACTCAACATCATGTCTACTGGCTTGAAGTCGTTGAGTCCCATATGACGGGCTACTCGGAGCGCACAGACATTCACTTCAGCCCCATCATCGATCAAAGTCTTGGGGACCTGGAATCCTCCAGCCTTCACAGTTATGTAGAGGGTCTTTCCCGCCTGACGAGGGATCTCATCATCAGTAACTGTTATGAAGAGATCAGGAGTCCGAGATAGGTGAGCTACGATGTTTTCAACCGAGGCCGGCCACTTCTTGTCCATTCCTAAATGCTGAGCTACTGCATCTTTGTGCTCTTCTGAAATTGTCAGCAGGGACCAGATTGTGATAGGTATGCTGGTAGTCTTGAGCTTTTTCAACAACTCTTCTTCTCTCACCAACTTGTTCTCTAACTCATTCAGAGTAAGGTCGTGGACTTTGTGTTGCAGTGTTTCTGGCTCCTCTACGAGCTCAGTGGGTTTGAAATGCCTTCCTGAGCGGGTCGAGTGATTGATTCTTTCAAAGTCATCACCGTGTTTTTCTTCATCTGCTATCTGAAATGGCATTTTTACCGGGGTTATAGCCGGTGGATTTTCATCTTCTTCGGTGATCAGGATGACATTGCACTCAGAGATTCTCCTTCCTCGCCTTTCGGCAATCTTCTGCCGGCACCATGCCTCCACTACCTCCAATGCTTTCATAGTGTTATAGAGCTCTCATGCTTCTAGATTCAATCCCATGAGTAACTCAAGGTTCTTTTCCATATGTCATCCTACTATCAGTAGAGTGATTATAGACACCCTTCCTTGTCCCACCATACGCTCAACTGTGGTTCGAATTTCATGCGTCATGGCTAGATATTCATGCATCTGTGGTTGAATATGATGCTGAATTTCAGGACGGCGAACTCGGAAGGCGTCTAGCTCCGGCGATAGCACGATCAGATGGGGTGTGCCCTGGTTGCCTGACTCAGAAGAATTCTCGATGACATTGATACTTACGATTTTGCTAATATCTGATTCTTCTTCACCTTTTCCTGTCATACTCAACATATTCACATGTCTGGGGATAGAGTTGTTCTGAGTGTTTGGGTTAGCTTTCGGAAATTCCACCTCTCCAGCATCGATCAGGTCTTGGATAGCGTGGCGTAAGGCTCTGCAATTATCTGTACTGTGTCCCTTGATCATGTGGAATTCACAGAAGCTGGCCAGGTTGGTTCCCATCTGGGTAACTCCTGGTTTGGGCTTCGGGTGTCCCAGTAAAAACCCACTTTTCTTCAGCTTTTCATAGGCTTTGTCCATTGACATTCCCAAGCTGGTGTAATTCCTTCTGGGCTGAGCTTGATAGATGTTTGGCAGAGGGGTTGCAGAATAATCTGGTTTTAGCCTGCTGACCTGGGCCTAGTAAACTGGAGGTTGAGATTGATTGTTTGGAGGAGTAGGGACAAACTTGCTGCTTGTGTCTGTCTTAGATTGCTTGTTTTAGTAGTTTGACTGTCGGGGAAACGATCCCTGGAAACTAGGACCCTTCAACTTTCCTGCCAATGCTAGCTCTTCTGCGGCCGTGGCAGCTGCTTTTAGATGCTTGAAATCACAAATCCCCAAGGACTTGAGGTGATCTGAGTAGGGATTTTCTAGGCAATCGATGATGATCCTTATTTGCTCTTCTTCACTGGGGTGGTCTAACATCTGGCCCGTCTTCTCTCTCCACCTAGTAATGAATTCCATCACTGTCTCATGATTCCTTGGTCTCATAGTCTCCAAGTCTCTCCGGGTGACCCCTAAATGAGTGTTATAGCCATACTGCTCCATAAAAGCTTGGTAGACTTCTTCTAGCTTTTTTCCAGAGAAGTCAAACCTTGACACCCAAGTTTGGGCAGACCCTTCGAGGTAGCTGGGGAAGCCGATTATCTTCATTTTGTCATCTAGCCCATGCATAGTCATAACCCGGTCAAACTAGGCAAGATGGTGCCTAGGATCCCCTTTCCCGGAGTATTTAGAGATTTCTGGCAGTTTCAGATTCTCGGGCAACTTGGAGTTTGGCTTCAATTGGAAATGATGGAAACCCAGCATCTTGGTTCGCTCCCCGAGCTGCATCTCTACAAGTAATTCTTCCTTTAGGGATTTCTTCATTTGACTGAAGTCAATTGGAAAGTGCTCAGCAGGTGGGGCCTGATTGTAGCTGTGAATCAGATGGTTGGATGGGTGGGGTAGCAGTTGAGTATAGGGAATTGCTTCCTCAAAATGGACAACTTGTCCGGGGGTGGTGGACCGGTATGGATTGAGCTGAATGGGGTCTGGGTGTGGTAATTTGGGATGAATGGACTCGGATTGCTTGACCTGATATAGGTTGTCCGTTTGGGCAGTGACTTCAACAGGCTGGAATGGTGGTAATTTCGGAAAAGTGGTTGGCTTGGTTGTGGTTGTGGTCAGAATTGGCAGTGGCAAGGGGGCTCCAGAAAGTAAGTCAGTTGTTTGGAACGTCGTCGTTATGGGGTGGACAGTGGTATGTTCTTTTCCGGTGAGAGGTTGTGGTGAGGTGGTGCTGAAAATAGGGTTTTGATTGAAAGTGATCCTTGGGGACTCATCGATGTAATCATCTTCGGGATCGGTAAGGTATGGGTCCTTTCCCTTGTTCATCCTTTCCTTTCGTAATTGTTCCTCTAGGCGCTCTATTGCCTGTCTCATCAGAGATTCATTCCTTTGGGATTGTTCCCACAAACGGTAGAGGGTGCCAGCATCAAGGTGTTTTATGCCGCCGCTAGCTCTGGGAGGGCTTGCCTCTATGGCAGTAGTGACATCTTGGGTAATTTCCTGGGCGGTCGGGTTGATCGGGCTCGGATCCATGGTTTTTGATGAAGTTTTGGATGTGGTCTTGCTAGCCAGCCTACCCCTGGAGTCTCTCTTCCAAAGGCGAGTAATGTTGGAAGATTGGATGAGAGCTCTTTACTTTCCGCTTTCTGTGATGCGCGGGGAGTGTAGAATATGAAAAAGTGTCAGTATGAAAGTAACTCAGAAAAAGGTGAAAGAGTGAAAGAGAAGGGAGGGGTCATCCCTGGTTTTGTGTAAAGTAGTATGGAAGCGATTGAATTCTTTAATGAAAATGCTAAAATGGAAAGACGCACGAGCCGATTTCCATTGCAAAGAATAAACAACGTTCTATTTCATTGCTCGATCATAATTGCATATAACGGGGAAAATGAGGGGGTTACATCCAAGTTCATAGGGGGAAACATAATATTAGTCAACAAGAGTTTGATAATTTTACATAACCGTTGTCACATAATAGGGGAGGGGGATTACATCCATATCTAATAAGAGAGAGGGGGATTACATCCATTTGTCATTACATTACCGATATCATATAACTGGGGAAAAAGGGATTACATCCATTTGTCATTACATTGCCGACATCATATGACCGGGGAAAAAGGGATTACATCCAAATTCAAAAGGGCAAACTTCTACTAACTAATAGTCTTCTGTCACTTGCACTCTTCTTTCTCCCTCTTCCTCTCCTGGCGGGTAGTGGGAATCGGCTGCAGGTCCTCCACAATTGGCAGTCGGGGGTCATAAGCACTTTTTATCATCCGGTCGACACGCATAGTCAACCATGCCTGGTACTCTCTGCTAAAACCAAAATACTTAGTCTTGAAGATGGCCCACTTCATCCCAGAGTTATAAACCCCGGCAATGTAGTGGATGCTGCCATCGGTGTACCGGCGATACACCAAAGCGCTGCTCCTAGCTCCGGGTATGGTCAGCTCTCGGCCGAAATGACGCTGAAATACCCCAAACCTAGATATGGTGTCTAGATGATAAACTAAGATATAAGAGGGCTAAATATTGCCTTAGAAATATCAAGAAACAATTTTAGTCAAAGAAAACACAAGGAAACACCATAAGAGCAATTTAGGCAAAAATGTGCTCTAAGCTTGGAGTAACTTGGGTGAGCACCCAAATATCATTCTTAGACCTTAGTAATATCCTAATGGTCATGTTAAATCAGTTACCAAATAAAACCAAGCTTGAAAACAAGTTAAAACACAAAATGTGCTTTAAGGAGTCTTAAAGCACATTTTTGAAAAATTGTCTTGTAAATGGGTTTTGAGTGGCTAAATGTCCATCATTACTCTTTAATCAACATGTGTACTACTTATTATCACATTAGGAAGTCTAAATCAATGGGAAATCAAAAATGTCACAATTATGTGCCTTGTTTAGTGAATAGTAACCAAATAGTGCTAGTTTAAGACATTAGTCAAAGTAAGTCAATTAAATGGTCAAAAAAGACCACAATATACCTCATTTGACCAAGGGGGCCGGTTTTTAAGTGTGACTCACCACACTTATCTAGTTAAGTAAAGAAGAAAGGAAAAGTAAGTAAATTTACTATTCACCTTTTAACATAAATATCTTACCTTTGTATACCTCTCTCCTTACCTCTTCATTCTCTTCTCTCACCACCGATTTCTCTTGCTTTCTTCCTTCTCCATTTACGTGAAGAGCAGCCCCCATGTAAGCTCCATCTTCCTTTGATTACTACTTACTCATTTTAGCTCCAAACCAAAACAAATTACATATTCTTCTTAATTTGATCAAGCTCTTCCTTTCTATCTTTCCAAAACTTCAAGAGCTCCATTTTGGTGCCAAGCCAAACCGCCATTAGAGGAGGAAACTCAAGCTTGGAGAGTTCATTGGCTTCTCCATTCTCTTAAGGTAAAGAATATGTAAGAAAATCTAGGTTTCCATCATCTTTCTCCATAACCAAAAACTTTTACTCATGGGGCTCCATTTTTATGCCTTGTTCTAGCTTGTTTTCTATTCTCCAAGGGAAAGAGGAGGTCCTTCTTTATTCATATCAAAGCTTGTCTTGATAATTCAAGGTAAATCAATCAATTTAATACCTTAAAACACATTTTTGACCTAGGTTTCATTCATTAAGGTTAGTGTATTGTTCAGTACTCATTGGAGTCATTGAATATTTGTTGAAACATTGGCAAGGAGAGTTTGATTTGGTGACCGAGATTGATCAAGGGGAAACCTAAGGAAAGAAGTTTGTGAAGCTTGAAAAAGAAGAAGGTAAATATCTTACCTTAAGGTGCTTAATGCATTAAGGGATGGGATTTAGATATGTGATAAGTTTAGCTTGGAGTTTACATTAGGAAAGGGCTATTAAAACCTAGGAGAAACAATGATTATATTTGAGAACTTGTGATTAAAGAGCAAATGAGATAGTTAGATAATTCAAGGTGAACTATAAGAACACTTATATTGCAATGGGAGCTATGTTGTGTGTATTTGCAGGTCAAAGGCAATATATATTATGGAAATTCAGTGCTTAATATTTATGCATTTAAGGGCCTAAGTGCCAAGCAATTTAAGTTTAAGCACTATATTGTGATGTAGTGAAGTTTGGGTGTATATTGTGTGTTAAGATGGTGTAATGAAAAGTTGAGTGTTTATAGTGTGAAAGTGGTGAAAATTTAAGTGCTTGGGTGTAGGAGTATACTAGGGAAGCCATGTCAAAATTTGGTGGAGAAACTAAGTGTTTAGGACGTTTTAAGGAGATTTTGGGGATAAGGATGTTCTAGTAAACCTTAAGGGTTGTTTTAGTGAAAATGAATATAACTATGGAGTTCTTGTGCACTAGGATGATTTAGGGGATGTTTAGGAGGAACTAAGGGTTTCCATGGTGAGTTTAAGGCACCAAGACCAAGACTAAGGAAGTTAGAAAACTTGTGCAAAGTTCAAAGGAAAACGAGGGTATAATGCCTCGTAAACATGTGCTAGCGTATGCAGCTTTAGGAAGGATGAGAAAAGGGAGTAGGTGTGAGCAATGATGCATGAGGGGTAGTTATGTCGTGAGTAGAAAGACACCTTGTTTAGAGGAAGTCCTAGGTGAAAACACAAGTTGGAAGTATAAGGAACTAAACTCTAGGTGTTAAGGATTTAGTAAGAATTTGAGTAAAGGTTTAACGAGGTTGTTTGATGATTTAGGGAGGTGTTAAGGTGTTTAAATGATGTTAAAACATGTGGGTAAACATGAGGAATGATTAGGAAAAGATTGGGGTGAAAACGGAGTCCAAAAAGAGGAGAAAAACACTTTAGAAATCAGGTTCTGCAGTGGGCCGCCCCCAGGGACCGCCCCTGTGGGGAGGTTCTGTTGTCTACTACAGTCGTGGGACTTTCTGTTGTGGATCACCCCTGGGACCTCCCCAGTTGGGCGGTCCGGACCAGAACAAAAAAAAATAAAAAATTTAAATTTAAGGAGGATAAGGGGGCATTAGTAGTAAACTATTAAGAGGGCAATGGTGATTAGATAAGTAAGTATATGAGGGCTTAAAGGATTAAGTTAAGTAAAGGATTTTTAAGTGTTTAAGGTTAAGTTCTAAGAACATAGTGTGTACTAAATGGGAAAGAAGGGGAATGTTAGGTATTGATGTTATTGGGTTGTCTATGACATGTTTAGTGGGTAAAATAGCTACTAAGTGGGTGAACAAATGTAAGAGACAACAAGAAACAATGCACTTAAACATTTAAGATGAAAACCACAAGGACTTAGTAAATGACAATGGGTAAATGTTAGTGTTTAGAAAGGTTAAGTAAGTAAATAACGTTAAGTTGGGCTAAATGATGACTTAAAATTGAATGAATGGTTTAGGACTTGTGAATTGGGACTTGGAAGGAGATAAACCGAACAATCGCCGATGGTGAACGGTACAGTCTTTCTTGTGACCAGCTTGCTAACGAGGTGTCCCTCGGCTTGTGTGCTATCTGTTTATTTGCTATGACTAAGACAAGATAAAGCATGCAACCGGTTATACTTGTTCTCGTTGTGAATGTGTTTTCTTTACAGTAACCCACGAGACTTAAGGATAGCTACTAACTATGCTTGGTACCTATTGAAATAAGGAGAGGAATGGTGTATTGGTAACAGTTGGTTAATACCCGATTAGGTTTAACTGACACAAGGTTTGTAAGAATTTTCGGTAACCATAACTTGGGGTGGGAGTGAGGAATCCGGAATGGTACCGGCACATGTGTATTGGGGGAGGTCGGTATATGAATCAAATCCGACATCCAAATAAGACTTGTCCTTGGACTCGTCGCCTAGGGTCAACAAACCGACCCGACCACCCGGACTACTATTTGAGGTGGGAGGCAGATTAAGGATGGCGTGGGGGGATCAAACCTACATCCCCAACAAATTAAGAAAGGTTGCTTATTGCTGGTAAGTGCACTGCTACCGGCTAGGGCTAACCAAGCTCTACAAAAATAAGCAACCAACTAAGGGCTAACCAGTCTAATAGTAGAACAGTTGGCAAATATAAGGTTAAGGAAAACGTGGACCTACGGGGTTAAGATCTAACTCATTTGCTAAGGGAACACTTGAGTCGTTCATTGGAGTGTGAACTATGTATGTTCATTTGTGGTTTGTTGTTTTGTTGCATTTCATATTATGATTGTGATTCTAATCAACTTCCATGCTATCGACAATTAGTCGTCGTAGCCCCGTTAGCTTGGGGGCCACGAGAGGGTCGTACCAGCATTCGTGCTGACCCCCTTTGGGGGTGTTTTTACACTTGCAGGTAAGCGGCCCATGAAGTCACACCACGAGAGTAGAAGCGGTTAGACTTAGGATGGGTTATTTATTTTTGAGCACGGGTAGCGCATGTGCGCCCGTCTGTTTATATTAAAACGAATGAAAGTTTATGTTGTCACTTGAGATACTCGAAACTTGGTTGGTGGGCATTTTGGACGGTATGTATATTTTGGATAAGTGTTGTAAATTAGTAAAGTTTGGTATGTTCTTTTGATCAGACCGTGGCATGGTCCCGGTGCTAGTTTATTCCGCTGTGATCATTATGATTAAGTTGTTAAGTTTTGTGATAACCACGATTGGCTTTGGACGGGGTGTTACAAAAAGTGGTATCAGAGCGTAGTATGCTCTGATCAAGAAATACCGGACATAAGTGACCACCGAGTTAGGATATAAGTCAAGATATAAGTATTGGGTTAAGGGTGTGAGAAATTAGAGTGAGTAGAGTTTGATGACCACCATTAAGGGTGGATCGTCTTTACCGTCTACGGATGACACAAATTCTTCAACCGAAACCGTTATGGATTTGAACCTAATGTGAGTTGTGCTTATTCAGATGTCAGGAAGGAGACAAGGCCGAGGCCGTGGTCGAGGCGACGAGACTGAGATACCGGGAGGGCAGACGATCGCAGAGATCGTAGTAGCCGCCTTAAGGCACATGGGCTATTAGCCTGGTGCACCCCCACCTACACCGCCATAGGCCCGGGAACCAAACTGGGTGAAGAGCCTATCAGACCTTCGACCCGTGTCATTTCAGGGGGAGAATGATCCCGCCAAGCTTGAGGCATACATCTTCGAGCTGGAGACCGCCTTCGAGACCCTTGACGTCCTTGCTGGTATCAAGGTGCGCCTGGCTGCATTTTATCTGAAGGGAGCGGCAGGCGATTGATGGAAGTTGGTGAGGGCCGAGCATGTGGCCAATCCAGAGTTCGGCTGGGAGCAGTACACCGCACTACTTCGAGCAAAGTACTACCCCGCCCATGTCCAAACGAAGAAGTGCTTACAGTTGGATGCGCTTAAGCAGACAACAAGATGACGGTAGACGAGTATTACTCGGAGTTTACCGCCTTGCTTCATCTTCTACCGGGTCTTGGATATTCATACCAGATCCTGGTGGACCGCTTCTATGGCGGGCTTAGCCATCGACTCCGCTACGGTATGGGGCCGACGAGTTATACTACCTTGCAGGAGTGCTATCATGCCGTTTCTAAGGTTGAGATAACCGTCCAGCTGAGGGACGAGGACAATGCCAAGAGAAAGAATGCTGGGAAGAGTACAGAACACCAAGGGCAAGGTGGGTACAAGAAACAGAAGTACCAACCTCAAGCCCAGAAGAGCCAGAACCAAAAAGGAAAGGAGGGAACGGAGAAGGCTGCTGATGAGCCACTGAAGCTGACTTATGCTTATGCTGCTAAGCCCCTGCGCTCCAGGGCGCCAGAGGGTAAGGAAATATATTTTGGGTAAATTAAGAATGGTTGACAATATTGAGAGACAATCACTGATGCCATGTGTAATCAGGTACTGAGACTGGTAAGGAAACCGGTGGTGGCTACCAACGACACTACTACTGCCAGCGGTGTAACAAGGACCACCCCGGAGTTGACTATAAGGGGAATAAGGTGGAATGTAATTTCTGCGGTGTGCTCGGGCACCGGGCTTATGAGTGCTATGGGAACCCGGAGGGTAGAAACTACAGACCTGGTTTCAAGGTTAAGACTAGGTCCGATCAGGGAGCTGGACCTGAAGGTCATAAGGGGGCGCAACAAACAAGAATCCACGGGTAGCCCAAAAGTCGGGACCCACACTACACATGGTGGACCGGGACGATGAGCCTGAACCCTCATCGAGGCCAGGTACCGCTACAAACCTTTAAGTGATAAAATTGCCTACTTACCGCATTAACATGCATGTTTGGTAAACAATTGAGTGAAATGAGGATAATATAAGATTAGAACTTAAGTAAGATATAACCTGTTGCCACCTTAGGAAACTTCAACATTTGTTATCCAATACCTTCAATACCTAACCCGGAAGACACCGACATCGAGACCCGAGACTTTCCAACCGAACAATGTCAGGTTTCGGCCCAGGTATGATTTTATTAAGGGGATACCTGACACCAGCAGCACAAATAGCCATCATCAGGAGATGCAGTCAACTAGGAGTGGGACCGGGAGGTTTTTATACACCGGAGTACCCAGGAGGAGCAAGAATGAAGCTAAAGATGATGAGCTTAGGCAAGGATTCGAATCCTTATTCCAAGACGTACCAAACCATGAGGATGCAAGATGGAGTCTCACCATCGGGAATACCCGAAGAGTTCCATCCGGTTATTACACAAGTCGTGGAGATCGCTCAGCAGTTGGAGGCTGACCCGATTCCAGACATACAAGCGGACATCTGCATTGTAAACTTCTATGAGAAAGACGGGCGACTCGGACTACATCAGGAGAAGGACGAGATGACGGAGTCTCTCGAAAGAGGGATACCCATAGTGTCTTGGTCCATTGGAGATGACGCTGAATTTTTGTACGGCGAGCAGAAGCGTGCGGACCGTGCTAATAAGTTAATACTTAAGTCAGGGGATGTATTAGTTATGGGAGGAGAATCAAGGATGTTGTACCATTGGATTAAGAGAATCAAGCTGAATACAGCACCGTCAGCAGTAATCAATGCGACGCATATGAGACCAGGACGGTTAAACATAACCTTTAGACAATATTAGCCATGTAATGTTTTAGTATGGGATAAGGAATGAGATGTAAGATAAAAGCACATGTTGTAAACAGGATGGTTATGAATAAAATAACAGCGTTGTTCATATAAATTGTTACGACTCTTGTTATACCATCATTACTCTTGAAGCTGGTGAATACAATTCGGTCATGGACTCGGTTCGGAAGGTGCACTAAGCATACTTACAGAGGCATAGGCCGACGCCAGCGGTACTATCCTCACCGGCACCTTTCCGATTAATGGGATGGAGGCATCAGTTCTCTTCGACTTAGGGGCCTCGCATACCTTTATCTCGGCATCTTTCGGGAGAAGGTTGGGGCTGGACGCTGATGAGCTACCCGACTTCACGGTTACGCTCCCGTCTAAGGAGAAGGTTCGTTGCGCTCACTATAACCGAGGAGCCATTGTCAGTATTAAGGGGGAAGACTTTCCAGTCAGTTTTATTGAGTTCAAGGAGTTGGGATTTGATGTTATCTTCGGGATGAACTGGTTGGAGCGGCACAAGGGTCGTATCCTCTGCGCCGAGCATAGATTGCTGCTCAGGAGCCCATCAGGGTAAACAATATCATACGCCAGAGGCCCAAGAGCCTTCGACTAAGATCATCACCGCTATGGCAATGTATAAGGAGTTGAGGAGAAAGGAAGAAGTGTACCTCTGCTATGTACAGGACATAGAGAGAGACCCCGAGTTCGACCCTGACTTACCAGTAGTGTCGGAGTTCCCCGACCTCTTTCCACGGGAACTGCCCGGCATGCCACCCACTCGGGAGGTAGAGTTCACCATCGAGCTGCTACCTGGTACTGGACCGATAGCCAAGGCACCATACCGCATGGCTCCGGCAGAGATGAATGAGTTAAAAGAGCAGTTAAATGATTTGTTAGACAAGCGATTCATCAGACCAAGTGTATCACCATGGGGAGCGCCAGTTCTCTTCGTGAAGAAGAAGGATGGTAGTCTCCGACTCTGCATCGACTACAAAAAGTTGAATGCAGTGACAGTGAAGAATAAGTACCCACTACCTGACGATCTGTTCGATCAGTTGAAGGGGGCATCCGTGTTTTCCAAGATTGATCTCAGATCGGGGTATCATCAGATAGCCATTAAGGAGGGAGATATTGAGAAGACAACAATCCGGACACGATACGGCCACTATGAGTTTACAGTGATGCCGTTCGGTTTGTCGAACGCACCGGCGAAATTTATGGATCTGATGAACCGTTTGTTCCGGGAGCAGCTGGACAAGTCGGTTGTGGTATTCATTGATGACATTTTAATATATTCGAAATCAAGAGCTGAGCATGAGGAACATCTGAGGAGGGTATTGGAGATACTAAGGGAGAACCAGCTATATGCTAAGTTCTCCAAGTGTGAGTTTTGGCTTGACCAGGTCTCTTTCCTGGGTCATGTCATCTCAGATGCTGGGATCTCGGTGGATCCAGCAAAGAATGATGCCATGCGTACTTGGCCGAGACTGAAGACAATTACCGACATCCGGAGCTTCCTTGGTTTGGCAGGTTACTTCCTAAGGATTTCAGCAAGGTCGCGAAGCCGATGACCAGTCTGATAAGAAAGATGCACCGTTCGTGTGGACGGCTGATTGTGAGACTTCGTTTCAGAGTTTGAAGGAATCATTGACCACTGCACCGGTTCTGACTATTCCAGACGGTACAGAGGGCTTTGAGGTTTACTGTGACGCATCCGGTAGAGGGCTGGGCAGCGTGCTCATGCAACATGGCAAGGTGGTAGCATATGCCTCACGCCAGTTGAAGAAACATGAGGAGAACTACCCCACACATGATTTAGAGCTGGGAGCTGTAGTCTTCGCTTTGAAGATATGGCGCCACTACTTATACGGGGTTAGTGTGACGATCTACACCGATCACAAGAGCTTGAAAGTTATATTCACTCAGAAGGAGTTGAATCTCAGACAGAGGAGATGGTTAGAATTTCTGAAGGACTATGATATTGACCTCCAATACAAAGAAGGGAAGGCCAATGTTGTAGCGGACGCCCTGAGTCGTCGAGCACACTCACTCTATTCGCTAGTTTCTTTCTCCAGCTTGGTTGATGAGGTGCGAGAGGCTCAGAGGACAGATGAGTACATGAGGGAGGTCAGACAGAAGCTGACAGACGGTACCTTTGAGAGTCAGAAATACGACTTCAGACTTCATGATGATGATCTGATCAGACTTAAGGGCCGGTTATGCATACCACGGGGCAACACGGATCTGAAAGACCGTATACTTAGGGAATCTCACTGTTCTTCAGTTTCCATCCATCCGGGGCCGCTAAGATGTATAAAGACATGAAGAGGTACTTCTGGTGGTTGGGGATGAAGACAGATGTTACCGAGTTCGTCTTGAGGTGTCTCACATGCCAGAAGGTGAAATTCGAGCACCGATGACCGGGCGGAATGGTACAGTCGATGCCAGTTCCGGAGTGGAAGTTTCATGATATCTCCATGGACTTCGTAGTTGGACTTCCACCTGCTAGGGGAGGTCTCAACATGATATGGGTGGTGGTGGATCACCTTACCAAAGTAGCCTGATTCATACCGATGAAGGATACTTGGAAGGTGACCAAATTAGCTGAGTTATTTGAGAAGGAAATTATGAGACATCACAGGATACCGAAGACCATAGTGTCAGATAGAGATACCAGATTCCTTTCGAGGTACTAGAGAGCTACTAGAGAAGCGTTGGGTACAGAACTGAAGCTCAGTACCGCGTTCCATCCTCAGACAGATGGTCAGACTGAGCGTACAATTCAGACACTCAAGGATATGCTGAGAGCATGTGCCTTAGACTTCCAGGGCAGTTGGATCGACAAGTTACATCTGATCGAGTTTTCATACAACAACAGCTATCACGCTTCGATCAAGATGGCACCTTTCAAGCGTTGTACGGTAGACCATATCGTACACCGCTCTGCTGGGATGAGTCGAGTGAGACAGTCATTATAGGACCAGAATACTTAGAACAAGTTAAGGCTGAAGTTCAACAAATCAGGGAGAACATGAAAGCTGCTCAAGATAGGCAGAAGTCATATGCTGATGTTCGACGACGAGACCTGGAGTTCGCAGTGGGCGACCAGGTATTTCTGCGAGTTTCACCAATGAAAGGTGTATTCAGATTTGGGCAGAAGGGCAAATTGAGCCTGAAGTTTGTTGGTCCTTATGAGATTACGGAGCGGGTGGGCCCAGTTGCTTACAGGTTGAATTTACCTGCTGAGCTGGGTAAAGTGCATGATGTTTTTCATGTTTCACAGCAAAAGAAATACATGCACCACCCCTCCCATGTGTTAGAACCTGAGAGGTTGACATTAGAACCAAATATGAGATCAGTGGAGATTCCTCAGAGGATCCTGGATAGTAAGACTAGGGACACTCGCCATAAATCAGTACGACTGGTGAAGGTTCTCTGGTCTAACCAAGATGTCGAAGAGGCCACGTGGGAATTAGAGGATAAGATGAGATTGAAGTACCCTTCATTATTTACTGACTAGATCATCTGTATAGGGTACGGGGCGTACCCCTTTTTAAAGGGGGTAGAGCTTCCTCGCTTTTGAGTTAGGAAACGAATATGTTTGTCGTTTGTTAGTTTGTTGGTTTGTGTAGTTGCAACACTTTGTGGTAAGTTTAAGATATTTTTAGTACTTATGTATTGTACTTGTGAAAGACCTTTGAGTCTGGTGGTGTGTGAATGTGAATATAAGATGTGGTATTACGATTAAAGAAAATTTGAGTACCGTGAATGATTAAGGGGGTAGATTGAAATACCCCAAACCTAGATATGGTGTCTAGATGATAAACTAAGATATAAGAGGGCTAAATATTGGCTTAGAAATATCAAGAAACAATTTTAGTCAAAGAAAACACAAGGAAACACCATAAGAGCAATTTAGGCAAAAATGTGCTCTAAGCTTGGAGTAACTTGGGTGAGCACCCAAATATCATTCTTAGACCTTAGTAATATCCTAATTGTCATTTTAAATCAGTTACCAAAGAAAACCAAGCTTGAAAACAAGTTAAAACACAAAATGTGCTTTAAGGAGTCTTAAAGCACATTTTTGAAAAATTGTCTTGTAAATGGGTTTTGAGTGGCTTAATGTCCATCATTACTCTTTAATCAACATTTGTACTACTTATTATCACATTAGGAAGTCTAAATCAATGGGAAATCAAAAATTTCACAATTATGTGCCTTGTTTAATGAATAGTAACCAAATAGTGCCAGTTTAAGACATTAGTCAAAGTAAGTCAATTAAATGGTCAACAAAGACCACAATATACCTCATTTGACCAAGGGGGCCGGTTTTTAAGTGTGACTCATCACACTTATCTAGTTAAGTAAAGAAGAAAGCAAAAGTAAGTAAATTCACTATTCACCTTTTAACATAAATATCTTACCTTTGTATACCTCTCTCCTCACCTCTTGATTCTCTTCTCTCACCACCGATTTCTCTTGCTTTCTTCCTTCTCCATTGACGTGAAGAGCAGCCCCCATGTAAGCTCCATATTCCTTTGATTACTACTTACTCATTTTAGCTCCAAAACCAAAACAAATTACATATTCTTCTTAGTTAGCTCAAGCTCTTCCTTTCTATCTTTCCAAAACTTCAAGAGCTCCATTTTGGTGCCAAGCCAAACCGCCATTAGAGGAGGAAACTCAAGCTTGGAGAGTTCATTGGCTTCTCCATTCTCTTAAGGTAAAGAATATGTAAGAAAATCTAGGTTTCCATCATCTTTCTCCATAACCGAAAACTTTTACTCATGGGGCTCCATTTTTATGCCTTGTTCTAGCTTGTTTTCTATTCTCCAAGGGCAATAGGAGGTCCTTCTCGATTCATATCCAAGCTTGTCTTGAGAATTCAAGGTAAAGGAATCAATTTAATACCTTAAAACACATTTTTGACCTAGGTTTCATTCCTTAAGGTTTGTGTATTGTTTAGTACTCATTGGAGTCATTGAATATTGGTTAGAACATTGGCAAGGAGAGTTTGATTTGGTGACCGAGATTGATCAAGTGGAAACCTAAGGAAAGAAGTTTGTGAAGCTTGAAAAAGAACAAGGTAAATATCTTACCTTAAGATGCTTAATGCATTAAGGGATGGTATTTAGATATGTGATAAGTTTAGCTTGGAGTTTACATTAGGAAAGGGCTATTAAAACCTAAGAGAAACAATGATTATGTTTGAGAACTTGTGATTAAAGAGCAAATGACAAATGAGATAGTTAGATAATTCAAGGTGAACTATAAGAACACTTATATTGCAATGGGAGCTATGTTGTGTGTATTTGCAGGTCAAAGGCATTATATATTGTGGAAATTCAGTGCTTAATATTTATGCATTTAAGGGCCTAAGTGCCAAGCAATTTAAGTTTATGCACAATACTGTGATGTAGTGAAGTTTGGGTGAATATTGTGCGTTAAGATGGTGTAATGAAAAGTTGAGTGTTTATAGTGTGAAAGTGGTGAAAATTTAAGTGCTTGGGTGTAGGAGTATACTAGGGAAGCCATGTCAAAATTTGGTGGAGAAACTAAGTGTTTAGGACGTTTTAAGGAGATTTTGTGGATAAGGATGTTCTAGCAAACCTTAAGGGTTGTTTTAGTGAAAATGAATAAACTATGGAGTTCTTGTGCACTAGGATGATTTAGGGGATGTTTAGGAGGAACTAAGGGTTCCATGGTGAGTTTAAGGCACTAAGACCAAGACTAAGGAAATTAGAAAACTTGTGCAAAGTTCAAAGGAAAACTAGGGTATAATGCCTTGTAAACATGTGCTA
Organism: Limonium bicolor; assembly: GCA_023374045.1. NCBI lineage: Eukaryota > Viridiplantae > Streptophyta > Magnoliopsida > Caryophyllales > Plumbaginaceae > Limonium > Limonium bicolor. The sequence continues at coordinate 138,613,704 of CM041781.1, forward strand.
GCTTATGTATCTTTAGGAAGGATGATGACAAGGACAAGAATATGACGAAGACAAGAGGGTCAAAGCGGCCCAGGCCACAGATCCCGGTCCAGTCCCCAAGACCCCTTCAGGACCTTGTTCGGGCCCCAGTTTGGGCACCAAACATCAAGCCGGGTCCCACATTCCGGCCCGCATTCTATAATCGGGTCCCGTGTCCCGGCTCCGCACTCTATGACCGGGTCCCACATTCCGGCCCGCATTCTATAATCGGGTCGCGTGTTCCGGCTCCGCACTCTATGACCGGGTCCCATGTTCCGGCCCCGTACTCCATGACCGGATCCCGCATCCCACGCTTTGGGACCGGAAGGCTTTATAAGGAAAGTAGTGCCAAAACTAGAAGGGTGGCTCCAATGAAGTAAAACCACATGTACAAGGATTAAGAGATAGACCTCACAATCGAAAGTCTATAAATAGAGATGGGAGGCTCATTTGTAAAGGGACACAAGATTAGAGGAGAGAGAAAACACTAGAAAGCTCTCTAAAGTTGTAATACCAAAGAAAGGAATAAAGATATTGTCAAGAAGTGGATGTAGGCCGGATTATTGGCCGAACCACTATAACTCTCGGTGTTCTATTAGTTTGTGGGATTGGAGAACCAAATTATGTATTTTCATTTGGCGCCGTCGGTGGGAAACGAACAGCAAAAAGCAACCACGATTCAATCAAGCCACGGTTTCCATTGACGATTTTTGTTTCCGAGTAAAGAAGTCTACATCGAATTCGAAGTGATAAAAGCCACGAACCATTATCTCAAAGAGGGAGATCCGCGGGAGGATGGACAAGGAAACCAAAGCATCGGACAGGCGTACGAGCAAAGATAGGAAAATCGATACAGATCAAATTTGCATGGACGGCAAAACGAAAGTAAGATCTTTGTAATCCAGATCGCAAGCCACGAGGAAGCAATCGTCGTCCCCTCAAAGAGTGCAAGCTCTCCAGACTTTAAAAGAGCGAACGAAGTGACAAATCTATCAAAATTGGCTATTCTCAACAACAGAGAATAGGTATCCAACTCTTCCGTCAATCAATGAGATTCCAACCTCAATCGGACACTGATATTCGGTTAAGTTCGAAGCTATCAGCATTTCGAGTTATTCTCAAAAATGAATCCAAAGCACCAGTTAAGATTGGGATATAGAGAATCAAGATCAAACTCCCGAGGATTCGAAGATTTGATTCTCTCAGGCTCAAAACACATTTCGGAAAGGAAATTGGTGAAGTCGTCACACCAAATCGGGATCAATCCCAAATTGGGATCTTAGGAGTAAACCGCGATTATATCATAAGTCTAGGATAATTCAATTGAAGAAATGTTTGATCGGGAAATAAGGCAAATACCGCGAGCGATCTCGAGTCTCGATCATCGAGAAGACAAGCGAATAACAAATTTGAGGTTGGAGAGCCGAAAGAGTGTTGATCTTCACTTCAAGAAGTGGCGAATTCTCGGACTTCAAGATGGGCACATCACACAAAACATCGCTAAAAGTTGTAGGTCCGGCTAACTCTAAAGGGAAACTTCTCATTTCTGGCCTACGATGACTTCTTTGTCATTACTTCAACTTTTCCTGTATTTTCCTCATTCTAACCAATTTTTACCCCAGGTTTTATGATAGCAAGGCTTGACTTGAGGCCGGCCAACGTCCGAATTCTAGAGCCGGAACAGCCAGGCGCGGCATCGACTAGGCGTCATCTTCTTCCAACCTAGCGTCATGCACAATGACTCCGACAATTCAATCGTCGTTGGCGCGGGCAATGTTTTCAATCCCCTATGACTCCGACAATTCAATTGACGTTGGTGCGGGCAATATTTCAACCCCATGTGATGCGGGCAATATTTCAACTCCATGTGACTCCGGCTCCTGATGGTTCTGCCGTAAAAATAAAGTTTTGGTCAACCACGATGGAGACTAACTCCGTCTCAGAAGCCACGAGCTTCAACAATTCGGGAAATTCATGAAGAAAAGCCAAAGATAGGGGATGGGACATGCGGCGGTGGTATTGTTACACCGGACTTCGATGGCCGCACCAACTTCCCGGCCGCATCAATTCGATGGCCGTATCAACTCCTTGGCCGCATCAACTCCTTGGCCGCATCAACCCCTTGGCCGCATCAACTCCTTGGCCGCATCAACCCCTTGGCTGCATCAACCTCCTTGGCTGCGTCAACCTCTCGTGTTGGCTGCATCCCAGTCTTTGACCAAACTTCTTAGTGGAGCCGATTGAGTCAAAGAAAGAAAAAGCTAGAAGTTGCAAGTACAACACAACTCTTGACGGTATAAGCATCTCCTCTTTTTCTCAAAATCAAGGTAACAAATCTAAAACTCTAATTAAAAAGAGCATTTAACAACCATGAAGCTAATTCATATCCTGAATTACATTTCCTTTTGCTGGTAAATCGAAAAACTTTTCTTCAAAGTGCTATCTACGCACATCTTATGTTTTGGAGAATCCTGATGATTGTCTGTGTATATTATATAAGTTCTGATGCTTATGATGTTAATAAATCTAGTGCTTTGTGTTGCTGATTGGGGTATGAAGTAATAAGAGTTACCGGACGAAGTTAAATCAAGATTAGAGATATTTACAAAATCTGGTTACATTACTTAAATCTGTTACAACCTACTCCATTTTGCTTAATTGAACACCCAGGCTCTACCGCTAATAAAGGTACCGACTTCAGGTTCTCTTTCCTGGGCGATACAACTCCAGCTATACTATTGCCTGCGTCATCTTCTAGAAATTTTCAACCATTGTTGTGCTTGATTGATTCTGATTTTTGCTTCAAAATCGAAGATTAAGATATGTCTTGATTAAGATCTGAAACACTGGTGAATATGTTGTTCAAATCAGGTCTGAAATTCTGCTCAGATGATTACGGCTGGTTGCCTTCTGGTCAGATATGACCGGATGGCTGTTGCTATAAAACAAAGACACGTTGTATTATGAGCTAAAAGCATGATTTACTACTGACATTTACGTTATAAATTAGCTAACTGTTTAGTGCTTTCTTCAGAACATTGTTGTTTCAAAATTGCTTTATTAACTCGTTTCAACAATTCGTAGTCTTCACCTTCTCAGCCTGAAATGGATTTTATCTCAGTTTTTTCCCTTTCTATGTGTTACTACTTTTTATATTCAAAGATTAATACGCAGTGTTTGAAGGTCCCTTTAAGGCCGCAAGTTCCATGATATTTCTTAAAAAAAAGGGGGGGATGTGTATCTAGGCAGTTTCCCCAGCCAAGGTTGCTTTAGTCATTATGATGCTATCACAGTTTCTTGGACAGACTCGTGTTTTAGCTTGGCTTTATTTCCATTTTGTTTTTTAATGTCTTATACTGCCCCCATACATCGCCAAAATATCAAATATATATATCAGTAACTGAGGTTCATGAACGAATACTTATATTTGCTTCATTTCTTAATCTTTTCATATCACTGTTCATAGTTATGCATGCTTTTTAAAAGTCCAAGTTATAAGATGTCATTGAGCTGAAATGTGATAATTAAATTGCCCCCCTCATGTTACTAGTTTAAAAATCTAATCTTCCCTTAATTATGAAGTTCCTTATGGCCAAATCCTTGCTTATTATTTGATGTTATAAGTTCAGAAAGTTCATTTCTACATTGTCTGAGCATTATTAAAACTACATTTACTTCAGCCTGAGACCCTGGAATAATATTATGTATGTCACTGAAATCATGCTTCATTTTAAACACCGCACTTTGATACTCATCTGTTTTTTCACTCCCTATCAAGGAAGGTCCTGAGAACTAAGATTATGAGTCTCTCCTGATCATAAAGCACACCGTGTGCTATTTCTTAAACACCCCTGTTGCTGTTATTCAGCAATATTACCGTACAGAATTTTTACCACTCTTTGTGTGATTTAATTTATTGCTTGTTTCTTTATAAAGGATAAGGTTTGGGAGCTGTTAGGTGCTGCCTACTCTCCAAATTTTTTAGTAGCTGCTTCAAATATATCTCATGTCAGTATAATGAGCTGTTTTAATGCCTCTTTTGATTTTGATCACTAATAGTAAATTTCATGGATGGTCTTAGAGGCCATTTGCTACTTGTTTTTACAAGTTTCCATCAAAAGAGAGATGATTCATGCTCTCACTTCAGCCCGCATGTTAACTAGAATAATGATTTGCTTGATTGTTTAAAAAGCAACCAAGTGATGTGTGCATACCCTCTATCACTGCTTAACTCCTTAAGCGCTAATGTTGCTACGTTTTTTTAAAAAAATGTTTCTGTAACTTTCAATCTTGAGCATTGTTCAACGAAATAAGAAAAATAGAACTGAAATCTATGAAGGATTGCAGGATGCCTCTGATCATTGTTTTAAGATATATCTTCCATTGAGACCATCCTCGACTATTGATTATAGTTCTTGTCAGAACAGTTCTTCTAGCCAGACCTAAGATCTATGTTTACGAACTTTACTTTTGATTCACTTATATCTCTGTTTAAACTGCTATACAACTTGAAATACCCCGGATCTAGGAATAGCGATTAAATTACTCTAATATGATTATAAAAGGCCTAATGGTGCCTAAAGAGTATTGGTAAAAAGAATAAAACCAAAAGAAAAGAGAAAACGCTTGAAAAGCGAAAAACGCTAAAATACGCGTTAAATGAGTATAAGAGATATATGATCTCGAGAGGGTCCGAGATGGATTCCTAAGGCTTAGTTAGGCCTAATAAGTATACGGGAATGATTCCCGAAGAAAACGAATCCAAATAATGGATTAAAACGATAACGGAGTTTTAAAGCACGTTTTTTCGAGGAAACCCGAAAACGTGACTTTAAGTGGTCAAATGGACCCGTAAAAATTATAGTTGATTATATAACTATAATTAAGTATTAATGGAAGCTTAATAGCCATTAAAAAAAAAAGAACGAGAAAAATCCGAAAAACGGGCCCGGTTAGTGAATAGTGCCAAACCGGGTAAATTAACGAGCGTTTTCTGTAAAAATCGAAAACGCTCTCAGCCTATATAATTAAGTGGGCCGATTTTTAGAGCATGAATTAGCTCTCTCTCACACTATATTCTAGCTAATTAAGTGGTGAGTCATAAAGCAAATAGTTAGAAAGTGAAAAAGTAAAATAAATAATCCTTCTTCCTTTCTCTTCCTCGCTCTCCTACTCTTTTCCTTTCTTCCATCGTGAGCTGCCTTCTCCTCCCTTCCTCTGGCGATTTGAGCTGCACCAAAGAGCTTCCATGGCTGCTCCTCTTCCCTTGCTTCCTTAAGCCACATAAATGCTCCAAATCAAAAACAAAACACATATTTGTGTTCCTCTCATCAAGCTCCACACTTCCCTCTTTTCAAAATTTGAAAAGGATGAATTTCATTTTGATGGGTGTTGGCCATTTGAAGAGAAAAGCACACCATTTAGAAGCTTGAAGCTTCCTCTTCCATCCGAGGTAAAAATATCCAAAGAAAATGGCATTTTTCTTCACCTCCTTTTGTTGGCCGATTTTGGCATGTGTTAATGCCTTGCTTCTCTTTGTTTTGAGCTACTCTTCAAGTCTCCAATGGTGGGTTGGAGCTCCTCCTTTGATTTTTGGGCAAAACCAATTCTAGGGTTTCTTAAGGTAATGTCCAATTCTATGCCTTAAGCCTTCTTTGAATTCATGAGTGGTTGCCACAACTAAAAGAGCTAACTTGTACTCCTCATGTCCAATGGTATATTGGTCTAGAGAATGGGGGCAAGTGAGTTGCCTAGACCGATTTTGGATGAAGAGAAGATGAGAAGAGGAGAAGTGTATTAACAAGGAAACTTAAGAGAATTCAAGGTAAGAAACCAACCCTAAAGTATATTCTATATGTGTTAGAATTTGGGATGGGATAATTAAATGAATGAACCCCACATGTGTTGTGGTAGCAATGTGCTTGTATAAAAATAATGCAAGTGAGAAAACATTGTGAATTTAGTGTTCGATTTAAGTGTTATGCATTTTATGAATTATGCATTATATTGTATTTGGAGAATTGATGAGTATTGGTGAACTTGTGTGTGTGCTGGTAGAACCCTTGTGGTTTGGCTAGTTTTAGGATGAATAATGTGATGAGATGAACTTTGGGAAGTGTTAGAAAAGTAGCCAAGTTATGGCAAAATTTGTGTAGAAACCTAAGTGGTTTAAGTGATGTTTTGTGTGGAGAATAACCTAGGGTTAGCTAGGTGTTGTTAGAGTTTGAATTGGGTAAATGATCACCCAAGAATATGGGAGGATGATTGTGGTGAGATGTGCAAAAATCTGTAGCAAAAGAGGTTGTGTAAGTGCCTTAGGAGTTTTTAGAAACCAAGGAAGATTTAGGCTTTAAGAGTGGGTCTTGGAACTTGGAATAAGGTGTGCATTATCTTGGAAGTTTTGGAATGGTTAAATGAAGAGAGAGTAATAATGCAAGTGTTAAGAAAGGTTAGAAAATGCACAAGTGTGCATTAGTGCAAAAGGGGAGAATTAAGGAGTTTTTGGATGTCATTAAGATGGGTTTGAAGTGCCCAAATGAGGTTAGAACATATTAGGATATATGAGGAAAGGTTTGGAGTTGAAAGAACAAATTAAGAGAAAAATCTGTAGTGGACCGACCCAGGGTCCGACCCAGTTCTGGGTCGGTCGGACCACGTTAAGCCAGCCAGAAAGCTTCGGCAATGGACCGACCCAGAGAGTTTTGGGTCGGTCGGCTTAGCTTTGGGTCGGTCGGGCAAAATTTAACGAAGGAAAAAGTTTCGGTAATGGACCGACCCATAAGGATGGGTCGGTCGTGGGTCGGTCTAAGGTTGTTTTCTGAACCAGAAAGTTACTGGGACGGACCGACCCAGGGGTTGGGTCGGTCGGTGGGTCGGTCGACCCTTAACAAAAAAAAAAAAGGAAATTTTAATTTCTAAGAATGTTAATTGGTATTAAGGTGTGCCATTAATAGGGTAGTGATGATTGGGACCCTAAGAACTTAAGTAATTAAGTTAAGATTAAGTATAAACCTTAATGCTTAAAGTTAAGATTATAAGGTTGTTAAGGATAAATTAAGTAAGTTATAATGGTGATTGAGTGGAGAAGTTGTAATACAAATGTAAGTTATAAAACTATCGAACGGGGTTAATCATGGGCGCATTAGTCGTTAAATAATTATGTTACCCCGATATTAATAAAGATAGTTATGATGTTACCAGTTGTACAAAGATTTCCAAGGAACATGTGATGGCACATTAGAGTGCATCTTCGGTGAAAGGTATGATTTTCTCATGCCCCGTATGCTAACCGAGTTACTCTGATTTGTGTGTTTGTGTGCCGGCTTAATCAAGATTAAAGCATGAAAATAATCCCTTGTTTGATTATGCATGCATTGTTGTATGTTGAATGAGCTAACATACTTATATGCCGGTGTGGTCTAACTTAGTGCATAGACCGACTCTTAGTGAGTACTGATTGACTAGAAACCCGTTGAACGGGTAGTCACATAACCAATGGTATTATGCAAACACACACAAGCTATCGATTAAAGTATAACGATAACACAAACATATGAACTCCCTAAAATGCGAGGAGATGTACGGGTTGAGTATATACCCGATAACGGTTAGAGAACCTTACTGAAACGATCCACGAAATAAATATGAGTGGAGAGATAAATGAACCTCCATCGAGAGGATTGAAGTTAATCCAATAATGTGAACTTATAAGGAAGGTAAATGAGACCTAGGGGATTAGTAACTCCCTTGAGACATGGTCGACCTCCTATAAGAGGGTTTACCCGGTATAAGAATATAACCGAAAGTACGAGTATATGTACTGTAAAGGTAACTCTTAAAACCTAAGATTAACCAAACTTGAGTAATGTTCCCTAAGTCATTAGAAACATCGAGAGTGATGCTTCTAGACTAATATACATGATATAATTATAACTCCGAGAGAGGAGTATATGGGAATGTGAGTAGTCCGAGAGTAGTCGGACCTATGTAAAAAGAGTTAGGAACTAAGAGAGAGTTCCGTGAGCTAGTTGAACCTTCCCACCATGCTAGACCCAGAGTAGGGTCGAAACCGGGGAAGTAAGACTATGCTAGAGAGCCATGAGTTTTGGCTCAAGTATGTAATAAGAGTAACAAGCGTGACGTAGGAGACCTGTAGTGTCTCGAGAATCTACGAGAGCTTGAGTATAAATAACCCGAGAGAAAGGGGTGAGTATATGTATGAGTAACCCGAGAGAATGGGTAAGTATAAGAATGAGTAGCCCAAGAGAATGGGTGTGTAAACGAATAAGTAACCCGAGAGAACGGGTGAGGTATTAAATAAGTAAACAAGGCATAGTGAGGAATAACCCTCAATGCCTAAGGGTAACCAGTTACCACTAACAACATCGTTATGTTAGTTAGGAATCGTGTTCCGTGATTGGATGTAGATTCCTTGTGTTATACATATATTGTATTGCCATGATGCATGTTGTTTGATTAAAATGAACTCCATGTATATCCGACCCAGTAGTCGGCGTACCGCGGTTAGCACGCGGTATATGCGAATTTCATGCGCAGCGAAAGCTGACCCCCTAGGGGGAACGTTTTTAGTGTGCAGGTACTTGAAGCTGGCCACCGTTCGAGAGAGAGTAGGACGGGGACTGCTGTGAGCATGGGTAGTCAGATTGTAGTTACTTATGCATTTGAATGAGGTGTAAGTCCGAGTATGTTATCGGCAACCGTATATTGTAGACTCGGTTTAGTAAAGAAGTGAAATGACTATGGTGTTTGTATGAAGTACTCGGTTGTTCCAGTCCATCAGACCGTTACTGTTTGTGAGTCAGGCCTGGTTAGCCACGAGGGTGGCTAACGGCGTTGTATCACCCTCTGTTGTATTTGAATTCCGCTGCGAGCTTAATGGTAAATTGTAACAGTCTAAGAGTTAATGATGAGATTAGCAGTTGGGGTGTTACAAAAATGGTATCAGAGCGAAGTATCGCTCTGATGACTGGAAATACCGAGCTTAGGAAATACCGAGTTAGGATATAGACTTAGGGCTAGGGTTGAGTGGTAGCGTGAGAGATGCGCTAGTTAGGAACTTCCAGTGTGATCTGGATACCTACAATACCAGACCCGCCCTCCACAACCCCCGCATTAAAAGCTTGGGAAAGAACGCCAGAGAGACGGGGAAACCCAATCTGGCAGTTATTTAATATTTCATTCTGAACTAGAACCTGTCATGCGGTAAGTCCCGAGAACCGGAAAGCCCGGAGACGGATCCCGCTGGAATGACAATGACCGCACATAATGGCGAGAGATCGAGAAATCCTAATCCAAGGAGATCGAAATCTGTGGCAACTTGGGGCGACATGCTTAGCAGTCGCGAGAACCCAATAGGCCGAGTAGCAGTGAGAAGCATGCACCAACCGTGCAACAAGGCGGACACATGAGAAATAACGAGAACCGGGACACATGTCTACGGACCGCCATGATATGTAATACCCCTAAGGGTATACCAATCAATTAAGAACATAGTTGAGAGTTGGTACACCCACCCTGCCACACCCGAAGAGGTTGCAATACCTAACGGGCACAGCTTAGAGAGCTACGAGCATAACTACGGGATATACCCGAATAGGACTACAAAAGTAGTACCTAAATAAGCTAAACCTCGGTAACCACAGTAAAGACGTGGGAACGAGCAACGAGGTAAAGCATAGAATTAAAGTAATTAAGGAACTCCGAGAGTGGAGGAGCACCTAAATGAATGACAGTCATGTCAAGAGGAATGAGAAGCAGCTCCAAGGAGCAGTTATCCAACTAGGGGATCAAGGAAGAGCCAACGAGGCTACCAAATATAATGTGAACAATACCGTGACCGGTATGAGTTAACCCAAAAACCGCCAGTACCGCGCACTTGCCACGGCAAGTGCAGTAATAGCGGGACCAATAAGAAGAGCTTTGACAAGCTATCAGTACTTAGCAAGTACCAGAATGGCGAATGAAGCCAATATAGCAACTCGAACCTTAAGAATTCTGAAATGAAACCTTAAAAAGGCCTAACAGCCTAGTCACTGTATAAAGAACATACCGGCCAGCAAGAAGCTGGACTGGATAAGAATCAGCCGGCATTGAAATGCCATGAAGAGCTTATTTTTAAAACCCGAATTTTCTTTCAAACATGAATTTTCCAAAAACCCTCGAATTTTTAAACCAAACCAGAGGATCACGGTAAGTCATTATAGGACCATATAAGAGGAGTTGGCAACAGAATACTTCACTTAGGCGTGACCGACACTACAAGTGTACACAAACGAGACATGGAACAACCGCACTCCAAAGGAGCTTGCGGGCCTGACAGACCATTATGAGTTAGTGGGTAAGTGGTAACGTATCAATAAGATACTCCATGTATGTATACAAGTAGAGTACGGTACACGGGAAGTAGCCCACTCCATACTACGGACGAAAGAGCCAATCCAAACCAAGACAGTTGGACACCTCGAATGATCGAAGAACACAAGAAAGTTTACCAAGAATCCAGTAAGGTCACGGACCTAAGGATAAGGCGTTAAGAAGTGCGAGAAGCACAGAGTATTAAGTACAGACATTGGAAATGTCTCAGGAAATACCTAATAACTGGGTGAATACCAGTGTAAATAATACGGCGAATGCCTAAATGAACTTATTAATGTACGATAAACGGGATAGAATTCCCACTTTATACTCCACTAAGAGAAAGAACCAAGGATCTACCCAATAATGGGAGACATTACAACCCTAAACGGGATAGTCAAGGACATAGCCGCAAGGCGAAGTCACAACTGAACATAACCATAAGTACAAGCCAAATGTAATGGCATTACTGTAACACCCAGGAGCAATCCGAGAAGGGTGCCGGAGTCAACAGTAGTTGAACGAAACATCGTGTTGAGAACACAAGTGTTAAGTCAAACACTCGGGTAAAACCCGAAGGGATCCCACGTAGCACGGGATACCCTAGATTGCCAGAGGGCATCAACAAATATCAAGTTGTTTTAAGGGCCTTCCAGTACGGAAGTGTGGTGAGACAACCACATCAAGAGCCCAGTAATACCTCCAAACCATTTAATGACATATGGTAAAGGAGAAACCTATATAAACAGCCCGCAAGGAGCATGGCGAGGCAATGTGGCATGTAAGCCGATAAAACCAACTACAATACGTAGATCCAAACATTGTAAAACATATGCATAAAGGCATAAGAGGAACAGTGGTGAATGAACCACTACCTTAGAGTGGGGATACCACTTGTGATTATGGGGCCTATGGAGCGGCATTTGCGTGAATCCTTCAGAGAAAGGCTACCACCTAAGTATGTAATGTGAAACCGCTAGAGCGGTGTAGTAAAACTTGAGCATGTGTATATTGCCAAGGAGTATATGAACTATAGTAGTGTGTAAAGAGGAACCTTGATGACAGTACAAAGGAACTGATAGAGTAATCGGATGAGTAGTAAACACTGTATGTGTCAATATGAACTGCAGAGTAAGCAGTGCGCAAGTGCGCAGAGAATTTAAAGATAGTATGTTGTTGAGCCAGTGTAAATGGCGTGAACACCTAGGCGGAAGCTAAAGTAGTAGCGGATGCCATGAAAATGAGAAAGACCAAGGTACGCAGTGAGCGACCATTGTGAGAGATATTCAGATAGTGATCAGAAGTTGATGAGAAAATGTGTAAAGAAGACATGATCATTCCTATCTCATGAGAGATTTACTGTCAAGGGTTTACGCTTCTGCACTCTGTATGACTGAGTGTTTTGGTATTGCACTTGTGCGGTAATGATCAAGTGGGAGAGCCAGGAATTGAGAAATGTCAACAAGCCTGTTGAGTGAGAATCTAGAGAGATAACCGTGCGGCCATTGGCTAAAGATGCACAAAGAACGTGGGCAGTAACCCACAGGGCCCAGGATCGATATGTGGAAAAATGCAGTAGTATGAATGAAGAACTCTGGCACAAACCAAGAAACAAACATAATCCATGAGCCACTATTAAACGAGGAAGCACTACATGCTAAGTAGTAGCTTGACCTCAACCGACAATAAGTCGGGAAAAATATGTGAATAATCACAAAGGTATACAGTTATACAAATAGATTTCCAGAGATTGGAGAGAAAATCTATAACTCATCGAATTCGCATACGGTAAGAGATACCAAGCGACGATTAATATACATTGAGAATACCAAAGAGCGAATTAAGCTCTAGTTGTCAGGTCACGCAGCAGAAGCTTGTGGACCGTGATTCAGGGTTAAGAATATCTATACCATAAACCCCTTGAAGCCTTATAGGCTAGAACCGAACCCGGTTATGAGTTAATTAACCGTATTGAAGTTAAAACACTTCATAATACTCGAATTAATGAACCAATGTTCAGTGATAACATATGGTTGGTTACGCGGGCGTAACCCCTTTTAAGGGGGGTAGGGCGAGAAACCGCTTAGAGTATGTTTTACGTTTTGGTGCGTAAACTACTATGTGCATAGCACAAAAGAAAATTGTTTTGATGTTTGGACCTCATGTTACATAAACATGTCTACCCATTCATCGCGTAAGTATGAGTATTGTGCATGAGAGATGCGAGTAATGAGTATGTAATAAATATGAAAAGAGGAGTAGAGAAACTCCTGGGGAATGAGAATCCCTATAGTATATGTCTAGTGAGATTAGACATGAGATATGATGAGTATGAATCGGCATGAAACCGATATGTAACCTAAGAGGGAGTGAGTTCCCTAGGTGATTTTATTTGAGAATGATAGATGGAGTGAGTTCCATCCTTTGGAGTTGTATGTTATGTGTTTTTAATTGAGCAACAGTTTGAGTAAATGAAGCCATAAGTATGGAATACCTAGGTAAAGTAGTGAAGCAACGAGAATCACAAATGACCTAAGTACTAGGAACTAGAGATTAATTGAAACGAATTGTTTCGTGAATACGATTAGAAAGAGTAAAAGATAGAAAACGAAAATGTTTGACTATCTGATTGTTTGAAACTGACGTGGGAGGTGGAACTTGATCTGCTAGCGATCAAGGGAAACCGAACACAAATTGGGGTGGAAGGATAGTTCAACACTGATGCTGATCACATCAGGGTTAGATGATTCCTGAAGCTCCCTATAGTGGTCACAAGTAATCACGCTAAGAAAGATACAACTACCATAAATCTGATGTGGAGTTGTGTGATGTTTTAAAAAGAATTTTCAAACAGATTTTGAAAAAGAATTTCCTTCAAGTATGAAGATGGAAATGAAACTGGTTTTGAAACCGCTATCACCCGCCGATGGCTGAGCCTTAAGTCTTAATGACCGGTAGAACGGTGGGCGTGTATTAGTTTTAAAACCATTGCACCGTACGTGCGGCGGTCCTAAGTGACCGGTTGGGGCGGTGTCAGTGTGTGATTTTTCCAAAGGCAGCGGGACGGGGAGAGTACCCTGAGATGTTCCTGTGTTGAGTGAGTCAACCAGAGTGCCTGAGGATATGTATATGTGTAACGTTTTGATCAGAACCGAAGGGACCGTGGGCCAGAGAGAGTAAGTGCCCATTTGTCATGAAACGGCCGTGAACCAGAAAGAGTAAGTGTTCAACGTGACCGGTACCTGAGGGATCAGTAGTATATTACTCAATATGGATTCGAGGACTGTAGTGCCTTCTTGTCTTCGGACCGATTCCATGGAGAGAGTAAAAGAGTATTTTTGATTGCTATACATGCTGTGATATGTGTGTGGTATGTGTAGTATGAAATGAGACAGACTTGTGGAGTCTGTAAGGTTATACATGTACTATAACCTTGGCATTGAATGCCATGAGAGTAACCACCTAGATTCAGCAACTTTGAGGACAAAGTTCCTAAGGGGGGTAGATTGAAATACCCCGGATCTAGGAATAGCGATTAAATTACTCTAATATGATTATAAAAGGCCTAATGGTGCCTAAAGAGTATTGGTAAAAAGAATAAAACCAAAAGAAAAGAGAAAACGCTTGAAAAGCGAAAAACGCTAAAATACGCGTTAAATGAGTATAAGAGATATATGATCTCGAGAGGGTCCGAGATGGATTCCTAAGGCTTAGTTAGGCCTAATAAGTATACGGGAATGATTCCCGAAGAAAACGAATCCAAATAATGGATTAAAACGATAACGGAGTTTTAAAGCACGTTTTTTCGAGGAAACCCGAAAACGTGACTTTAAGTGGTCAAATGGACCCGTAAAAATTATAGTTGATTATATAACTATAATTAAGTATTAATGGAAGCTTAATAGCCATTAAAAATAAAGAAACGAGAAAAATCCGAAAAACGGGCCCGGTTAGTGAATAGTGCCAAACCGGGTAAATTAACGAGCGTTTTCTGTAAAAATCGAAAACGCTCTCAGCCTATATTAATTAAGTGGGCCGATTTTTAGAGCATGAATTAGCTCTCTCTCACACTATATTCTAGCTAATTAAGTGGTGAGTCATAAAGCAAATAGTTAGAAAGTGAAAAAGTAAATAACTTACTTTCCTTCCTTCTCTCTCCTACTCTTTTCCTTTCTTCCATCGTGAGCTGCCTTCTCCTCCCTTCCTCTGGCGATTTGAGCTGCACCAAAGAGCTTCCATGGCTGCTCCTCTTCCCTTGCTTCCTTAAGCCACATAAATGCTCCAAATCAAAAACAAAACACATATTTGTGTTCCTCTCATCAAGCTCCACACTTCCCTCTTTTCAAAATTTGAAAAGGATGAATTTCATTTTGATGGGTGTTGGCCATTTGAAGAGAAAAGCACACCATTTAGAAGCTTGAAGCTTCCTCTTCCATCCGAGGTAAAAATATCCAAAGAAAATGGCATTTTTCTTCACCTCCTTTTGTTGGCCGATTTTGGCATGTGTTAATGCCTTGCTTCTCTTTGTTTTGAGCTACTCTTCAAGTCTCCAATGGTGGGTTGGAGCTCCTCCTTTGATTTTTGGGCAAAACCAATTCTAGGGTTTCTTAAGGTAATGTCCAATTCTATGCCTTAAGCCTTCTTTGAATTCATGAGTGGTTGCCACAACTAAAAGAGCTAACTTGTACTCCTCATGTCCAATGGTATATTGGTCTAGAGAATGGGGGCAAGTGAGTTGCCTAGACCGATTTTGGATGAAGAGAGAGATGAGAAGAGGAGAAGTGTATTAACAAGGAAACTTAAGAGAATTCAAGGTAAGAAACCAACCCTAAAGTATATTCTATATGTGTTAGAATTTGGGATGGGATAATTAAAATGAATGAACCCCACATGTGTTGTGGTAGCAATGTGCTTGTATAAAAATAATGCAAGTGAGAAAACATTGTGAATTTAGTGTTCGATTTAAGTGTTATGCATTTTATGAATTATGCATTATATTGTATTTGGAGAATTGATGAGTATTGGTGAACTTGTGTGTGTGCTGGTAGAACCCTTGTGGTTTGGCTAGTTTTAGGATGAATAATGTGATGAGATGAACTTTGGGAAGTGTTAGAAAAGTAGCCAAGTTATGGCAAAATTTGTGTAGAAACCTAAGTGGTTTAAGTGATGTTTTGTGTGGAGAATAACCTAGGGTTAGCTAGGTGTTGTTAGAGTTTGAATTGGGTAAATGATCACCCAAGAATATGGGAGGATGATTGTGGTGAGATGTGCAAAAATCTGTAGCAAAAGAGGTTGTGTAAGTGCCTTAGGAGTTTTTAGAAACCAAGGAAGATTTTAGGCTTTAAGAGTGGGTCTTGGAACTTGGAATAAGGTGTGCATTATCTTGGAAGTTTTGGAATGGTTAAATGAAGAGAGAGTAATAATGCAAGTGTTAAGAAAGGTTAGAAAATGCACAAGTGTGCATTAGTGCAAAAGGGGAGAATTAAGGAGTTTTTGGATGTCATTAAGATGGGTTTGAAGTGCCCAAATGAGGTTAGAACATATTAGGATATATGAGGAAAGGTTTGGAGTTGAAAGAACAAATTAAGAGAAAAATCTGTAGTGGACCGACCCAGGGTCCGACCCAGTTCTGGGTCGGTCGGACCACGTTAAGCCAGCCAGAAAGCTTCGGCAATGGACCGACCCAGAGAGTTTTGGGTCGGTCGGCTTAGCTTTGGGTCGGTCGGGCAAAATTTAACGAAGGAAAAAGTTTCGGTAATGGACCGACCCATAAGGATGGGTCGGTCGTGGGTCGGTCTAAGGTTGTTTTCTGAACCAGAAAGTTACTGGGACGGACCGACCCAGGGGTTGGGTCGGTCGGTGGGTCGGTCGACCCTTAACAAAAAAAAAAAGGAAATTTTAATTTCTAAGAATGTTAATTGGTATTAAGGTGTGCCATTAATAGGGTAGTGATGATTGGGACCCTAAGAACTTAAGTAATTAAGTTAAGATTAAGTATAAACCTTAATGCTTAAAGTTAAGATTATGAGGTTGTTAAGGATAAATTAAGTAAGTTATAATGGTGATTGAGTGGTAAGAAGTTGTAATACAAATGTAAGTTATAAAAACTATCGAACGGGGTTAATCATGGGCGCATTAGTCGTTAAATAATTATGTTACCCCGATATTAAAAGATAGTTATGATGTTACCAGTTGTACAAAGATTTCCAAGGAACATGTGATGGCACATTAGAGTGCATCTTCGGTGAAAGGTATGATTTTCTCATGCCCCGTATGCTAACCGAGTTACTCTGATTTGTGTGTTTGTGTGCCGGCTTAATCAAGATTAAAGCATGAAAATAATCCCTTGTTTGATTATGCATGCATTGTTGTATGTTGAATGAGCTAACATACTTATATGCCGGTGTGGTCTAACTTAGTGCATAGACCGACTCTTAGTGAGTACTGATTGACTAGAAACCCGTTGAACGGGTAGTCACATAACCAATGGTATTATGCAAACACACACAAGCTATCGATTAAAGTATAACGATAACACAAACATATGAACTCCCTAAAATGCGAGGAGATGTACGGGTTGAGTATATACCCGATAACGGTTAGAGAACCTTACTGAAACGATCCACGAAATAAATATGAGTGGAGAGATAAATGAACCTCCATCGAGAGGATTGAAGTTAATCCAATAATGTGAACTTATAAGGAAGGTAAATGAGACCTAGGGGATTAGTAACTCCCTTGAGACATGGTCGACCTCCTATAAGAGGGTTTACCCGGTATAAGAATATAACCGAAGGTACGAGTATATGTACTGTAAAGGTAACTCTTAAAACCTAAGATTAACCAAACTTGAGTAATGTTCCCTAAGTCATTAGAAACATCGAGAGTGATGCTTCTAGACTAATATACATGATATAATTATAACTCCGAGAGAGGAGTATATGGGAATGTGAGTAGTCCGAGAGTAGTCGGACCTATGTAAAAAGAGTTAGGAACTAAGAGAGAGTTCCGTGAGCTAGTTGAACCTTCCCACCATGCTAGACCCAGAGTAGGGTCGAAACCGGGGGAAGTAAGACTATGCTAGAGAGCCATGAGTTTTGGCTCAAGTATGTAATAAGAGTAACAAGCGTGACGTAGGAGACCTGTAGTGTCTCGAGAATCTACGAGAGCTTGAGTATAAATAACCCGAGAGAAAGGGGTGAGTATATGTATGATAACCCGAGAGAATGGGTAAGTATAAGAATGAGTAGCCCAAGAGAATGGGTGTGTAAACGAATAAGTAACCCGAGAGAACGGGTGAGGTATTAAATAAGTAAACAAGGCATAGTGAGGAATAACCCTCAATGCCTAAGGGTAACCAGTTACCACTAACAACATCGTTATGTTAGTTAGGAATCGTGTTCCGTGATTGGATGTAGATTCCTTGTGTGTTATACATATATATTGTATTGCCATGATGCATGTTGTTTGATTAAAATGAACTCCATGTATATCCGACCCAGAGTAGTCGGCGTACCGCGGTTAGCACGCGGTATATGCGAATTTCATGCGCAGCGAAAGCTGACCCCCTAGGGGGAACGTTTTTAGTGTGCAGGTACTTGAAGCTGGCCACCGTTCGAGAGAGAGTAGGACGGGGACTGCTGTGAGCATGGGTAGTCAGATTGTAGTTACTTATGCATTTGAATGAGGTGTAAGTCCGAGTATGTTATCGGCAACCGTATATTGTAGACTCGGTTTAGTAAAGAAGTGAAATGACTATGGTGTTTGTATGAAGTACTCGGTTGTTCCAGTCCATCAGACCGTTACTGTTTGTGAGTCAGGCCTGGTTAGCCACGAGGGTGGCTAACGGCGTTGTATCACCCTCTGTTGTATTTGAATTCCGCTGCGAGCTTAATGGTAAATTGTAACAGTCTAAGAGTTAATGATGAGATTAGCAGTTGGGGTGTTACACAACTGGTAAACCATGCAGCAAAGTCATCATAAGCATTTACTTTTTAAGCTCAGTTTCGTCTGGAGACTATCGACTTTTCAAAGGTCTCACCATCAACGACCTATCACCATCCAGAAACAAGAAAAGAAGCGAAATCATAGAAATTACCAAACGTCAGGGGGATTTTAGGACAAGGTTAACAAGAGTTCGAGACACCTATTAAAAGGTTCAAAGGCCAGGCAAAGACCCAAGCACCATGAAAAAGATGCAGAAGCAGAAGCCCGGGCACAACATGAAAAGGTCACTACATTCTTTATGCCACGCTATCAAGCTGCTCTTATAGGAACTGCATAATCTTGGCAAAAGAAAGGCATCCCCATGGTGGAGTAAGCTTATAGTTATTCTCCATTCTTCGCTTCTTCTCCCCTCAAAAACAAGGTACACTCCTAAAACATGAAGATGTCGAATTATGTGTTTGCAACCTGCCCTTCCATCTGGTATTTTAAATGATTGTGCATCTGGTTGTGTCCCTGCTATGATCACAAATGATCAAGCTAATTGTCACATTACTCCTTGGCTAGATTTTTCTACTATTCAAACTTGAAAGTATGTGTCTTCATACTCACTTTGTGCTACCAGTTAATGGAATAAAGACTGCACAGTTCTTATAATATTGTCTGAAATCTGTACTGCAAGAACCTGATGAGAAATGTGTGTGACAAATTGGCTTAATATAAAGATGAAATTTGTGCTTCAACTTCTTTTGCATCTACTTGTCGCTGCTACGGTCAGATTGGCCAGAATGTTCACTGTTTCCAGGTTTTATCTATGCACTGCTTCAAAACTCTTAGATTGTGTAGTCTTTTGCCAGAATTTTTTGGCTTCTAAGTTTTATTCAAAGATCCAGAAATGATGGTAAAAAAAGCCAGTTTTTTGATTAAATAGTAATAACCAATCCATAATATTTTCGAGCGTTTAACGGGTATGATGAGTAATTACCATCATGAAAACCAGTCCAGGTTAGGGTCTTGGTTATGACCTTTTCACAGCTACTTTATTGCTGATAAATGATTCAATTCTGATGCAATATTATGATGGACTTTAAGAAGTTATACATAGAAATACTTTACTCTCTTTAAGTTGACATTTTCAATCTGTTGGATGGTCCATTTCCATCCGTTCTTGTTGTATGCCTCTGCCTTCACTACCAATGAATGGCATAGTATGAGCAGTGAATCTTGCACAATTACTCCTTTGATGTCTCTTAAGTCGCAGTCACAGGATTTAGACAGCTTTGATGACAGCTTTGACAAACCCCACTCTGATTGCACTATATGCGCAGTTTAGTTTTCTTATGCGATAGAGATCAATATGTTTCTTGGCACCCATGCTATTGTTGTTCTGTACTATATGTGCCATAAGGGATCGTATGAAATCTGCAATAACCTGTCTCGATTGTAGATGATTTTTGACATAAAAATATGCTGCTACAGCGAAAAAAAAAAAACTTCTGCATCTGCTTAGGTTCTGCACCTATTAGTAATATAGTTTCCTGGTAGTTCAGGACATAAAATTGCTCTGTTCTTTATTTGTTTGGCAAACATTGTTTTATGACTCGTAAATTAACTATCATACTGCTGCACTTCAAAGAAATAACACATTTAAGTCTCTGTTTAGCATGTGTGGATCTGTTTGAACTTAGTTTTAATAAATCAGGCTGCAGATGCCGTACTTGAACTTGGTTATGGTCCGATTAAAACTGCTTCTTTGGTCTATCACCGCTGTTATCTATGCATGTTACCAAGAAGTTTTCTATATTTCAGGTTCTACCCACTGATAGAATCCAACCAGTTACTGGCAGAATGCCTCATGAAAATACGATTCTTTGTTACAATAATGAGTCAATGTGTGGCAATGGTTGAGGTGTAGCAAAGTACAGCAGTGTTGCATGGTCTGCTTGAATCCTTCTAAGTGTAACCTGTTTTGAGATTGATGAGTGTTAAGATATTGTGAATCTGCGTGGATAATTTTTTCTTAATTGTGTTGATTTAAACAATGACATTTCCTTAGGGTTCTTTCTTCTTCAATGGATAATTTAAGATTTTGACAGTTTCTTGCTAAATTTGTTCCATATGACGTACTGCTTCCTTAAAAGATTTATGTTAAATTAGGTTAGCCGTTGTACTTTACACTTCCCGCTAGGAAGATTTCTTTTCTGCTAAAATGTGGTATGGGTGAAAATATGGCTGGATACATGAGTCTGGTTAAAACAACATCTTGCCTATATCTTTACTACTTTTTACATGAACTTCGCTTGGTTCTGTAGGAATATAATGTTGTTGGTTTCTCCAAAACTGAGCATCATTGCTGCTGCATTACTCAGACTCATTTCAAACAGCTTTTATCTTATAAAGCTATACAATTTTGTTTTTGATCCTTCTTATTGTTGAAAGCACTTATCACAAATAATAGTAATAACTCTGTCATCAGCTTTTGCCATCGTCTGTGATTCTTTGCTACATCCTTGCCCGTCACTTACTGTTGACGGATTCTCTTTTATGCAAGGCAAACTGATCTCAGCTGTCAGAGCAAGCTATTTTAGCAGGTTCCGGGTGAACAATCTGGTTTTCTGTTATTGCAATTATCAAATTTGGTATATTGGAAAACTGAGAGGAAGGAGCAAACTCTAAAGTGCGATCCCTGAAAATAAGAAGACCGGGGGAAAGCAAGATGCTGTCACAATCAACAATCTGCAAAATGTTTTAAAGACTTAAGCATTAATAGTCGCTACCTACCCAGGTCTGTTTAAATACTCAAGCTCTTACTGTCTCCATAACTCATCATGATTACTTCCTACCTGAATTAATTACAAATTTATGGCTTCCGATCTTTTCTATCATAAATAGAGCTTCAGTTCATCTTGGGGTAACCTTATGACAAATATTTCTGTTTGATAATAAAAAGCCAGTACAAAATAACAGACATGCTCCATAATCTACCTCATCTCAAGTTTCAAATATGTTGTTATAGTTTGGACAGTCTATGACAAATATATTATTTGTTCCATCATTTTTACTCTGGTCCCTATGGCTGCTTCATGGCCTATGGTCATCTACCTGATTAAGACTGCTATGTTGCGTTCATACGGACAGTTACTTGCTGATTTTGTCCTTCGCATGAAAGATGTTCCTTAAGCTAAGAATTTACTAAAAAGGCTTCTACATTCTGAAGTTGAAGCTAACATCTAATTATGATCTGTTATTAGACATTCCTTTCTGTTATAAGTAAGGTGCAATGCTGGTTCTGAATTATCATGCTACATCTTTAACATTATACAGCAGCATAGTTCAAATGTCAAAACTATTCTTCCGAAGCGAATGCTACACATCTATTCTACTACTTTTGTTTGCCTAATTCAAACTTGATGTCTGCTGAAACCTGGCCCCTATGCTTTTTTATCCAGCTCAACCCACAACAGCTACTGTTTCACTTGACCCTTATCACGAATGCTTAAAATCTGAGAAACCAACCTGAGTTAAGTTATGGTTTAAGACAACAATTATAAGCATGATTGTTCCTGTTCTAGCCTCGATCATATGCTAAGGATTAATCTGCGAAACTGTGAATAAACCCATGATGCTCCTACTTTATGATGCTGTGAATGGTTACTGTTTGCATTACTCATGGTGTAGAGTCTGTAGACTGATCCATAAATAATTTGCATATGCCCCTGAACCATCTTCAGGCCAGTACGGAGAAAAAAAAAAGCTCAAACATAATAAAGCCTGTTTGAGACAAACAATATCTTTGCTATTTCGAAAAGGACAGTAATATTGTGCTTTTACATTATTATACCTACTGCATGATAAGGTTTTAAACAAGTTTTCGCATGGTGACTCCTCTAGTCGTGATCTATTGTGAGTACCATTGCTAATAAGGGTGTACAGACAATTTGGTTTTTATCAGAATCCTTTATATTCAAATCTTATAAAGCAGACCCACTTCTTAAGGGGCATGTTTGCCATCTGAGCTACTTCAACAGATTTCTTTTTGGAGAAAACATGTATGATTGTGTCTCACCTATCTCTTTTCTAACCTTCATGAGGTGTTTGGTCAGGTTTACTTCTTGCTTTAAATTGACATTCTCTACCTGTTAGACAGGTATAAAGATGGCTCTTTGCTTATCAATTGCTCGGTTTATACACAGCAATGATGCTGGCTGTTTTTGCAAAATTAATCTGTTTTTGAGCATCATTGTCGCTATGTCAATTAGGCTCATTTCAACAACTTTTTATCTTCTAACCATACAGCTTTATTGCTGTTAAAAGCACTTATCACCACCGATAGTGATAACTTCGTTCAAAAACTCTTATCATAATGAACTTGGTTGTGTCTGGTTAGCTTTGATAAGCATGGTTTACAGTTCTCTGCTGCTTTCTTGCTGGCCAATAAGTCATGCCTACTTAACTGTCTCCGAGTTACAGTTCGCATGTATAAACTGATGATTGATTAAAGCATGGTCAGAGGTTGTTATACCACTTTAGTTCAAGCCTAGATAAGTGTTACAGCTAAGAATTGTTAAAATGTTGCTGGTTAGGTGATACTCATTCCTGATATGTATCTTGCTGCTTAATCATTAAAATAGCTTCTCCAAAGCGTTCCATCTGATAACGGATTATCTGAGACAATCTATCTACCTTTTGCAAAAAAAACCGTTAAAACTTGGCATCTGCTCTACCAAGGAAATTGGGTGATATTTCAGTTTCTAAACTTTCAACTAGTTTCTGCACAACTTATCTGTTTCACTTATCTTCGAACTATCAGCCTATCTTGGAGGCTTCTCTCAAAAAGCACACAGAATTCAATATTCATAACTGCTGATTCTGATTGTTGATATAGCTAATTAATCTCATAAGCTTGTGTGTTTGATAATCAGAGCAGGCACAGAAAAAACTTCTTGAAATGACAGTTTTCTTTATGCTACTGCTCAATTTGACGTTCTCAGGCATACTGACAAACAGGTGTGATGAAAATGTTTAAACTCATAAATATCAAGCTCCTGATTATTTTGATTATAGAATGCTTCATTCAGCATTAAGGATATGTATGATACCCTCATCAATGCATGTCATCTGGAAGGGTAAACTGATTTGATGCCTTAAAACTGTTACTGATCATGTTGCACAGGGAAAATAGTAAAGAGAGGTCATAAACTTCGAAATACTGTTTAGTTGCAGCACTTGTAACATACCATTATCTTCTACTCTCTGTCTTAAAAGAGCTAACGAAAGCTTTTAAAGAAGGTGCAGGTAGTTTTTTACTAGGGGATTGATCACCCCCTGAAGTATTTAGAGAAAGCAAGAACAAAGGCCATCGAGCCAAGAAAGTAACAGCCGCAGGCTATATGCCTTGAAAGTAAAAGAAAGCACCGGCCAACGAGCCGCAGGCTATATGCCTTGAAAGTAAAAGAAAGCACCGGCCAACGAGCCACAGGCTATATGCCTTGAAAGAAAGCACCGGCCAACGAGCCGCAGGCTATATGCCTTGAAAGAAAAAGAAAGCACCGGCCAACGAGCCGCAGGGTATATGCCTTGAAAGAAAAAGAAAGCACCAGCCAACGAGCCGCAGGCTATATGCCTTGAAAGAAAGCACCGGCCAACGAGCCGCAGGCACTTGTGCCTTGAAAAGTAACACTTTGGGTTGAAATGAAACCCGGCCATCGAGCCAACAAGAAAAAACCCATCTTTGGACCCATCAGGAGCTCTGGTCGCCTGTAATGGGTGCATTGTTAGGTGTGGGACGCCGCACCATACTTGAATCACAAGTACCATCCTTTTGCTAGCATAACCAAAGTTGGGAAAATATATTATCTTTGTTCTGCCTTTAAGGGAATTATCATCCTTTGGCTAGTGTAACCAAAGACTTTATCATCATATTATTTAGCCCTTTCAAAAAAAAGAATGGTTCTTATTAAAAGAACCATTGGTCCTCTAAATGGAGACCTCAGGGGATTCATCCATCAAGATATATCATTTCAAAGATTTATGCCCCAGAATTTCCAAATTGTCAGAAGGAAGACACTTGTGGGACTTTGATTGTACTGTACCAACTTTCATTTTGTGAGTTCATTTTTCTTTGTAAAAGCTAAAAGAAAAAGAACTTGTGGGACTAGAAGATAGAAGAAGGGAGGAAATAGAAAGACTGTAAATTTAAATTTTTCTTTTTGTAAGTTCAACTTTTTTAAGTAGCAAAAAGTAGAACTTGTGGGACTGATGACAAGGACAAGAATATGACGAAGACAAGAGGGTCAAAGCGGCCCAGGCCACAGATCCCGGTCCAAACCCCGAGACCCCTTCAGGACCTTGTTCGGGCCCCAGTTTGGGCACCAAACATCAAGCCGGGTCCCACATTCCGGCCCGCATTCTATAATCGGGTCCTGTGTTCCGGCTCTGCACTCTATGACCGGGTCCCACATTCTGGCCCGCATTCTATAATCGGGTCCCGTGTTCCGGCTCCGCACTCTATGACCGGGTCCCATGTTCCGGCCCCGTACTCCATGACCGGATCCCGCACCCCACGCTTTGGGACCGGAAGGCTTTATAAGGAAAGAAGTGCCAAAACTAGAAGGGTGGCTCCAATGAAGTAAAACCACATGTACAAGGATTAAGAGATAGACCTCACCATCGAAAGTTTATAAATAGAGATGGGAGGCTCATTTGTAAAGGGACACAAGATTAGAGGAGAGAGAAAACACTAGAAAGCTCTCTAAAGTTGTAATACCAAAGAAAGGAATAAAGATATTGTCAAGAAGTGGATGTAGGCCGGATTATTGGCCGAACCACTATAACTCTCGGTGTTCTATTAGTTTGTGGGATTGGAGAACCAAATTACGTATTTTCATATGAGAAAAGGGAGTAGGTGTGAGCAATGATGCATGAGGAGTAGTTATGTGGTGAGTAGAAAGACACCATGGTTAGAGGAAGTCCTAGGTGAAAACACAAGTTTGAAGTATAAGGAACTAAGCTCTAGGTGTTAAGGATTTAGTAATAATTTGAGTAAAAGTTTAAGGAGGTTGTTGGATGATTTAGGGAGGTGTTAAGGTGTTTAAATGATGTTAAAACATGTGGGAAAACATGAGGAATGATTAGGAAAAGATTGGGGTGAAAACGGAGTCCAAAAAGAGGAGAAAAACACTTTAGAAATCAGGTTCTACAGTGGACCGCCCCTAGGGACCGCCCTTGTGGGGAGGTCCTGTTGTCTGCTGCAGTCGTGGGACTTTCTGTTGTGGATTGCCCCTGGGACTTCCCCAGTGGGGCGGTCCGGACCAGAACAAAAAAAATAAAAAATTTAAATTCAAGGAGGATATGGGGGCATTAGTACTAAGCTATTAAGAGGGCAATGGTGATTAGATAAGTAAGTATATGAGGGCTTAAAGGATTAAGTTAAGTAAAGGATTTTTAAGTGTTTAAGGTTAAGTTCTAAGAAATTAGTGTCTACTAAATGGGAATGAAGGGGAATGTTAGGTATTGATGTTATTGGGTTGTCTATGACATGTTTAGTGGGTAAAATAGCTACTATATGGGTGAACAAATGTAAGAGACAATAAGAAACAATGCACTTAAACGTTTAAGATGAAAACCACAAAGACTTAGTAAATGACAATGGGTAAATGTTAGTGTTTAGAAAGGTTAAGTAAGTAAATAACGTTAAGTTGGGCTAAATGATGACTTAAAATTGAATGAATGTTTTAGAACTTGTGAATTGGGACTTGGAAGGAGATAAACCGAACAATCACCGATGGTGAACGGTACAGTCTTTCTTGTGACCTGCTTGCTAACAAGGTGTCCCTCGGCTTGTGTGCTATCTGTTTATTTGCTATGACTAAGACAAGATAAAGCATGCAACCGGTTATACTTGTTCTCGTTGTGAATGTGTTTTCTTTACACTAACCCACGAGACTTAAGGATAGATACTAACTAAGCTTGGTACCTATTGAAATAAGGAGAGGAATGATGTATTGGTAATAGTTGGTTAATACCCGATAAGGTTTAACTGACACAAGGTTTGTAAGACTTTTCGCTAACCATAACTTGGGGTGGGAGTGAGGAATCCGGAATGGTACCGGCACATGTGTATTGGGGGAGGTCGGTATCGGAATCAAATCCGACATCCAAATAAGACTTGTCCTTGGACTCGTCGCCTAGGGTCAACAAACCGACCTGACCACCCAGACTAATGTTTGAGGTGGGAGGCACATTAAGGATGGCGTGGGGGATCAAGCCTACATCCCCAACAAATTAAGAAAGGTTGCTTAGTGCTGGTAAGTGCACTGCTATCGGCTAGGGTTAACCAAGCTCTACAAAAATAAGCAACCAACTAAGGGCTAACTAGTCTAATAGTAGAACGGTTGGCAAATATAAGGTTAAGGAAAACGTGGACCTACGGGGTTAAGATCTAACTCATTTGTTAAGGGAACGCTTGAGTCGTTCATTGGAGTGTGAACTATGTATGTTCATTTGTGGTTTGCTGTTTTGTTGCATTTCATATTATGATTGTGATTCTAATAAACTTCCATGCTATCGACAATTAGTCGTCATAGCCCCGTTAGCTTGGGGGCCACGAGAGGGTCGTACCAGCATTCGTGCTGACCCCCTTTGGGGGCTGTTTTTACACTTGCAGGTAAGCGGCCCATGAAGTCACACCACGAGAGTAGAAGCGGTTAGACTTAGGATGGGTTATTTATTTTTGAGCACGTGTTGCGCATGTGCGTCCGTCTGTTTATATTAAAACGAATGGAAGTTTATGTTGTCACTTGAGATACTCGAAACTCGGTTGGTGGGCATTTTGGACAGTATGTATATTTTGGATAAGTGTTGTAAATTAGTAAAGTTCGGTATGTTATTTTGATCAGACCGTGACAAGGTCCCGGTGCTAGTTTATTCCGCTGCGATCATTATGATTAAGTTGTTAAGTTTGCGATAACCACGATTGGCTTTGGACGGGGTGTTACAAAAAGTGGTATCAGAGCGTAGTTACGCTCTGATCAAGAAACACCGGACATAAGTGACCACTGAGTTAGGATATAAGTCAAGATATAAGTATTGGGTTAAGGGTGTGAGAAATTAGAGTGAGTAGAGTCTGATGACCACCATTAAGGGTGGATCGTCTTTACCGTCTACGTATGACACAAAATCTTGAACCGAAACCGTTATGGATTTGAACCTAATGTGAGTTGTGCTTATTCAGATGTCAGGAAGGAGACAAGGCCGAGGCCGTGGTCGAGGCGACGAGACTGAGATACCGGGAGGGCAGACGATCGCAGAGATCGTAGCTGCCGCCTTAAGGCACATGGGCTATCAGCCTGGTGCACCCCCACCTCCACCGCCACAGCCCCGGGAACCAAACTAGGTGAAGAGCCTATCAGACCTTCGACCCGTGTCATTTCAGGGGGAGACTGATCCCGCCAAGCTTGAGGCATACATCTTCGAGCTGGAGACCGCCTTCGAGACCCTTGACGTCCCTGCTGGGATCAAGGTGCGCCTGGCTGCATTTTATCTGAGGGGAGCGGCAGGCGATTGGTGGAAGCTGGTGAGGGCCGAGCATGTGGCCAATCCAGAGTTCGGCTGGGAGCAGTACACCGCACTACTTCAAACAAAGTAGTACCCCGCCCATGTCCAGACGAAGAAGCGCTTATAGTTGGATGCGCTTAAGCAGACGGACAAGATGACGGTAGACGAGTATTACTCGGAGTTTACCGCCTTGCTTCGTCTTCTACCGGGTCTTGGATATTCAGAACAGATCCTGGTGGACCACTTCTATGGCGGGCTTAGCCATCGACTCTGCTACGGCATGGGGCCGACGAGTTATACTACCTTGCAAGAGTGTTATCATGTCGTTGCTAAGGTTGAGATAACCGTCCAGCTGAGGGACGAGGACAATGCCAAGAGAAAGAATGTGGGAAGAGTACAGAACACCAAGGGCAAGGTGGGTACAAGAAACAGAAGTACCAGCCTCAAGCCCAGAAGAGTAAGAACCAAAAAGGAAAGGAGGGAACGGAGAAGGCTACTGATGAGCCACTGAAGCTGACTTATGCTTATGCTGCTAAGCCCCTGTGCTCCAGGGCGCCGAAGGGTAAGGAAATATATTTTGGGTAAATTAAGAATGGTTGACAATATTGAGAGACAATCACTGATGCCATGTGTAATTAGGTACTGAGACTGGTAAGGAAACCGGTGGTGACTACTGCCAGCGGTGTAACAAGGAGCACCCCGGAGTTGACTGTAAGGGGAATAAGGTGGAATGTAATTTATGCGTGCTCGGGCACCGGGCTTATGAGTACTATGGGAACCTGGAGGGTAGAAACTACAGACCCGGTTTCAAGGTTAAGACTAGGACCGATCAGGGAGCTGGACCTGAAGGTCATAAGGGGGTGCAACAAGCAACAAACAAGAATCCACGGGTAGCCCAAAAGTCGGGACCCACACTACACATGGTGGACCGGGACGATGAGCCTGAACCCTCATCGAGGCCAGGTACCGCTACAAACCTTTAAGTGATAAAATTGCCTACTTACCGCATTAACATGCATGTTTGGTAAACAATTGAGTGAAATGAGGATAATATAAGATTAGAAATTGAGTAAGATATAACCTGTTGCCACCTTAGTAAACTTCAGCATTTGTTATACTATACCTTCAATACCTAACCCGGAAGACACCGACATCGAGACCCGAGACTTTCCAACCGAACAATGTCAGGTTATCCGCCCAGGTATGATTTTATTAAGGGGATACCTAACACCAGCAACACAAATAGCCATCATCTGGAGATGCAGTCAACTAGGAGTGGGACCGGGAGGTTTTTATACACCGGAGTACCCAGGAGGAGCAAGAATGAAGCTAGAGATGATGAGCTTAGGCAAGGATTGGAATCCTTATGCCAAGACTTACCAAACCACGAGGATGCAAGATGGAGTCTCACCACCGGGATACCCGAATAGTTCCATCCGGTTATTACACAAGTCGTGGAGATCACTCAGCAGTTGGAGGCTGACCCGATTTCAGACATACAAGCGAACATCTGCATTGTAAACTTCTATGAGAAAGACGGGCGACTTGGACTACATCAGGACAAGGACGAGACGACAGAGTCTCTCTCAAGAGGGATACCCGTAGTGTCTTGGTCCATTGGAGATGACGCTGAATTTTTGTACGGCGAGCAGAAGCGTGCGGACCGTGCTAATAAGTTAATACTTAAGTTAGGGGATGTATTAGTTATGGGAGGAGAATCAAGGATTTTGTACCATGGGATTAAGAGAATCAAGCTAAATACAACACTGTCAGCAGTAATCAACGCGACGCATATGAGACCAGGACGGTTAAACCTAACCTTTAGAAAATATTAGCCATGTAATGTTTTAGTATGTGATAAGGAATGAGATGTAAGATAAAAGCACATGTTGTAAACAGGATGGTTATGAATAAAATAACAACGTTGTTCATATAAATTTTTACGACTCTTGTTATACCATCATTACTCATGAAGCTTGTGAATACAATTAGGTCATGGACTCGGTTCGGAAGGTGCGCTAAGCATACTTAGAGGCACAGGCCGACGCCAGCGGTACTATCGTCACCGCACCTTTCCGATTAATGGGATGGAGGCATCAGTTCTCTTCGACTCAGGGGCCTCACATACCTTTATCTCGGCATCTTTCGCGAGAAGGTTGGGGCTGGACGCTGATGAGCTACCCGACTTCACGGTTACGCTCCCGTCTAAGGAGAAGGTTCGTTGCACTCGCTATCACTGAGGAGCCATTGTCAGTATTAAGGGGGAAGACTTTACAGTCAGTTTTATTGAGTTTAGGGAGTTTGAATTTGATGTTATCTTCAGGATGAACTGGTTGGAGCGGCTCAAGGGTCGTATCCTCTTCGCCGAGCATAGATTGCTTCTCAGGAGCCCGTCTGGGGTAACGATATCATACCGCCAGAGGCCTAGAGAGCCTTCGACTAAGATCATCACCGCTATGGCAATGTATAAAGAGCTGAGGAGAAAGGAAGAAGTGTACCTCTGCTATGTACAGGACATAGAGAGAGACCCCGAGTTCGACCCCGACTTACCGGTAGTGTCGGAGTTCCCCGACCTCTTTCCACGGGAACTGCCCGGCATGCCACCCACTCGGGAGGTAGAGTTCACCATCGAGCTACTACCTGGTACCGGACCGATAGCCAAGGCACCATACCGTATGGCTCCGGCAGAGATGAATGAGTTTAAAGAGCAGTTAAAGGATTTGTTAGACAAGGGATTCATCAGACCAAGTGTATCACCATGGGGAGCGCCAGTTCTCTTCGTGAAGAAGAAGGATGGTAGTCTCCGCCTCTGCATCGACTACAGAGAGTTGAATGCAGTGACAGTGAAGAATAAGTACCCACTACCCCGCATTGACAATCTGTTCAATCAGTTGAAGGGGGCATCCGTGTTTTCCAAGATTGATCTCAGATCGGGGTATCATCAGATAGCCATTAAGGAGGGAGATATTGAGAAGACGACATTCCGTACACGATACGGCCACTATGAGTTTACAGTGATGCCGTTCGGTTTGTCGAACGCACCAGCGAAATTTATGGATCTGATGAACCGCTTGTTCCGGGAGCAGCTAAACAATTTGGTTGTGGTATTCATTGATGACATTTTAATATATTCGAAATCAAGAGCTGAGCATGAGGAACATCTGAGGAGGGTATTGGAGATACTGAGGGAGAACCAGCTATATGCTAAGTTCTCCAAGTGTGAGTTTTGGCTTGACCAGGTCTCTTTCCTGGGTCATGTCATCTCAGATGCTGAGATCTCAGTGGATCCAGCAAAGATTGATGCCGTGCGTACTTGGCCTTGACCGAAGATAGTTACCGACATCCGGAGCTTCCTTAGTTTGGCAGGTTACTACCAGAGGTTTGTTAAGGATTTCAGCAAGGTCGCGAAGCCGATGACCAGTCTGATGAAGAAAGATGCACCGTTCGTGTGGATGGCTGATTGTGAGACTTCGTTTCAGAGTTTGAAGGACTCATTGACCAATGCACCGGTTCTGACTATTCCAGATGGTACGGAGGGCTTTGAGGTTTACTGTGACGCATCCGGCAGAGGGCTGGGCTGCGTGCTCATGCAACATGGCAAGGTGGTGGTATATGCCTCACGCCAGTTGAAGAAACATGGGGAGAACTACCCCGCACATGATTTAGAGCTGGGAGCTGTAGTCTTCGCTTTGAAGATATGGCGCCACTACTTATACAGGGTTAGTGTGACGATCTACACCGATCACAAGAGCTTGAAATATATATTCACTCAGAAGGTGTTGAATCTCAGACAGAGGAGATGGTTAGAATTTCTGAAGGACAACGATATTGACCTCCAATACAAAGAAGGGAAGGCCAATGTTGTATGGGACGCCCTGAGTCGTCGAGCACACTCACTCCATTCGCTAGTTTCTTTCTCCAGCTTGGTTGATGAGGTGCGAGAGGCTTAGAGGACAGATGAGTACAAGGGGGAGGTCAGGCAGAAGCTGACAGACGGTACCTTTGAGAGTCAGAAATACGACTTCAGACTTCATGATGATGATCTGATCAGACTTAAGGGCCGGTTATGCATACCACGGGGCAACACGGATCTGAAAGACCGTATACTTAGGGAATCTCACTTTTCTTCAGTTTCCATCCATCTGGGGGCCGCTAAGATGTATAAAGACATGAAGAGGTACTTCTAGTGGTCGGGGATGAAGACAGATGTTACCGAGTTTGTCTTGAGGTGTCTCACATGCCAGAAGGTGAAATTCGAGCACCGATGACCGGGCGGAATGGTACAGTCGATGCCAGTTCCGGAGTGGAAGTTTCATGATATCTCCATGGACTTCGTAGTTGGACTTCCACCTGCTAGGGGAGGTCTCAACATGATATGGGTGGTGGTGGATCACCTTACCAAAGTAGCCCGATTCATACCGATGATGGATACTTGGAAGGTGACCAAATTAGCTGAGTTATTTGAGAAGGAAATTATGAGACATCACGGGATACCGAAGACCATAGTGTCAGATAGAGATACCAGATTCCTTTCGAGGTACTGGAGAGATACTAGAGAAGCATTGGGTACAGAACTGAAGCTGAGTACCGCGTTCCTTCCTCAGACAGATGGTCAGACTGAGCGTACAATTCAGACACTCGAGGATATGCTGAGAGCATGTGCCTTAGACTTCCAGGGCAGTTGGATCGACAAGTTACATCTGATCGAGTTTTAAAACCAAGATGTCGAAGAGGCCGCGTGGGAATTAGAGGATAAGATGAGATTGAAGTACCCTTCATTATTTACTGACTAGATCGTCTGTATAGGGTACGAGGCGTACCCCTTTTTAAGTGGGGTAGAGCTTCCTCGATTTTGAGTTAGGAAACGAATATGTTTGTCGTTTGTTAGTTTGTTGGTTTGTGTAGTTTATACACTTTGTGGTAAGTTTAAGATATGTTTAGTAC
Source organism: Limonium bicolor (assembly GCA_023374045.1). NCBI lineage: Eukaryota > Viridiplantae > Streptophyta > Magnoliopsida > Caryophyllales > Plumbaginaceae > Limonium > Limonium bicolor. The sequence goes on from CM041781.1 coordinate 138,646,539, forward strand.
TTATGTATTGTACTTGTGAAAGACCTTTGAGTCTGGTGGTGTGTGAATGTGAATATAAGATGTGGTATTACGATTAAAGAAAATTTGAGTACCGTGAATGATTAAGGGGGGTAGATTGAAATACCCCAAACCTGGATATGGTGTCTAGATGATAAACTAAGATATAAGAGGGCTAAATATTGCCTTAGAAATATCAAGAAACAATTTTTGTCACAGAAAACACAAGGAAACACCATAAGAGCAATTTAGGCAAAAATGTGCAATAAGCTTGGAGTAACTTGGGTGAGCACCCAAATATCTTTCTTAAACCTTAGTAATATCCTAATGGTCATGTTAAATAAGTTACCAAAGAAAACCAAGCGTGAAAACAAGTTAAAACACAAAATGTGCTTTAAGGAGTCTTAAAGCACATTTTTGAAAAATTGTCTTGTAAATGGGTTTTGAGTGGCTAAATGTCCATCATTACCCTTTAATCAACATTTGTACTACTTAGTATCACATTAGGATGTCTAAATCAATGGGAAATCAAAAATTTCACAATTATGTGCCTTGTTTAATGAATAGTAACTAAATAGTGCTAGTTTAAGACATTTGTCAAAGTAAGTCAATTAAATGGTAAACAAAGATCACAATATACCTCATTTGACCAAGGGGGCTGGTTTTTAAGTGTGATTCACCACACTTATCTAGTTAAGTAAAGAAGAAAGCAAAAGTAAGTAAATTCACTATTCACCTTTTAACATAAATATCTTACTTTGTATACCGCTATCTCCTCAACCTCTGATTCTCTTCTCTCACCACCGATTTTCTTGCTTTCTTCTTCTCTCTTCTCCATTGACGTGAAGAGCAGCCCCATGTAAGCTCCATCTTCCTTTGATACTACTTACTCATTTTAGCTCCAAAACCAACAAATTACATATTCTTCTTAGTTAGCTCAAGCTCTTCCTTTCTATCTTCCAAACTTCAAGAGCTCCATTTTGGTGCCAAGCCAAACCGCCATTAGAGGAGGAAACTCAAGCTTGGAGAGTTCATTGGCTTCTCCATTCTCTTAAGGTAAAGAATATGTAAGAAAATCTAGGTTTCCATCATCTTTCTCCAAAGCCGAAAACTTTTACTCATGGGTGTGAGCCTCGATTTTAAACCCTATCCTATGTGAATTAAGTTGATTAGGATCTAATCGGGTTTTAGGTCCACTTATAACCTAAGTTAATAAACTATGTCATATAAACAAAATTATTAAAACCTAGGCTAGCTCACTGGAACCTATTATGAGTCGCCATCTAATTTTAACCTAGATCAAATTAGGAAAGGAGAGTTCGGGTTCGGGGGCTTGATATTCGACTTAATTAGGGTTCAAATTACTTTCATTACCCTTCCTAGGTCGTTTTTTCCTTACTTGGTTTATTTACGGCTTTCTACAAAGTTGTTTTTAACCTTGGTGCGTGCCTCTGTTTTTTTTATTTTTTAACGTTTTTTGGCAGAAAATTAAAGTGGAAATTAAAATTACCTAAACTAGGGTTTCGGAGGCAGAATTAGGTCAAATTTTGTTTCCGTCCGTAGCCACGGACCTAATGTCCGAGACCACGGACCCCAGTTAACCTATATGAAAATAAAAGTCGAATTAAACAGAAAAAGAAAATTGTAAAATCCGGGGCCACGGACAGGCCGTCCTCCGGACATTATTAGAAAAACCTAAATTTTTAAAATTTAAAAATCCCGCCGCCGTCCGTGGGCGTCCGGGCTTACGGACAAGGAGTCCGGGACCCCGGACATGACGTCCGTGGGTGCGGACCGCCCTCGGACGGCGGCGTTAAGGCTGTTCCCGAAGATGTTTTTGGCTCAAATTTTATGGGTGTGTAGCCTGAAAGATGTACAAGACGTTAGTGATTGAGAGTTTTCAATTTGAGTTCGAATTAAGCACGAAACTTAGTAAACAAGTTATTGGACAGAAGCTTAAACAAACAGCAATACAGAAGCGTGCGAAGGTTAGTTTGAGCCCAAAATTTGACAGAGAGTTAATAAGGTCGTGGGGAATTAGAAAAGTAGAGTTGTAACCTTTTTTACCTTCGAATTCAAGGTGATTCCTCACACCGGGATTCGTTGAGTGCTTCGTTGATGGCAGACCCGAAAGGATTTCGAACCAAGCTTCTGGTTGTTGGTTGTTCTTGTTGTTCTTCACATTTTGGTGGTGTTTTGTGGGGTTTTGATGACTATTGGTGCTTTGGGGATTGGAAAACGTGTTTAGATGGTGATTTCGGGGGATTTTCGGTATGATTTGGGTGGCCGGGTGTTGGAAAACGTGAGAGAGAGAGAGGAGGCTGTGTTTTCTGACTCTCTAGGGTTCTTGAGCATATCCAGTTCTTCCTTTATCCAAAAACCTATCCCCTTATATAGACTTTCTTAAAGATAAAGAAAATCTAGTAAAAGTAAGATTTTCTGGTATTTTAATTAAAAGACTTCCCAAAGGAATTTTGCTGTGAAATTTTAACCACATGTCAAGGATGGATATTATGAATTTTCTGAGGTGGAAACGAATTTTTTAAATGTTGGAATATTTTTAAATTGAATTTCTTGTCAGATCCAGTCAGAAATTGCTAGAAAATTATTGGAAACTCGAAAAATCAAAATTCCAACGCCATTATGCTTAGAATGTCATCCTCTATCATGGGTTAAAATATCAAATCGTTTCAAGCTAATTTGGGCATCCTTTGGAGGAGAGAGAAAGCTTATAGGAGGTCTTAGGAGCCTTTAAAGATTACCAAAACGCCCCTGAAAATGACGAAGCTGTTCCCTATGCCATGGAGCGCGCCGATCGAGCCGGAATCCCTCACTACTTGATTAAAATGCCTCTCACAACACCAGCACCCCGTAGACCCTAACCTAGTGTGTCAAAATTTTGGGTATAACAGATTGCCCCCCGTCAACTAGACTTTGTAGTGGATGTGAAAAGTCTGGTTGATGCTTGAGTGATGCCCCAAAATTTTGGCCTTCACGAAATTCTCCATGTTGTGCGAAACCGCGTTGATTGCGTGCAGCTATTCGGAGGCGCTGACTACCTAAGCAACAAAAACGCTGTCGTGCTATTCTAAGGTGCTGACTACCTATAAGTGAAAATGTGTCAAGCTATTCTAAGGCGCTGACTACCTAGGTGACAAAAATGGAATAATGTCAAGCGGTTCTAAGGCGTTGACTACCTATAATACATGAAATGATGCGATGCCAAGCGATTCTAAGGCGTTGACTACCTATAAGTAAAATGAAGTAATGTCAAGCAATTCTAAGGCGTTGACTACCTAAAAGTAAAGTGAAATGAAGTAATGTCAAGCGATTCTAAGCGTTGACAACCTAAAATGTGGAAATGAGATAATGTCAAGCGATTCTAAGGCGTTGACTACCCATAATGATGATAACTGGGTGGTATGCAAATGCAAGAATGCTGAAATGTTGATGATGCTAATGATGCTGATGATGTTGATGATGTTGATGATGCTGATGATGTTGACGATAATGCTGATGATGCTGATGATGCTCGGATGCTTCTGGGACCGAAACCCGTGCCAATGCTCCTGGCTGGACCCAATGTGGACTTATTGCCATCGCCCCCCAAGCCGGTGTGCAGGATAACTCCTGGTAAAAACCCTGGGGACTTATTGCCTTTGCCCACCATTCGTTGATCCCAAAAATAAGTTGACATCGCAAAAGGAGGATTTATTGCCATCACCTCGCCAACTTTTCTGTCGCCAGGTCTTGTGACACGCCTGGATAATGCAACTAGGTCTTATGACGAGCCTATATGAATGTGATGAATGCAATGTGTTTGATAAGAGCGGGTAAGCTAAAGGGTAACGCTAGGTCTTACTGCGAGCCTAAGGGAATGCAACTAGGTCTTATGACGAGCCTAAGGGTTGGATCTAGGTCTTATGACGAGCCTAAGGGTTGGATCTAGGTCTTATGACGAGCCTAAAGGGATGCAACTAGGTCTTACTACGAGCCTAAGGGATGCGACTAGGTCTTACTATGAGCCTAAAGGATGGATCTAGGTCTTATGACGAGCCTAAAGGATGGATCTAGGTCTTATGACGAGCCTAAGGATGGTTCTAAACGAAAGTGGGTCAAGTGTATGATGGGTCCAAAAGGATGTAGAAGGATTAGGGCTCAAGACGGGCCTATGAATGTTTGAATGTGGAGGAAGGGCTTAGGACGGGCCTGAGGATGTTTGAATGTGGAGGAAGGGCTTAGGACGGGCCTGTGGGAATTTGATGTGGGGGAAGGGCTTAGGACGGGCCTGTGGGATGTTTGGATGGTTTGAACCTTCGGGCTCTGGACTTTTGGGCCTCAATCGGTGTTGTTGTTGCAATTGTTGGAACCAACAATTGCCCCCAGTATTCTCTCCTAAGGCAATCTGAGTTAGAGTTCATGGCGATCGATCGGAACGATCGATTGCCCCCAGTATTTTCTTGTGCGAACAAGTCTCGTCCTCACAGGGTCAAGGCTTATATTTTGATGTGGCGCTTCCTACACTCGACGTGTTTGGTGTTTGCACTCGTTTCTCACTTACGGTCACAACTTCTCAACCATTGAATTTGACATTTGTTAGATTTACGTGTTCAACCTGTTACTTTCACTCGATTGGATACACAACTACTAAGTCGGAAGTCTTTAAACTTATAACGTGGCTATGGGGTGTGATGAATGATAACAGGACAATGGAGGGATGTTTAGGATATATGGAGCTATAAGGGTGACCAAATCTGCAACTTGCACCGTCTCTCGGACTTGTCTTCTTTGCCTTGAAGTCGTTTGGCTACTTCGTGATGACTTCGCTTATGAACTTGGGACTTGGAACTTTTGACTGTTCCTTGCATCCTTTTCCTTTTTCCGATTTCGGATTTCTTCGAGGCTTTTCAAGTTTGCCTTCCTTGAATCTCCTTTCCTTCGGGGTTCTTGTGTTTCCCGGTTTTGAACTTTGAGAGCTGTTCTTGATGCTAGCTCGTTTGGATCCTGTGTCACTTTGGGACCATTTGCGGATCGCTTCGTCATGCTGGTAGCAATTTTGCTTCTTTGGACTTGTGAAGTTGTTGTTCGGAAGTCGGCTCCTTGCTTCCTTTGGTCACCGGGTCGGTTATTCATCGCTGGCTGGCTTATTTGTGGAGCTTGTAGTGTTGTAAAAGAGGTCATATATGAAAAGCTCAGCGGGGGTGCCTAGGGTGTAATGTCAGGGTTCACAAGCTTTTTGGCTGTGTGGTGCTATACCTAGGTGCTTCGTCATCCCTAATAGTTGTGTATCTGTTCTTTGTTACTTTTCACAGGTTTAAACGTAAATTTACAAACTATCTCCTTCGGTCGAAGTCATGCCGTTTACCTCACCTTTGAATGTGACCTCTCTGGAGTCGTGTAAAAATGACACGCTCTTTCGCTCTTGGTTTTACCGCTCAAGGTACTCTCGCGAAGTGTACACTCAGAGACTTGTTTGCACATTTAAACAAAGAAATAAACATTATCATTCCTTAACTCAGATTGCCCCCAGTATTGTTGTGGGGTTTACTTGACGAACCTTAGAATGCCCAAATTACTTGCATGTGTGGTGGTAAACAGTGGTGGTGAGTGGTGATGGGGCGATCGCTGAATGATTTATTTTCTTGTTTCGAGGCTTCTTTGGTGAAGTAGTGGAAAGGCAAAGTGGTAAGACACACGGGTGAAATAACGAGATGACCCGCTTTTATCTTGTTTTGACGACAAAGATGCATAACTAACTATTTTTTTACATGCAGGAGGTTTCTCAAATAACATTAAATAAAACATGCAACAAATGTCAAAGCACAAAAACACCAAAAGAAAACTCATGTCGAACGATACAAACGAAAAAGGGCGTGAAGCACCTGAGAAAACACAAACCCTAAAACTACTGCCCTGGAGGAGGTGGCCGTGGGAAGACTGAATACATGTGGGCCATGAAAGTATCCATGCAACCCTCCATGCGCATCTGCCTACGCTCCATGCGACCCTGGGTGATGTGGAGAGACTGGATGTCCCTCTGCAAGCTCTCAAGTGTGGCTGGCTGTGGTGGCGGAGCGGGTAAGGCGTAGTAGGAGGAAAGTGGTATAGGGTACTCAGTACCCATGTAGCTCGATCCCTCACCCTGGTAGGTGTACCCTCCTGACGGGTCCTCGTGGTGGGGGACGTCCTCAGGCTCTGGTGCCTTGTCTCTGCCTGGGCCCGACTGGTCTCTGAGAGAAGACTCTGGCCTGTTGTGGGAAGGCCCAACCCTGATCGGCTGAGTAGCCAAGGGACCTCAGCATCTCCATGGTGTAGGTAGGATATGGAGGCTCCCAATCGTCATCCCCCATCGGGACCTGTGCGCACTCGCATAGCCACTGGATGAAACTCGGGTAAACTAAGGCATGGCGACCGGCCCGGGCTGCTACCATCAGGTGGTCTCTCATCAAAACCGACAACGGGATCAAGCCCTCCTCTGAGTCAGGTGGATGCTGAATGTACCTCATAAGGAAGCAGTAGCGAGCGGAGACGTCATTACGCGCTTTCGGTAGCACGTTACGGGACAAGACCTCCAATAACACCCTGTCAAGAGCAGTAGGTAAGGCGGAGGGGAGGATCACCTGCTTCCTTGGCTGATCCCTCGTGGAAGAACGAACACGCTCCAACAGAGTAGAGTGCTGCAGATAGAACTGGCGCGCCTCACTCTCTGACGCTGCTATCATCTCGAACCCTCTATGCTCAGGGTCGCTAGGATGTAGGCCGTAAAAGTGCACAAAATCCTCTAAGCCTACAGTGATGGGCTGACCACGCACATAGGATACAATGGCCCCGGTCTCATCCTGGTCCAAGTTAGCATAGAACTCTATGACTAACTCCCTGATATAACTCCTCGGGCAAGTAAGCAACCCCACCCAGTGAAGGTGCTGAAACAGGTGATCGAGATCGAAAGTGGCAATTACCTCATCGCTGAAGAGGCGCTCCTGCTGGATGGAAATATCCTGATTCTCATAAAACCAGCGCTCCTGGCGAACCCCCCTGAAGCGGGTATGGTCATATGTAGGAGATGTCTCTCTGCGGCGCCTGCGACGTGGCTGAGAGCCTGATGCCCTAGCCTCAGCTACCCTACGGGAACTCCTGCGACCTTCCATGATGTGCCTAAAGATTCAAAAAATAAAAGACATATAATTCTGCAAGAATTTTGGCAGAGCTTCCCCTAAATTTTCATGAATCCCGTGCTTTCAAATGCACTCCACACCATATAATCAGTCCTAGGATCTACCGCTCATGCAAATTTTAAACATTCCCCGAGCTAGAAACGCGAGAAACCATATTTCGCACTTAAAACGCACTAAACTAAAACGGGCGACTCTTGGCAGTTACAAGCAGTTTTAACCTTCCAAACAAACTTTTCACGTTTTAAAATGTCCTTTTAAAGCTAGCTGGCCATTTAAAACATAAAAAATCAAACTTCGAAAATTTGACCCGAGAACCACCATTGTCGTCTTCTTCCTAGCTCCAAATTTCGTTTTTCTTCGTTTCTTCACCAAAATGGACAAATGAGTAGTCAAAATGTAGAAAAACTTACCCAAATACAATGGTGGAAGAATATTTGGGATTGGAAGTTGGGAAAGTACTGAAATCGGACAAAAACCACTCGCCCCGGACTCGGTTCGGACGCAACTTCCAGCCTTCGTAAGTGCTCGAAATGAGAATATCTTGGTATGGAAATGCTCATAATTGAAAGAGGGATGTTTTGTGAGCAAAATGGCGGTGGAATGGAGTGATTTGGTCAAGAAACGAGTGAGATATGGAGGAGAGAAGTTGGGTTTTGGAAATGGGGGTTGCTGGAATGAAAATGGTGAATTTGGGACGAATTCCCGATTTGAATCGGCTGGGGGAAGACACTAAGTGGAACGGCGTGTTTGGAGGTCAAACGGGCGCGTCTGAGTCAACGTCCGGGGCCACGGACGGCGCGTCCGGGGTCACGGACGCCCATTTTTTTTTCAAAACTAAATGGTTAATTTAAAAGAAAACTAAGCAAAACAAAATATTCTCTTTATTCATCTCGAAAGAAGAACAATTTATTGAGTTCTAAGAAAACATAAAATGCCTAGGATTAAGTGTCTAAAACGCAAGTTTCCTCTTGACAACTCTTGGCTCGGCCAACCCCTCCTTCCTTCGTTTGAATGCGTCCACCTCCTCCTTTCGACTGTATAGCCATTTCCGATAACTTACTGAGAGCTCCAAGTCTTCAAGTGCTAGGGGCTTCACCACTTGAACTTCCCCTTCGAGTCGATCCATCATGATCGTATGAAGAGCCTCATGATCGTATGCTTTCCTTGGTGCTTCATATAACAAACCCTTAGGTCGGCTTTGGGCTCGCCCAATCTGACGGCTGGAACGCCACGGATGAATGACATGAAAGTTCTCAAAACCAGGTAACGAGATCCCTCCATAGTAACCTCCACACATTCGAACTCCTTCAATTTTCCAAGCTGAGACCGTCCATGGACTTGATGTCCCTGCGTATGGAGTTCAAAAGGGTCGGCCATCCATCAACCGGCTCCTCGGGGGCTCGCCTTCTAGGGAGATGCTGGATCGTGAACGTTTGGTTATACTCAGGAATCAGCTTGAGCCGCTCGAAAAGCCAGACTTGCAAAAGATAAATGCTCCCTTCGAAGAAGTAAGGGGTATCCTTTGACTTAGGCCATGAATCCAGACTCTGAATAATCTGTGCGACTATCAATGGTCCCAAGGCGAAACCAGCTCGAATCTGTAGAAGCAAAGGGAAAACTTTTCGGTGTATAGCCATGTATGGGGTTCTGAAGAGGTAGATTGCCAGCAATGCGAGATCGAGAAAATTCCTCTTGTGCTCCAGGGAGATCTCAGAGGTAATAAAGTCTGAAAGGGTTTCCACTGGTAATCCCTCGGGCCCCACCATTCCTAGCAACTGGGGCGGACTTAGCCCAAGCAAATGAGAATGAGCCTCGACCGGTGAGGGCGTCAAGTTCGGTACTACTGGGCTAGCTAGGGTATTGGCCCCTAGAAGTGCATCAAATTCCTCAGGCAGCAGAGTTAGCTCGTTATCTCCAAACTTGAAAAGATGTTCAACCGGATCCCAATGGTTAATAGCCGCTCTCAGGAAATCTTCGTGCAATCGCGTTTGGGATAGATATGCCAAAGTGTGGAGGATAGACAACTTGTTGACCTTCTTTGACCAGTTGAACACATCTTTCATAGTTCTGTCACAGGACTTGTTGAATTCGAAGCAGTGGGCCATGGATTTTTTCCTGTTTTGTTAAGAAAAGAAAACACATACAGGGTATCAATCAGCACACGAACAACTGGGACTTCGAACTGGGTTGGGCCAACTGGGGGTGATTCCCTATCCGTTCTATGTCTAGTCATGGGCCAATCACAAGAGCAAACAAGGTTCCACCAAATTCAAAATGTCCTCACCCGACGACCTTGATTAACGGGTATGGATCAATCCGGAGAGATGCTTGGGGCACTGGCCCAGGTCACCACAAAGGAATAGGGCTTGCACGCTATCCTCTTTGGGCTCCCCCACTTTTTTCACATCACCAGAAGGTGTGCGTCTACGGTCGGGTCTTTGACTGACCAAACAATGGGCTAGGTAAGGGTACTGCCAGGAAAATGCTTGGGGCTAAAGCCCAGGTATTAAGGGGTGTGGTTAGACGACACCCTCCTCTTTTCCCCCACTTATTCACATCACCTAAAAGGTGTGAGTCCCTGGCAGGGGACCCCAAACGGGTCCCGGGGTGAAATTGGTTTGCGTGGACCCTCGCTCTCATATGATGCAAGGGTGCAAAAATTAAAGTGCGCACGAAAGTAAACAAACAGAGTAAATAAAGCCATAAATAAACATTTTCAAGTTAAGCCCTCTTTCCTAAAATTAAACAAGTTAATATCAAGAAGTTCCCCAGTGCAGACGTTATATCGTGAGTGGTTAAACTGGTGTAAAAATAAAAGAAAAGAAATTAAAACTCAAAATAAACGTCGGGCTGCAAACAAATCCCGGTTGTGGTAGTATAGTGAATTGTAAGCGACCGGATGTCGAACCGTGGGACTAATATACATATTATAGTACCTAAGCGTGTCACAAGAGGGGGATTAATTGACTTGTATAATAAATAAAAAGGAAAGATAAAATAAACTAAGTTAATAGATAAATTAAACGGAACTCTGGGTCAGGTTATTATAATCTGCATAATTAAGCTATCTCTACTGGTTTAATAATTTGGCAAGGTTCCTGTTATTTTCTTAAGGTCCGATGAAAACTCATAAGAACTCGTTTACCTGTAATGCAAGGTCCGATGAAAACTCAAGCAAAATGCCTGTAAACGGCAGAGGAGTATTGAGGAATTACATTTGCAACTGAGTTCTAACTTAAACGATGAAAATAAGTTTCCCCCAGTTTTACGGCTTAATTAACCCATCTGCTTTAACCGATGAAATTAAAAACAGACTTAGTAATGCAATTTAATAAATTCATGAGATTTATTAAATAGGCGAGATAACCTTTAAAACGTAACAAACTGTATTTAAATAAACCAGTAAAAATATTGCATAATTAATACAAACACATAATAACCATTCCCAGAGTGTAAATATTCTAGCCTAACATATTAAATAGAATAACAGAAACAAGAGAAATAGAAATCATCTGTAATCACTCCTGGATTCGCTCTGCTATTTTATATACGTAGGACTAGAGGTGGATATGGTGGAATGTAGAAAAAAAATAAAATGGAGAATGCGGGAGAAGAGAAATGGGATGGACGTGTGTGGTGAAGTGGATGTTGGGTCGTGGATGACTGATTTTACAGAAGGAACGTGTGTTATATAGGAGAAAGGAAAATGAAGAGGAAGAAGGAGAAGGAAGCACGCGTGCTAGTGGATGAATTATTGCAGCTCATTGATTGCAGACAGAGGTGGAGACAACGCGTGAGTGAATTAAGGTAGGCGGCGGACGGAGTAGATGGATATGGCAGATGCGAGTTGGGCGAGTTGCAGACAGTCGGCGAAGGCAACTTGCGGACGACGATGGGCGAACAAGATAAGCTCGCGTTAATTATTGGACATTTATACGCGTCCGCTCTGGATGAGGTGGTTGCCTCTCTGCTTGTCGCCTATTTTTTAGGCGGTTGCATGTATTTGCATGTGTGTCTCACGTCCGCCTAATAATAGGCGGTTGCATCTCTAACACATCCGCCTATAATGAGGCGGTAGCCTCTCTACCTTGTCCGCCAATATAGAGGCGGTAGCCTCTCTACCTTGTCCGCCTCGAATGAGGCGGTTGTCTCTTCTCACACCCCGCTCTCTTGTCCGCCTGTTTCTCGACGTCGCAGAGGCGGACACTTCTATCTCTCGCATCACTCACGTCCGCCTGCTTAGGCGGTTCTCGTCCGCCTGCTTAGGGGCGGTTGCCCCTGTCTCTGTCCGCCTGCTTAGGGGCGGTTGCCCCTGTCTCTCGTCCGCCTAGGAACAAGCGGTTGCACTACTGCCTTGTCCGCGTTGTCAGCTTGACCGTGACCTATTTTCCTTCAAACTTTGACCGGCTCTAGATTCTTCGTTTGGTCCCCGTTTTCTGAGCTATTTGGGTCTATGCATTTGTCTCTTCGTCTACTTCACTCCCAACTTGGTTTTCCTCATGTTAAAAGAATAAATTTGTGAGATAAACAATAAAACATAAACTAGAGGAAAACTAACCGAAGTGGAGAAATGAGCAAGAAAAGTGTTAATATAATATATGAAATACACCTATAAATCATGCTCATTTGGACACTTATCACCCAGCAGAGTCGCCAGTCTGTGAGCCTCGATTTTAAACCCTATCCTATGTAGATTAAGTTGATTAGGATCTAATCGGGTTTTAGGTCCACTTATAACCTAAGATTAATAACTATGTCATATAACAAAATTATTAAAACCTAGGCTAGCTCACTGGAACCTATTATGAGTCGCCACCTAATTTTAACCTAGATCAAATTAGGAAGGAGAGTTCGGGTTCGGGGGCTTGATATTCGACTTAATAAGGGTTCAAATTACTTTCATTACCCTTCCTAGGTCGTTTTTCCTCTACTTGGTTTATTTACGGCTTTCTACAAAGTTGTTTTTAACCTTGGTGTGTGCTTCTGTTTTTTTATTTTTAACGTTTTTTGGTAGAAAATTAAAGTGGAAATTAAAATTACCTAAACTAGGGTTTCGGAGGCAGAATTAGGTCAAATTTTGTTTCTGTCCGTAGCCACGGATCTAATGTCCGAGACCACGGACCCCAGTTAACCTATATGAAAATAAAAGTCGAATTAAACAGAAAACAGAAAATTGTAAAGTCCGGGGCCATGGACAGGCCGTCCGTGGGCCCGGACATTATTAGAAAAACCTAAATTTTAAAAATTAAAAATCCCGCCGCCGTCCGTGGGCGTCCGGGCTTACGGACAAGGAGTCCGGGACCCCGGACATGACGTCCGTGGGTGCGGACCGCCCTCGGACGGCGGCGTTAAGGCTGTTCCCGAAGGTGTTTTTGGCTCAAATTTTATGGGTGTGTAGCCTGAAAGATGTACAAGACGTTAGTGATTGAAAGTTTTCAATTTGAGTTCGAATTAAGCACGAAACTTAGTAAACAAGTTATTGGACAGAAGCTTAAACAAACAGCAATACCGAAGCGTACGAAGGTTAGTTTGAGCCCAAAATTTGACAGAGAGTTAATAAGGTCATGGGGAATTAGAAAAGTAGAGTTGTAACCTGTTTTACCTTCGAATTCAAGGTGATTCTTCACACCGGGATTCGTTGAGTGCTTCGTTGATGGCATACCCGAAAGGATTTCGAACCAAGCTTCTGGTTGTTGGTTGTTCTTGTTGTTCTTCACGTTTTGGTGGTGTTTTTGTGTGGTTTTGATGACTATTGGTGCTTTGGGGATTGGAAAATGTGTTTAGATGGTGATTTCAGGGGATTTTCGGTATGATTTGGGTGGCCGGGTGTTGGAAAACGTGAGAGAGATAGAGGAGGCTGTGTTTTCTGACTCTCTAGGGTTCTTGAGCATATCCAGTTCTTCCTTTATCCAAAAACCTATCCCCTTATATAGACTTTCTTAAAGATAAAGAAAATCTAGTAAAAGTAAGATTTTCTGGTATTTTAATTAAAAGACTTTCCAAAGGAATTTTGCTGTGAAATTTTAACCACATGTCAAGGATGGATATTATGAATTTTCTGAGGTGGAAACGAATTTTTAAAATGTTGGAATATTTTTAAATTGAATTTCTTGTCAGATCCAGTCAGAAATTGCTAGAAAATTATTGGAAACTCGAAAAATCAAAATTCCAACGCCATTATGCTTAGAATGTCATCCTCTATCATGGGTTAAAATATCAAAGCGTTTCAAGCTGATTTGGGCATCCTTTGGAGGAGAGATAAAGCTTATAGGAGGTCTCAGGAGCCTTTAAAGATTACCAAAACGCCCCTGAAAATGACGAAGCTGTTCCCCATGCCATGGAGCGTGCCGATCGAGCCGGAATCCCTCACTACTTGATTAAAATGCCTCTCACAACACCAGCACCCCGTAGACCCTAACCTAGGGGGTCAAAATTTTGGGTATAACAATGGGGCTCCATTTTTATGCCTTGTTCTATCTTGTTTTCTTCTCTCCAAGGGCAAGAGGAGGTCCTTCTTGATTCATATCCAAGCATGTCTTGAGAATTCAAGGTAAAACAATCAATTTAATACCTTAAAACACATTTTTTACCTAGGTTTCATTCCTTAAGGTTAGTGTATTGTTTAGTACTCATTGGAGTCATTGAATATTGGTTAGAACATTGGCAAGGAGAGTTTGAATTGGTGACCGAGATTGATCAAGGGGAAACCTAAGGAAAGAAGTTTGTGAAGCTTGAAAAAGAACAAGGTAAATATCTTACCTTAAGGTGCTTATTGCATTAAGGGATGGTATTTAGATATGTGATAAGTTTAGCTTGGAGTTTACATTAGGAAAGGGCTATTAAAACCTAGGAGAAACAATGATTATATTTGAGAACTTGTGATTAAAGAGAAAATGAGAAATGAGATAGTTAGATAATTCAAGGTGAACTATAAGAACACTTATATTGCAATGGGAGCTATGTTGTGTGTATTTGCAGGTCAAAGGCAATATATATTGTGGAAATTCAGTGCTTAATATTTATGCATTTAAGGGCCTAAGTGCCAAGCAATTTAAGTTTAAGCACTATATTGTGATGTAGTGAAGTTTGGGTGTATATTGTGTGTTAAGATGGTGTAATGAAAAGTTGAGTGTTTATAGTGTGAAAGTGGTGAAAATTTAAGTGCTTGGGTGTAGGAGTATACTAGGGAAGCCATGTCAAAATTTGGTGGAGGAACTAAGTGTTTAGGACGTTTTAAGGAGATTTTGGGGATAAGGATGTTCTAGTAAACCTTAAGGGTTGTTTTAGTGAAAATGAATAAACTATGGAGTTCTTGTGCACTAGGATGATTTAGGGGATGTTTAGGAGGAACTAAGGGTTTCCATGGTGAGTTTAAGGCACTAAGACCAAGACTAAGGAAGTTAGAAAACTTGTGCAAAGTTCAAAGGAAAACTAGGGTATAATGCCTTGTAAACATGTGCTAGCTTATGTAGCTTTAGGAAGGATGAGAAAAGGGAGTAGGTGTGAGCAATGATGCATGAGGAGTAGTTATGTGGTGAGTGGAAAGACACCTTGGTTAGAGGAAGTCCTAGGTGAAAACACAAGTTGGAAGTATAAGTAACTAAGCTCTAGGTGTTAAGGATTTAGTAAGAATTTGAGTAAAAGTTTAAGGAGGTTGTTGGATGATTTAGGGAGGTGTTAAGGTGTTTAATGATGTTAAAACATGTGGGAAAACATGAGGAATGATTAGGAAAAGATTGGGGTGAAAACGGAGTCCAAAAAGAGGAGAAAAACACTTTAGAATTCAGGTTCTGCAGTGGATCACCCCTAGGGACCGCCCCTGTGGGGAGGTCCTGTTGTCTGCTGCAGTCGTGGGACTTTCTCTTGTGGACCGCCCCTGGGACCTCCCTAGGGGCGGTCCAGACCAGAACAAAAAAAAAAATTTAAATTTAAGGAGGATAAGGGGGCATTAGTAGTAAGCTATTAAGAGGGCAATGGTGATTAGATAAGTAAGTATATGAGGGCTTAAAGGATTAAGTTAAGTAAAGGATTTTTAAGTGTTTAAGGTTAAGTTCTAAGAACATAGTGTGTACTAAATGAGAATGAAGGGGAATGTTAGGTATTGATGTTATTGGGTTGTTTATGACATGTTTAGTAGGTAAAATAGCTACTAAGTGGGTGAACAAATGTAAGAGACAATAAGAAACAATGCACTTAAACGTTTAAGATGAAAACCACAAGGACTTAGTAAATGACAATGGGTAAATGTTAGTGTTTAGAAAGGTAAGTAAGTAAATAACGTTAAGTTGGGCTAAATGATGAGTTAAAATTGAATGAATGTTTTAGGACTTGTGAATTGGGACTTCGAAGGAGATAAACCGAACAATCGCCAATGGTGAACGGTACAGTCTTTCTTGTGACCTGCTTGCTAACGAGGTGTCCCTCAGCTTGTGTGCTATCTGTTTATTTGCTATGACTAAGACAAGATAAAGCATGCAACCGGTTATACTTGTTCTCGTGTGTGAATGTGTTTTCTTTACACTAACCCACGAGACTTAAGTATAGCTACTAACTAAGCTTGGTACCTATTAAAATAAGGAGATGAATGGTGTATTGGTAATAGTTGGTTAATACCCGATAAGGTTTAACTGACACAAGGTTTGTAAGACTTTTCGCTAACCATAACTTGGGGTGGGAGTGAGGAATCCGGAATGGTACCGGCACATGTGTATTGGGGGAGGTCGGTATCTGAATCAGATCCGACATCAAATAAGACTTGTCCTTGGACTCGTTGCCTAGGGTCAGCAAACCGACCCGACCTCCCGGACTACTGTTTGTGGTGGGAGGCACATTATGGATGGCGTGGGGGATCAAGCCTACATCCCCAACAAATTAAGAAAGGTTGCTTATTGCTGGTAAGTGCTTTGCTACCGGCTAGGGTTAACCAAGCTCCACAAAAATAAGCAACCAACTAAGGGCTAACCAGTCTAATAGTAGAACGGTTGGCAAATATAAGGTTAAGGAAAACGTGGACCTACGGGGTTAAGATCTAACTCATTTGTTAAGGGAATGCTTGAGTCGTTAATTGGAGTGTGAACTATGTATGTTCATTTGTGGTTTGTTGTTTTGTTGCATTTCATATTATGATTGTGATTCTAATCAACTTCCATGCTATCGATAATTAGTCGTCGTAGCCCCGTTAGCTTGGGGGCCACGAGAGGGTCGTACCAGCATTCGTGTTGACCCCCTTTGGGGGCTGTTTTTACACTTGCAGGTAAGCAGCCCATGAAGTCACACCACGAGAGTAGGAGTGGTTAGACTTAGGATGGGTTATTTATTTTTGAGCACGGGTTGCGCATGTGCCCGTCTGTTTATATTAAAACGAATGAAAGTTTATGTTGTCACTTGAGATACTCGAAACTCGGTTGGTGGGCATTTTGGACGGTATGTATATTTTGGATAAGTGTTGTAAATTAGTAAAGTTCGGTATGTTCTTTTGATTAGACCGTGGCAAGGTCCCGGTGCTAGTTTATTCCGCTGCGATCATTATGATTAAGTTGTTAAGTTTTGCGATAACCACGATTGGCTTTGGACGGGGTGTTACATACGCATCGCTCTAAAGGGAAAGATAACGATAAACCTTTATAAGCCTAGCAATGTCAGCCTATCCTCCTGATGATTTGATTGAACAGTCCCTCCTTGGACATCCCAGTCAGGCAAAATCCAATTGATCTGCCAATCATAACAACGATCCATAAAGTAAGCTTTCCACCCCTGTGAGCCTCGATTTTAAACCCTATCCTATGTTGATTAAAGTTGATTAGGATCTAAACGGGTTTTAGGTCCATTTATAACCTAAGATTAATAACTATGTCATATAACAATAATTATTAAAACCTAAGCCAGCTCACTGGAACCTATTATGAGTCGCCACCTAATTTTGACCTAGATTAAATTAGGAAAGGAGAGTTCGGGTTCGGGGGCTTGATATTCGACTTATTTAGGGTTCAATTACTTTCATTACCCTTCCTAGGTCGTTTTTCCTCTACTTGGTTTATTTACGGCTTATTACGAGTCATTTTAACCTAAGTGCGCGAGCTTCTGTTTTTTGTGTTTTTTAGCATTTTTTGATAGAAAATTAAAGTAAAATTAAAGATTCCTAAACTAGGGTTTCGGAGGCAGAATTAGGTCAAATTTTGTTTCCGTCCGTAGCCACGGACCTAATGTCCGAAACCACGGACCCCAGTTAACCTATATAAAAATAAAAGTTGAATTAAACAGAAAACAGAAAATTGTAAAGTCCGGGGCCACGGACAGGCTGTCCGTGGGCCCGGACATTATTAGAAAACCTAAATTTTAAAATCTAAAAATCCCGCCGCCGTCCGTGGGCGTCCGGGCTTACGGACTGGGAGTCCGGGGCCCCGGACATGACGTCCGTGGGTGCGGACAGCCCTCGGACGGCGGCGTTGTTGAGTTCTCGAAGGTGTTTTTGACTCAAATTATATGGGTGTGCAGCCTGAAAGATGTACAAGACGTTAGTGATTGAAAGTTTTCAATTTGAATTCGAATTAAGCACGAAACTTAGCAAACAAGTTATTGGGCAGAAGCGAAAACAAACGCTAATCCAGAAGCGATAAAAAGTCAATTCGATTCCAAATTTTAACACAGAGTAGTTAAAGTTGAACAAAGTCAGAAAAACAAGACTTCAACCTGTTTTATCTTCGGATTTAATGAGACTCTTTACAACGGGGATCTTTTGGTGCTTCGTTGATGCCGGTTTTGGATTGACTTCGAATTGTGCTTCCGACTCCTTCTTTATGCTGTTAAGGACGTTTCTCTTCTATTTTTTTGGTGGTTTTGTGTGTTTTTGGTGCTTGGAGTTTCAATAGGAGAAGAAAGGATGAGTTTTTGGTGATTTCGGGGTGATTTATGCAGTGTTTCGGTATTGATTTGAGGCTTGGAAGTGTTAAAACGTGGGGAGAAAGTTTGTGGCTGTGTTTTCTGACTTTGGAAGTGTCCTCTTCTGCCCTAATTCGTTTTTGGGAGGTCCTTTTATAGAAAGAGCATGGTCAAATTGATAGAGCAAGATCTTTATCTAAAACGCTGATTTTGTGCTCTAAGGGAATCTGATTTTTTAGAATATGTTGCAGGACGATAAAAATTCTGAAATTTTAACCAAAGATAAAGAACGAATTTTAGGAATTTTGAGAGTTGGAATCAGGTTATTTCGATAAATAACCTATTAGATAAAAATCGCACAATATGGAATCTCCCATAATTCATAACTAATTATTGGAAAGTCGAAATAACGAAATTCCAACGGCATTAGTCTCTAAAAATAATCCTTTATCTTGTGTTAAAATTGCGTGACATTTTGTTTTTATTTCGGTATTTTCCAGAGGAGAGAGAAAATTGCAAAAATGATTGAATTTCTCTTTTAAATTTTGGGATAAGGTTCCCAATAAAATAATTTCAGGTTTATGACTGTATGTAGTCATGGTAACCATGTGACAATTTTATTTTAATTTTGGAAACCTTTTAATTTCTTTTGAGGCTATTTCATGTGTTGATTATTAAAGAAATTAGCTTATAATATGAATTAAAAGCTAAATTTCCAGAATAAATGTTATCAGAGAATCATGAAATACCTTTCATAATGACCATGATATTTGGAAGTGTTTGGAGATAATGAACAAGTCATATGAAAAATAGAAAATCCCGAGAATGTCCTTGGAAAATCCTGCATTGGTGCATTTTGACCACTTTGCCCTTTGTAACACGTATGCCTTAGAGACTACTCCGGGGGGGTTGAAATTTTGGGTATAACAGATTGCCCCCCGTCAACTAGGCTTTGTAATGAAGATGAAAAGACTAGTTGATGCCTGAGTGATACCCCAAAATTTTGGATCTTAAAAGGCCCTATATGCAGATTGCGTCGAGCTATTCTAAGGCGCTGACTACCTATGAGTGAGAATGAGAAGATGTCAAGCGATTCTAAGGCGTTGACTACCTATAAGATGAAGTAATGTCAAGCGATTCTAAGGCGTTGACTACCTAAACGATGAAAATGATGTCAAGCTATTCTAAGGCGCTGACAACCTATAATGAGTGAAATGTGCTTAATGTGATGATGAATTGTATGACCTAGGTGCATCTAGGGACCGGAACCTATTCCGAAGTGTGTGCAAAAGGTTAAGGACTGAGAGTGCCAAACGTGGCAGGTGCTAAGGAAGTGGGTAGGACTTATGACGAGCTTGAGGGTGAGTTCTTCTACTCAGGTGAGAATTTGTATCTGTAAAGAATCTGCATCTTCGTGGTGAGAATCTGTATCTGAATCTACGGGTGAGAATCTGTATCTCTGAAGAATCTGCATCTATGGATGAGAATCTGTATCTCTGAAGAATCTGTATCTTCGGCTAAGAATCTGTATCTTTAAAGAATCTGTATCTTCGGCTGAGAATCTGTATCTCTGATCGGGTGAGAATCTGTATCTCTGAAGAATCTGTATCTTCGGCTGAGAATCTGTATCTTTGAAGAATCTGTATCTTCGGCTGAGAATCTGTATCTCTGAAGAATCTGTATCTTTGGGGCGAGAATCTGTATCTCTGATCGGGTGAGAATCTACATCTCTGAAGAATCTGTATCTTCGGCTGAGAATCTGTATCTCTGAAGAATCTGTATCTTCGGGGCGAGAATCTGTATCTCTGAAGAATTTGTATCTTCGGGGCGAGAATCTATATCTCTGAAGAATCTGTATCTTCAAGGTGAGAATCTGTATCTCTGAAGAATCTGTATCTTCGGGGTGAGAATCTATATCTCTGAAGAATCTGTATCTTCGGGGCGAGAATCTATATCTCTGAAGAATCTGTATCTTCGGGGCGAGAATCTGTATCTCTGAAGAATCTGTATCTTCGGGGTGAGAATCTGTATCTCTGGTCTATGATGAGGATTTTCGTACGGACGGATGCAAGGTAAACTTTATGCAAATGATCATGATGAAAGTTGATTATGAAAGTGCCAAACGTGGCAAAGATGATGTGCATGTCAAAATACAATCAAAGTGTATGTAGGAAACTTGTCCAAAACAAGAAATTGTTGGAAAATGTGCCAAACATCGCAATGTTAAGGATCAAAAATTGTCCAAAGCAAGATATTGCTAGAAAGTGTGCCAAATGTGGCCATGATGAGGTTTATGAAACCGAAGTGGTTAGAGGAAAGTTGTTCAAGACAAGAAATTGTTGAAAGAGGTGCCAAACGTGGCAGTGTTTGAAGAAGATTCTGTTTAGTGAAAAGGAAAGTGAATTATCATTTCCTAACTATAGACTTCGGACTTGTAATTTATCTCCTACGAGATGAACATGCCGCCGGTGGGGTATGGTGTATGATGTGAAGGTAAGGGCTTATGTGGGCCTGTGGTGTTTGATGTGCAGGTAAGGGCTTGTGCGGGCCTGTGTAGTGGAGGTGTGGAGGTAAGGGCTTATGTGGGCCAGTGTGGTGTATGAAGTGAAGGTAAGGGCTTGTGTGGGCCTGAGGTGCTTGATGTGGTGGTAAGGGCTTATGTGTGCCTGTGGTGGGATGATGGTGGTGATGTTTGAGCTTTGGGTTCCAATTGGTGTTGTCATAGCAATTGTTGGAACCAACAATTGCCCCCAGTATTTTTCCCTTAAGACAATCTGAGCTAGAGTTTATGGCAATCGATCATTCCGATCGATTGCCCCCAGTATTTTCTTTGATCAAACGTGCGAACGAGTCTCGTCCTCACAGGGTCAAGGCTTATGTTCTGATTTGGTGCTTCCTAACCTACACTCGACGTGTTTGGTGTTTACACTCGTTTCTCACTTACGGTCACAACTTCTAGACCATTGAATTTGATATTTGATGAATTTACGCATTCGATCTGTTACTTTCACGTGATTGGATACACAACTACCAAGTCGGAAGTCTTC
The DNA here is from genome assembly GCA_023374045.1 of Limonium bicolor. Classification (NCBI taxonomy): domain Eukaryota; kingdom Viridiplantae; phylum Streptophyta; class Magnoliopsida; order Caryophyllales; family Plumbaginaceae; genus Limonium; species Limonium bicolor. The sequence goes on from CM041781.1 coordinate 138,667,636, forward strand.
GAGGCTTATAACGTGGCCATAGGGTGTGATGAAAGACGACGGGATCATGGAGGGATATTTGAGGTATGTGGAGCTTAAATGGGTGACCAAAGCTGCAACTTGCGTCTTCTCTCGGATTCATCTTCCTTGTCTTGAAGTCGTCTGGCTGCTTCATGTTGACGTTGTTTACGAGCTTCTGGACCTGGACTCTTGAAGTTGTCCTTTACACTATTTCTTTTTCGTCATTTGGATTTCTTCGAGGCACTTCGGGTTTGCCTTTTGTTTTATCCTTTCTTGGTTTTGCCTTTGGGGTTCTTGTGTTTCCCGGTTTTGGGCTTCGAGAGCTGTTTTGATGTGAGCTCTTTTGATCCTGTGTCACTCTGGGACCATTTGCGGATCGCTTCGTCATGCTGATGGCGGCATTGCTTCTTTGGACTGATGAGAATGTTATCTGAGAGTCGGGCTCCTCGCGTCCTTTGGTCACCGGGTCGGACATTCATCATTGGCTGGGTTATTTTGTGGAGTTCATAATGTCGAAAAGGGATATATGAAAGGCTCAGCGGGGATGCCTAGGGTTTAATGACAGGGTTTACAAGCTTTTGGCTATGTGGTGTTGTACCTAGGTGCTTCGTCATTCCTGATAGTTGTATATCCGTTCTTTGTTACTTTTCACAGGTCTAAGCGTAAATTTACAAATTATCTCCTTCGGTCGGAGTTATACCGTTTACCTCACCTTTGAATGTGGACTCACCGGAGTCGTGTAAGAATGATACGCTCGTTCACTCATGGTTTTACCACTCAAGACACTCTCGCGAGATCTTCACTCAGAAACTTGTTCACAAACTTAACCAAGAGATTCGAAGACAACGATTCTAAACTCAAATTGCCCCCAGTATTGATTTGGGGTTTGTGGCAACAATTCGATAGACGTGGATTTGGAACCGCTTCGTGGGTTGTTTTGGATGTTTTGGGGTGAGTTGTGATGCTTAGCGTGGCATGTTCAACTTTTAGAAACAAGAGATAAATCGTTCTGTTCCATAGTCAGGAAATGATTACTCCGTGATCCTTTTCCCTGGAAAGCATTTTTGTTTTTTTTGTTTTTCGATGAATGGAAAATGGTTTGTACAGGAATTGTGAAAATGGAACTATGATTTTAATGAATCATGAGGTAATGTTGGAAATTACAGACTTAGACAAACTACCGAAAATGATAAAGGAAACTAACTACTACAAACATTGGAAAAACATAAAAATGACTAGTAAAGAGAAGAAATCTGAGAAAACACTTGAAGATAGCACTCTCTGATGGTGCATGACATGGGATTCCTACTCGGGGAGTTGAAAACCTTGATTGATAAGATCTTGGATGTGCTGCTTCAGAATTTTGCAGTTGTCGGTGTCATGACCGGGAAGCTGGTGATACTGACAATACTGGTTCAGATTCCTTCCATTTTGGGGGTCCCTTTGTCGAGGGGTGAGAGGTTGCAGCATGTTTCGTTCCTGGAGTCTTTCAAAAGCCTGGCTCAATGGTTGACCGATGTTTGTGAACTCTCTTCGACGGGAGCTCTTTCGGGATGATTCCATTGCCCCAACGATTTGTCCTGGTCCTTTTACCTGTCGAACGGTGTTTACCTCATGCTGCCTAGTTCTCTTTCGGGTGCCACTTTGGATACAGGCTGCTGTCCCCGAGCCATTCCCGGTGTTTTTTGAGTTCCCAAGTTTTAACTCCCCTTGGTGAATCATTTCTTCTAGGACATTAACTTGTCCCATCAGCATGTTGAAGCTAGGAAAGTATGTGAATTTCAGCTCGTCACTGTATTGCTTCCGCATATTTTTAATTACCATTCGGATTTGCTCTTGTTCGTCCATCTGTGCGAGCATTGCGGCTGCCTTCATCCTCCAACGCTTAACAAAATCAGACATTGATTCACCTTCTGTTTGTTGTGTGCTTACAAGATCGGCCCTGGTGACTCCAAAACTTCTAGCGTACTCAAAATGATGCAGAAAAGCTTCACATACCTCCTCGTAGGTCTTGGTATTTATCCTTTGAGTTATGTACCAATGCTGAGGGGTCTCATCAAGATAGTGAGCAAATACCTTGGCCTTCTGCATGTCGTTTAGCGAAAGGATGGACATTTCCCTATCGAACATTGCCAAATGAAGTTGTGGGTCGGAGGAACCTTTGTATAGAGGAAGTGTTGGCAATTTCAACCTTGGAGGGAGATCAACCTTGGGATATAATCCAGTGGAAAAGTAGTCAAAACCGGCTGGCTTGTTGGCCCTCTCCATGCGCTCAATCTTTTCCAGCATCCCGTTGAATTCTTCGGCTAACTGGGCATCCATGTTGATTGGATTTCCTCCCTCTGCCATTCTTTGAGATTTGGGCTTATCTATTGGAAAACGAAAAGTGACCTGAGCTAAAAATTCTGGGCCGCAAAGAAGTTTCAGGCCAAGACTTGTTTGGGCTGCAAGAAAAGCACATGAGCTGGAATGTTTTGAAAATTGTGGGATGGCGCTGAGGCCCGAAATGAGTTGGAAGAGAGGCACATGGGCCGGAATGATTCATGAGCTGTGAACTGGTACCTAGGCTGAAATGTTCTGAGAATTGGGCGCTTGGGCCAGAATGTGTTTGGGTTAAAAGTAAAGCGCATGGGCTGAAGTGATTTCTAAACCATGTTCTGGATGTGAACTGGAATTTGGGCCGAGTAATTATGATTGGGGCTGAAGATGATACCCGTGTCTAGGATCGTGGGTCAAAGCCCGAGTGAAAAGTCTTCCTGGACTAGAATGGGCCTTGAAATGGAAAGGCCTGATGGATTTTTATGGATTGCTTCAGGTGGATTTGTTTTCCGTGGGCCTAGAACTAAATTGGTAATTCAAATTGAGCTGAAAGATAAATCACCTAAATCTAAACTTTTGGGCCGAAGCCCGAACAAATAACTCACACATTCAAATCAAGCAGGGTCTTTGGGCCGCAAACAATAAAGCCGCCTTATTGGGTTGGGCTGAGTTGATGTAGGAGAAATTCCTATCAATTTCTAGGCTGGGTAGTGGGCCGATCATGCAGGTAAACAAGGCCCACACAAATTCAACATGTCCTCACTAGTGTTAAGATTAAACCAGGTACGGATCGATCGGAGAGGTGCTTGGGGCATGGGCCCAGGTCGCCACAAAGGAATAGGGCTTGCACGCTATTCTCTTTGGGCTTCCCCACTTTTTTCACATCACCTGAAGGTGTGCGTCTACGGTCGGGTCTTTGACTGACCAAACAATGGGCTAGGTAAGGGCACTGCCAGGAAAACGCTTGGGGCTAAAGCCCAGGTATTAAGGGGATGTGGTTAGACGACATCCTCCTCTTTTCCCCCGCTTATTCACATCACCTAAATGGTGTGAGTCCCTGACAGGGGACCCTCAAACGGGTCCCGGGATGAAATCGGTTTAGGTGGACCCTCGCTCTCATATGATGCAAAGGTGCAGAAAATTAAAGTGCGCACCAAAGTAAACAAACAAAGTAATGAAGCCATAAATAAACATTTTCGAGTTAAGCCCTCTTTCTTAAAATTAAACAAGTTAAAATTAAGAATTTTGTCCCCAGCAGAGTCGCCAGTCTGTGAGCCTCGATTTTAAACCCTATCCTATGTTGATTAAAGTTGATTAGGATCTAAACGGGTTTTAGGTCCACTTATAACCTAAGATTAATAACTATGTCATATAACAATAATTATTAAAACCTAAGCCAGCTCACTGGAACCTATTATGAGTCGCCACCTAATTTTGACCTAGATTAAATTAGGAAAGGAGAGTTCGGGTTCGGGGGCTTGATATTCGACTTATTTAGGGTTCAATTACTTTCATTACCCTTCCTAGGTCGTTTTTCCTCTACTTGGTTTATTTACGGCTTATTACGAGTCGTTTTAACCTAAGTGCGCGAGCTTTTTTTTTTGTTTTTTAGCATTTTTTGATAGAAAATTAAAGTAAAATTAAAGATTCCTAAACTAGGGTTTCGGAGGCAGAATTAGGTCAAATTTTGTTTCCGTCCGTAGCCACGGACCTAATGTCCGAAACCACGGACCCCAGTTAACCTATATAAAAATAAAAGTTGAATTAAACAGAAAACAGAAAATTGTAAAGTCCGGGGCCACGGACAGGCTGTCCGTGGGCCCGGACATTATTAGAAAACCTAAATTTTTAAAATTTAAAAATCCCGCCGCCGTCCGTGGGCGTCCGGGCTTACGGACTGGGAGTCCGGGACCCCGGACATGAGTCCGTGGGTGCGGACAGCCCTCGGACGGCGGCGTTGAGGCTGTTCTCGAAGGTGTTTTTGACTCAAATTTTATGGGTGTGCAACCTGAAAGATGTACAAGACGTTAGTGATTGAAAGTTTTCAATTTGAATTCGAATTAAGCACGAAACTTAGCAAACAAGTTATTGGGCAGAAGCGAAAACAAACGCTAATTCAGAAGCGATAAAAAGTCAATTCGATTCCAAATTTTAACACAGAGTAGTTAAAGTTGAACAAAGTCAGAAAAACAAGACTTCAACCTGTTTTACCTTCGGATTTAATGAGACTCTTCACAACGGGGATCTTTTGGTGCTTCGTTGATGCCGGTTTTGGATTGACTTTGAATTGTGCTTCCGACTCCTTCTTTATGCTGTTAAGGACGTTTCTCTTCTGTTTTTTTGGTGGTTTTGTGTGTTTTTGGTGCTTGGAGTTTCAATAGGAGAAGAAAGGATGAGTTTTTGGTGATTTCGGGGTGATTTCTGCAGTGTTTCGGTATTGATTTTAGGCTTGGAAGTGTTAAAACGTGGGGAGAAAGTTTGTGGCTGTGTTTTCTGACTTTGGAAGTGTCCTCTTCTGCCCTAATTCGTTTTTGGGAGGTCCTTTCTTAGAAAGAGCATGGTCAAATTGATAGAGCAAGATCTTTATCTAAAACGCTGATTTTGTGCTCTAAGGGAATCTGATTTTTTAGAATATGTTGCAGGACGATAAAAATTCTGAAATTTTAACCAAAGATAAAGAACGAATTTTAGGAATTTTGAGAGTTGGAATCAGGTTATTTCGATAAATAACCTATTAGATAAAAATCGCACAATATGGAATCTCCCATAATTCATAACTAATTATTGGAAAGTCGAAATAACGAAATTCCAACGGCATTAGTCTCTAAAAATAATCCTCTATCTTGTGTTAGAATTGCGTGACATTTTGTTTTTATTTCGGTATTTTGCAGAGGAGAGAGAAAATTGCAAAAATGATTGAATTTCTCTTTTAAATTTTGGGATAAGGTTCCCAATAAAATAATTTCAGGTTTATGACTGTATGTAGTCATGGTAACCATGTGACAATTTTATTTTAATTTTGGAAACCTTTTAATTTCTATTTTGAGGCTATTTCATGTGATTATTAAAGAAATTAGCTTATAATATGAATTAAAAGCTAAATTTCCAGAATAAATGTTATCAGAGAATCATGAAATACCTTTCATAATGACCATGATATTTGGAAGTGTTTGGAGATAATGAACAAGTCATATGAAAAATAGAAAATCCCGAGAATGTCCTTGGAAAATCCTGCATTGGTGCATTTTGACCACTTTGCCCTTTGTAACACGTATGCCTTAGAGACTACTCCGGGGGGGTTGAAATTTTGGGTATAACAACCCCGCTTCCGGCTTCTACACTCGCTTTCGGGCAGTCGGGAAGGTGTCTATGTTCACTACTTTGTACACCTCCACCTTCTTCATCAACCTCAAGTGATCAAACAACCATATTTGGAGAAGGAGTGGACTTCCCAAGAAAAAGGTTTCTAAGGCTCCGGTCTCCTTCCAACGGTCTAGGGCTCTCACCATCTTAGCCACAACCACCGTCCCGACACTTTTACCCACTTCCTTCAGCAGATAGATTACCCGTGGGTTATTCTTTAAATCCTTCTGTCTGAACAAGTAAAGCCCCATGATGCGGAGATCAAGCACTCGCCTTTTGGTGCTCTAGGGATAGTATGGTTGGTAGAATTGTTGTAGTAGATCCCGTAGGCGTATGCTCATGCTACTGAAACTCTCAACCTCTTCGATCCTTACCCCCAAGAAATCAACTACAAACTTCGGTGTATGTGATCGCTCGACGGGGATGGTGGGCATCTTTTGATGGGGCTTGATCTTAAGTAGTGCATCCATCTCAGCGGGCAAGATAACCAACTCTTGGAGGTTGAAGCGGTATAGATGGTCCGTCGAATCCCAATAAGTGACTGACTCGAACAAGGCTTCATAGTCAATGGCCACTCTACACATTCGGGCAAGTCCTGCCAGCAACGGCTTGTCAGGGCCTTTCATTTGAGCGCAGTAGTCCCTGAGTTCCTTGGCAAAGGTCGACTCTTGGTGACGCTCCACTTGGTAGGGAGTCATTGGGGCTTGTCCTCCACTGGGTCCTTCCTCTGCCCTGTTTCTGTTCACTTTCCTAGGGCACTTCTTCTCTCCAGGCACTGGCACTAGTCTGTTCATCATTTTGTCCTGCAAAAAAGAGGAAATAAAATGGAAAAGAGGGGGGAGAGAATATGATAAGTAAGAGTCGGGGAAACGATTAAGCAATTACTAGTACGGCCCATTTATCCTTGGAAATGGAAATTAGTTTTGAAAACTAATTTTGAGAGAGGGTTTGAAAAACCATTTTGAAAGTGGTTTTACTAAAATTGGTTTTTGAAAAGGTTTTGAATATTGGTTTTGATTTTGAAGTAAAGGAGTTTAGGTTTCAAAACTCTCGAATGGTAGCAAGTAAAACGGTTTTAACACAATGGAGAATTCCGAACATTTTAAAACAGATTGGTTTGAAAAAGAGGTTTACACACATGTGGAGCTGAGTGCGAATGATTGGGATAATCACCTTCCAGACTAGCCACACGAGTCACGGCCGGTGATTATCACAACATACTCACTTTTAGGAAACTTGGGGAAGCACTGCATGGGAACAGGTCTCCCATTGTCTGCACGGTCAGGTGTGTCCAAAGTCCAAATTATTCACTGACTACGTTGTGCCATGTATGGGTATCCGGTAAATACAGGATCCTCTATGGACGTGTAGCGTGACATTGGGCTTTAGAGACACCCGTGGTGCAGCGGAATCATGGAGAACTGAGCCCATGCAATCTTCAGGGTAAGGCAAAGGGTGGTCAGACAGACGGCATACAAGGGGGTGACTACTCATAAGCCCATCTTAGACACCGGATGAGGCAGCTGGACACTGAAGGCTCAAGGCTCACTATGTGCTGGTTTAGACTCGGGTAATGGAGGATATTTTTGGATAATGAGCTTCAAGGCGTTGGTCTTGGACCGTATTACCTCGTGGGTTAACTCCTTCTAGGAAGGACCAAACTCATGGGGAATCAACCGTGGACCGGTTGGGGATCCCGTGACTCGTGGACAAATTGGGTGACATAGAGGAATGCATGTCCTATGCTACCCGATGCAACATTGGGTTGACTCCTTCTAGGAAGGCCCCATTTAAAAAAGCATTAAATAAGCAATAAATATTATGTCATACATGAAGAGCAGTAAACATGAGACACACAATAATAAACACACAGAAGTGAAGCATGCAAATAGTAAAGCACACATATGGCACTCAAAGCCAATCTCGAACTCTGAACTCTCATCTTAACTATCCTCTTAAACACACTCTAAGTGTGGAGTAGAGTAGTCCTAGCGGCTTTAGAATGAATCTCTTGAAGGTTTTGAAAGAAGTGGGGAAATCTTGACAATTTTGAACGGAGTTCAGTCTTCCTTGACCAAGTTTTATCTCGACAATTTTGAATGGAGTTTAGTCTTCCTTGACCAAGTTTTATAAGAAAAACTTACTCAAGTTCTCCCCAGCAGAGTCACCATTCTGTTGAGGGTGATTTTTCGGTATGAGGGGGGTCTATCTAAACATGGTCTGACTGAGAAGCCTAGATCCTAAAAAACACCATTCTGCGGAGAGTGAAAACCTGTTATTCTGGCATCCCTCAAATACCTACTAAATCGTCCGTCTTTCCCAGAAAGCGTAAAGGAGAGTGCAAGTGTGCACTACACCCGCTCTCGATGGGCTCCACGCGGACTTATGCCCTAAGGGCAGAAATTGACTAGAGTCGCCACCTAGATTGACCAAAAGAACTAGGAAAGGAGAAAAAAGGGGGGGTTCTAAGAACCGTTAGTTGACTCTGAAGATGTTCCCTATGGATAGGACTTATCTGGTCGCGTCAGAGATTCTATTGTGGGTTCGTACTGGGTTACACCCCTTAGAAGTGGCAACGACCACGACTTCGGATTGGTGCCCGAGGAAACCTCAGTCTCCAATTGTCGGGATTGCCATCTTTCAAAACCTTTTAGAGAGATTCATTTAAAAGCCAAAGGATAGGATTGAGTGTGGGTTGAGGATTAGATGATTTAGAAGAGTTTGAAGAATAGGCTGGTCTTGAGATATTGATTGGTGAAGTCGGTTTGAATATTGAGAGATTTGGGTGGTTTCTGAGAAGTTTGAGGTCGTTTCGACTTTCACAAGATTAAAAGGATGCTGGGAGTTTTGAGGAGAAAAGGTTATTTTAGTTATTATATTTTGGAGTCAAGGGGTGTTTGGATCATTTGCTGAAGTTAAGGAGTTGTTGGTCATTTTGTAGCGCTTAGGGGTATTTTGGTCATTTTGTAGAGTTGAGGGGTATTTTCTAGAGCTGAGGGGTATTTTGGTCATTTTGTAGAGCTGAGGGGTATTTTGGTCATTTTGTAGAGCTAAGGGGTATTTTGGTCATTTTGTGAACTTGGGAGATGTTCGAATCCTTTGGTGGAATTGAGGAGTATTTCGTGTTTATAAAGTTTGGATTTTAGAATGGTCAAAATTTTGAGGTGATTTAGGAAGTCGAAAGTGTTGATGGAGTAAAAAAGAGGATATTTGGTTTACAGGTGTTCGGGTTTTGAGAATGTTTCAGGTTTCTGATCACTAAGGTTGTTCGGGAGTATTTAAGAATAAAGGGCCCAATGTTAGTAAGGCTGGTGACTTCGGGTTTGCTTAAGAAAGGATTGTGGAGTGCTTAGGGGTTAAAGCTCTAAATGAAAGGGTTGGATTGATATGTTCAGAATTGCCTCTCATAAAATTTTAAAACCAAAAATCATTTCTATTATAAAAAGGGCGGATAATCCCGAGGGATTACCCTATGTACCCCCTCGAACACGACACTTAATTAATGGTAAGTGCTGAGGCTCGAAAGATTGGGCAATGAATTTATGTCAAAAAATAGGGTTCAGAGAGAAACACAATGAATGAGATGTTCTCGGTCGAACCCTAATAACTTCTCTAACTCCCGGGTTTTAAAACATTAAAAACCGAAAACATTGAAATCGAGCGGAAGGGAGTTAGACGATTCTAAAATCACGGCTGCAACTAGGAAGGTCGTTACTTCCCTAGCACCCCACCTTGTAAAAATCTAGGCTGCAATTAGGGGATGTTTGTCACCCTAATGTGCCGCCTAAAGAAGTCCAGACTGCGACAAGGGATGTGACGACCCCAGTGCCCCGCCTCGGATTTTTATTCAGGAAGGGAGACAAGTGATGTCTAACTAGGAGGAAAGTGTTTTGAAAGTGTTAGACATTTCATGTTCCCCGAAAACGGTTTATTTTTTAGTTTGAAAATTGAGTTGGAAAATGTTTGGAGTTGTTCGGAATTCTCAATGAAGAAACACTGATTTTGAGAAATATTTTTAGGAAAAAACTTTCTGTATATGTGAGAAGAACTTTCTGCGTTTGAGAAGAGTTTTCTTTGATGTGAGAAGTTTTTTTCCTTTAAATTTCCACGAATGGTTTCTTTTGAAAACTTGGTGAAGTTTGAATAAAATGATTGTTTGAAAACTTGAGAAAAGAGACTTTTAGGATTTTTGAATTAAAGCTGAATAATGAGGAATGCTTTTTGGGTTTTTGGAGTTTGGATGGAATCTACAATTTGAATTGGATTGAAGTTTGATTTGGGTCAAGGTCAAGAGGAGTCAAAGTTAGATCGGTCAAACTTGGGTCAAAGTTAACACTCGATCAAGGTCAAAGTTTGGTTGGTCAAAGTATGGGTCAAAGTCTGAGTGGTCAAAGTCAGGGTCAAAGTTTGGTCAAAGGTCAACATTCAGGTCAAGGTTTGGTCAAACGTCAACATTCAGGTCAAGGTCAAAGTTTGGTTGGTCAAAGTAAGTGTCAAAGTCTGATTAGTCAAAGTTAGGGTCAAAGTTTGGTCAAAGCTAGGGTCAAAGTTTGGTCAAAGGTCAACATTCAGGTCAAGGTTTGATTCTTGTGGACTTGGTTTGATTTTTGTGGGTTTGGTTTGATTTTTGTGGGCTTGGTTGTTTTTTTTTTAGGCTTGGGCTGATTTGGGCTTGGATCGATTGGACTTTGGGTCGGTTTGGGCTTGGTAATGGGCCGGGCTTAGGCTTGGTAATGGGCCGGGCTTGGGCTAGGTAATGGGCCGATTAGGGTTGGTGATGGGCCGGTTGGGCTTAGTAATGGGCCGATTGGGCTTGGGCTTGGCAGTGGGCCGATTGGGCTTGGGCTTGGTAATGGGCCGATTGGGCTTGGGCTTGGTAATGGGCCGATTGGGCTTATTGGGCCGGTTCGTCTTATTGGGCCTTGTTTTGAGGGGTAGTGGGCCGGATAGGGTGGCAGGCCGGATTTGGATTGGGCCGGGCTGAGTAGTGGACCGGGTCTGGATTTTGGGCCAGCTTTAGAAATGGGCTGGTCTAAGAAGTGGTCTTGATGGAATTGGGCCCAGATTTGGAGATTGGGCTTTGGAAATGGATTTCTAAAAATGGGCTAGAAAATTTGAACTATTAGGAGCTAGTGGGCTTAAGTCATATCTGAATAAAAATTAAGTCAATTTACAAGTGGATTGGATTTTTGTTGATTGTACATTTTTATTCTGAAATTAAGGGATGATTTGGAAAATGTTATAGGATACGGGTATTCCTCACAAGGACCGTGTTTAGGACCCGTATGCATTGAGGATACCCAAACCTAAGGCTTTTCTACATAAGTGTTGACCTACAGGCTAACTAAGGCTTAGACCATGAACAGATGAGATCAGACAACAAATATTACAGTGAAACCGAGAGCAAGACATGTACAAATACAACACAGAGATGTATCAACAATCAACAACATAGCAGCCAAAACTGAAGAAGAAAAGCAAACCGGAATTACACGGCCGAATCGAGTTCTTTTTTATTGGGGGTTAGTGAAATTAAAACACCACGAGTTTATGAGTTGCTAGGTTTAGAAGGCAGTACCAGAGGGAAGAACCGTTTTCTTTCTGCAAACAAAATAAAAAGATACACCAAAATAGAAGAATGAATCCAAAAGTTAGTTGGGCATTTAGCAGACAAATATTAATCAAATATAAAAGAAGAGGAAGGAAGAGATTGGATAGGGGATGCTTGCCGACTGTTTGTACATAGGAAAACAGACTTGTTAATGGCACGTTGCAGGATAATTATGCTAAGATTAAGCCTAAAGCAGTCAAGCGCATTCTGTCATCACAACGGAATAGGCTAGAGTAGTGTAATGACAAAATCAAACCATCAGGTTTTTATCAACTGATTACTAGTATCTCACGAGACTTTTGACAGAGGAAAGTAAATTTTGAGCCTGCCAGAACAGATGTGAATCAACTCCAAAACCGATGGTCACAAGCAGTAATGGTGACCAAAATCCAGAAGCGGCTGGCAAGCGAAAGCCAAATTAAATAAAACCATAATTAAGAACAATTGCCAAGGTAGACAGAACCACAGTAAATATTAGGCTCAAACTAAAAAAGACACATCGCATTATGAAGGTGACTTCACCTGTAAACTTGGATGACATCAAAATTGACGGGAAACTACCTCGCTGGCAACTAACAGACTACAAACATTTTAATGTTACAGTGTAGCCTTGAATCACACTCAGACCCGACTCGGACTCAATCAATATCAACAAAGGAGAATAATAGAACCTATGTGGTGTAAAACTGAAGTTTCTAGAATAGTTCTCGTGAATGAATGTCTCATATTCAGAAAGACATATACAGAAATGAACATGTAACATGGTTTCCTGCAGGAAGGTTAGCACAACTGGCGCAAACACACAGACAAGTTCGATTTAATTCCTAGATTGTAATGGTCATTCGAAGAGAAAAAAGAAAGAAAGAAAGAAACAGAGATACTAGAGATTGAAAAGAACTCAAACACGATGGTCATCTTCACGGTGGTCGTGAATCAGTTTCAAGCAAAGGGCTCAGAAATGTTAGTCCGAATAAACAGACATTCCCCGAGGGTTGGTTTTTCCTGCAAGGTCAGTTTTCTTCGACCATAACAGCATCATGCAGATAGGGTTTAACAAACCTCTCGCACCAACTGACTCCTCACCATCACAATAATGGTCCAAGCGTAACCAATGAAAAAGCGTGAACAGATCTCAGTAAACAAAATGGTAATTCACTTCAGAGGTCGACGTAGACTCCCGTCGGGCGAACCCAGAGAACAACGAAATTGTTAAAGCAATAGTAACAGAGTAGAAAAATTTAAACAAGATAGATTGCGTGGAATAAATAAAGTTAAAACATGAATACCAAAACAGGCTTGAAATATTTAAAATAAAGCAAGTTTTGGAACTCCGCAAGAGAGTACATCGCAACACAACCATAGTCTGAAGATATATAACCGAGTTTCGATCTTGTTCGACCCTGTGAACCCTAAAACCCATGCTGGGTAAGGAATTCTTTCATCGATATGCAATACCGAAAGAGAAAGAGAAGGCAAAACGGAGTGAAAAAGGAAGCTGGAGAACTCAAAATCGCCCCGAAGCGAAAAGGAAATAAGAATCAAGAGCACCAAACTTACTCTGTTGTTACCCGAAACCAATTTAAATCGACACGAGAAGAGAACTAGATAGTTTCCGACGATTTGTAGAGGATGGAAGTTTATCAAAAGTGTGGTTGGTTTTCGATGAAGGAGGAAGTTCAGAGGCGTGAGGTGGCGATTCTAAAGTGGGAGAAGATTTCGAAGACGATGGAGGATTTTCTTTGAAGTTTTTTTTTTATTTTCTACTGATTCGAGTTCGAGAGGAAGAAGAAGATGGGCGATGGTGGCGGTGGCGGTCTTCTTGGGTGCGGACTGAAGGTCCAGAAAAGAAACCTCAGGTTCTCTTTCAAGCGTGGGTATAGGCGAAGGTATGGAGTCAGTGGAGGGAAGATTTCGCAGTCGATTCGCCCCCGTTGTCGGATGAAGAAGAGATGGGAATTTCTTCAGGAGTTCCATCTTCAAACGTCTTGAAGTACCGAGGACATGCATCGGCTTCTTCCAAAAAAACCCATACCGTAATGTCGTATCCGCTCTTTCAAGAAGAAGGAAAAAAAATTCCCATACAGGGGTGTTTTTCCCGTTTTTTAGAGATTCAGCATGGCCATCGACTTGGGGAAGATCGAGGAATACAGAGTATGGGTTGGGTCGGCTCTTTCAAGAAAATGCCTCTACCGTAGGTTCTGTGTTTTTTATAATGAAAGAAATTTAAGAAGGTGTTGGGCAGGAAAATAAACCACCGGTCCATGCTCTGCCCAGGTTTCGAACTTTGGTTTTCAAGCATGCCATCACACCTTAACCACTTGAGTTGTGGTGAATTTTCAGTTTATAATATTGACCATAAAACAAAGTTGTATTGCAAGCTAAACGAGAACTAAATAAACGCCTTAGCTAGGAATCGAACCCAGAAACATTAGGGTTTATTGGAGAGTATGCTAACCGGCTATGCTGAGTCGGAAATCAATATCTTCACGGAGAAAATAATACTAGAGTTTTAGCCCGAACTGGGATAATCTTTCAAACAATGCTACCATTTTAAAAGAAGAGTATCTATAAATGAGACAATAATATAGTGACAAGAATTACGAATACCATTATAAATAAGATTCAAAACATCATGATATAAATAAAAGAGTAGCATATTACATGAATAATAAATATGTTCGTGAAGGGGAATGAAACAAATAGCTAAATATAAAATAACAGTAGTAAAAGTTACATAAATGATGGAAATGGTGATGACAAAACACGAGAAAATCAAAAGAAAATAATAAATAGAGATAAGAAGTATGAATCAATCAAGTACACAAAATAATACAAGGTAATAATAAAACAGCGAAATATTTTAAAACAAAAGCAACAAAAACAAGTACACAAAATGAAGTAGTTTAAAAAAATAGATTACAATAAAATAAGTAAAAATAAAATAAAATAAAATAAGATAAATAAAATAATATATAAAAAAAAGCTCATGCTTTTTTTCTATAGGAATGTGAGATTTTAAATGTCGGAGAAAAAGAAATTCCTTTAATTGAAAACGGGGACGACCACCCTAATTCTAGAAGCATGTTTATTTTTTTATATATATTTTTTTTGTTTTAATATAAAACGGGTGAGAATTTTTGGTGTCTACACTTTCTGGTTTATTTTTGTTTTTCTTTTATTTATAGTGGCAAAGGTGCTTGTGCTTTTAATGCAACACTTTTAGCGTTTTTGTGGTAGTTGTGAGTGTGTGCAGGTGAAAAAAAAAACTTTTTTTGGTTATGATGCTCTCCAAGGCTGGATACTTGCATGAACACAAGTTGAAGGCTACTAGCCCAGCCATAACCCCGCACCCATACATACTTATGTGGGGAAGGACTTCCTCAATCTACGATATCAGGGGAGTTTCAATTCCTCTATTTTAATGTTTGTGTTCAGCCTATCATGCTTAATGCTTATTTTATATCAGTCCATGATTATCCTGAATGACATTCTTCATGAGTCTAGCATATTTTGAAAGGTCTTCTCTTGATTTTATTTTTGAACAATGAGGACATTGCTCCTCTTAAGTGTGAGGAAGTAGGACCTTTCCCTGAAAATATGCTAGTTGCACTTAATGCCACATTTGTTTTTGTTTGTCCTCTTATTTTAAAAGAATTGTCTCTTGTAAGTGGCCAAAAATAAAAAAAAATAATAATTTGGAAGTTTTGAAAACAAACCTGATGACCACCTCAAGAATCTTTCTGCTCTAGGTGTTTGTTTGTTTAGTTTTATTCAAATTATATCTGTTTTCACTGAAATTTGGTGGATTAGCTGATTATGAAAATTGAATTGGTCTAGTTTGGGGTCCTAAGAATGATGAAAGTTTGGAATGAAAGGATAAGGCAAGGTACTCCGTTGATCTGAATTAAAATTTCTGAACCAAAACAGGCCTCTTCATTCAGTTGTTAAGTCCTTGGGGTGTCTTATCACCCATCTACCTAAGGTCTTGTGATCTGGGATAGAAGGCCCAAAGCCGCTACATGGGTGAAGAGAAAAGTCTGAGGGGATGAATTAAATATGCAAATGGCAGAATAGAATGTTAAGAAAAATGAACTTTGAAAAGTTAAATGTGTAATTCATTTTTGCTTATTCTAATCATGAGTATGTGGTGTTGAAAGGTATCAATAAGGTGTTACTTCACCCCTTATCATCCAAAGGTTAGAGGAGAGAAATGGTGGAGGAGCCCAAACTATTCTGTTTCAGTTTCTATAGTCTAACTTCTCCATGCTTTTTAACTTCTTTCTTTTTCACTGTTTGCGAAAACCTACAGCTAGTAGCAGAACTTTTCTTTTGATTGTCATTTTGCTTGTTTTCCAACGGCAGTTGTTTAATCCTGAGTTTCAATTCTACGGTCTTAAGAGTAGTCATATTCTGTATTTGCTTGAGGACAAGCAAAACCTAAGTGTGAGGAAGTTTGATAAGTGTAAAATACATATACTTTTAACAGTATATTTGATTTAATATTCGTAATGAACTAGTTATATTTCACACTTATCTCATAGTTTTTCTACTATTTATATTTTGATGTGAACAGATATATTTTATATGTAAAATGCAGGAAAATATTGAATTTACATTAAAGATTACAACACAACAAATAGTGACATATGTATACATACATGCATGAAGACGTGAACAATATGGAGTAGATATGCACACCATGATGTGGTGTAACACCCCAACTATCAACAACACACTTAACCACAAACTGCAGCGGAAAACATACCTCATCACATTACTTAACTCGTTGGTGTTACACGCGTTAACCACCCACGTGGCCAACAAGGCTATTACATATACATTGTATCGGTCTGATGGACTAGATTCTCGAGAGACTACACATTACTAACCCTTTCCATTAACAACAACAACATACATATACCTTCCAACTGTACCGAGTATTTACAAACCACTGCCGATAACAATTTCGGTCTTACTACACCTACAATACATAAACCATTTAAATGGCTACCCATGTACAACGACTACCCCGTCCTACTCTCGAACGCTTCCGGCTCCTTGTACCTGAAATAGGAAAGAGAAGAAAGGGTGGCCCCCAAGGGGCTCAACACCTTTGCTGGTTTGGTAATCCCGCAGCCCGCATGCTACCGGCCACACACAATTATTTGTCGTCTTAGCATGCGGTTGATTACATTTAAATCATGCATGACTCCAATAACACAAAACACATTACAATCCACAATAGTGGTCACAACAAATACATACAACACATCTACACCTAATAAATCACTCTTTGTGTTCTTTGACCCTAGAGTGTTTCTCCTCTAATGGAGCCATTTCCTCAATAGACGATACTTACCCATTAATCGGGTTATCCTTAAACGCCTCTTATCATACACCGGGATTCATATCAATGATCCACATACTCCATATTTAACAACATATAACATCACACCACTATATGAATTACGGCACAACAATAACACGTAACACAACGGGTACGGTTCTCATAAGGAATCGACCTCAAACATAATTAGTACACTATAGAGCCTTGAGAATATCGCCAACTCATGATAAGCTCGTTACGCAACACTCGTTACCGTCCTAATAGTCGGACGAGTAACTTAACTTAAGATGGATCAGATTTAGTGATCCGAACACACCACACAAACACATGTTCCCCTAACCGATCATAAGTCAGAATAGCTAAGCTTTGGAGTAAGCTAATGGGAGATCGTAACCCGTGGAGGAAACAACCATAACAGAGAGGAGGGTAAGGCTAAAAAGGATACCCACTCCCAAACAACGCGCGACCGGAACATCCGGATTCCTCACCCCCGTTAGTACATATTTACTTGTAGATAAATAGTTAGAGCCCCACTATGGAATCTATCACATCCACACACCAAAAGGTATTTCAACTGGGTTAGACACATGAGAGAGGTCCATACATTCACACACAAACATCAGACAATTAACTCACGCATAGCCGTGGTTAGAACATCCCATGGTTCGGGTCGTTAAATCCGAATACCCATCTCTCATGTGATCCTAGACTCAGTTAGCTAAGGTTTAACACTTTCGAGGTTAAATGGTATCGGAATTGAACATGCCACATAAATGAATTACTATAAACTCATTACATGTTTTATCTTACAACGTGGTAAACATACAGAAAAACACATTGGCATACAAGCCGGTGAAATCCGGTAGGACACAGGTTGCAAGAAAACCATACCTGTCACCGGGGTTTCACTCTAACGTGCCATCACATGTTCCTCGTAACATCTTTGAACAACTGGTAACATTACATTTACTTTCATTAACACCGGGGTAAGTTGTTTGTTTAAAGTATAATGATCATGACTTACTCCCGTTAATCAGTTAAATAACTTCACATTTTTAACTTGTTTTACTTTTACATTTTAATATAACTTTTCACCCACTCAATTGTCATTATAACTCACTTAACATGTCCTTAACAATCTCATAACATCATTACTTATCAATCTCCATCATTAGATATCATTTTCTTACCTTAAACAACATTTTTAGAGTGGTCCGGGACTTGGTCCTTACCTTAAGCCCCAGACCAACACTTAATCTAACTCTCAGGTGGTTTTATGTAGTGGTCCGGGACTTCATACAGAACTTAAGTCCCGGACCAATATAAGCTAGAAATCCTCGGGGGTAAATCATGGGGGTGGTCCGGGACTTCCTACAAGACCTAAGTCCCAGACCCAAGTAATGTAAGAACTCTCGGCCCCTTTTAATGCATGGTCCGGGTCATCTTCCAAAACCTAGTCCCGGACCGCTGTAACAGATTCCCATACTTGACATTTTCAAGTCTTGTTTCATCTATTCTTTTCATCCATTGATTACCCAAGCATCCCATATGATCTTAGGTATATTCCAATGCTAAAATAACACCTCAAACTTGTCTAATTCCATCTCCATCGTGTTACTCAATTTCATACAAAATTTACCAACACTTATAACATTTCTTACTAGGTTTCTAAATGGTGTTTCTCACCTATGATAACCACTATCCCAAAATGCTTTCTCCTTACCATAACATCATCTGCCAAGCATCTTTTCTTACCAACCTAAACTCCTAGTTGATGTCTATGTCCTTTTGTTTCCTAGAACACCTTAAGACATGTTTTCCTCTCTAGAAAACACTTGTTCATTCTAACACCTAGTTCACCAAAACTTATTTAAAACACTTAGAACCTCTTATACATTTTCCAAATTTTGCCATGGGTTCTCCTAGCACATCAACACTCCAAACACATATTTTTTTCACCACTTAAACATTCAAGAACACCTAAATCCATCAAGAGCTTTCTCACACACAAAACTTCACCAAATTTACACCGCATCATAATATAGTGCATAAACTTAAATTGCTTCGCACTTAGGCCCTTAAATAACATGGCTCTTAGGCCCTTAAATAACATAAACCTTAAACACTGAATTTCCCACATAAATAATGCCTTTGACCTGCAATTACATACAACAACACATAAGCCCTAAAATAGTTTCCTTGAGAGCATTTTACTAGGTCATTCACCATTGGCTCCTTAGGTATTTTATTAAGTAAATCAAGCTCACTTTTCCAAAGGCATTTAAACTACATTGAGATAGTTTGTTTACCTCTTTTCCTCTCAAACTTCTTTCTTGTTTCCTTGAACCGAAAATCAGCAAGGAGTTTGATCACTTGTCAACTTTCTAATCAATATACATATAAGGGTAATGAGCTTAAGAATTCATACTTAAACTCATATACAAACCCTAGTTTAACATAAGTGTTTTAATATACACTAAAATGATATTTACCTTTGAATTTGAAAGAGAACTTGAATATGTAACAAGAGAGGTTTCCACCAAGCCCTTGAATGATTGGAATGAGCTATGAATGAGCAAAAGAAAACACCATCACATGGTGAATTTTCGGCCAACAATAAAAGTGAAGGAAGTGAAGTTTTCTTTGGTTTTTCCTTACCTTGAAGCAAAGGAGAACAACAAGGTGTGAAAAGATGAGCTCAAGCTCCTTCAGTGGTGAATCTCCATGGCACCGAAATGGAGCTTTTGAAGATTTGAAAAGATAGAATTGAAGAGCTTGGCAAGACCAAGAGAATGGTGATCTTGGTTTTTGATTTGGCAAAGGGAGCTAGGAGATATAAGCTATGGAAGTTGAGAAATGGTGAAGTTTCTGTAGCATAACCGATGGAGAAGGAAGGAGAAGATTGGAGACCGTGGGAAATGAAGAGGGCAAGAAGAGAATGAGAAGGAAGTTTGCTTTTGGAGATATTTATGCTAAAAGTAAATAGTAACTTTTGCCTTATCAATTAGTTAACTTATTTATTTGTGTAGGTGTGGTGAGTCACCCATGAAAACGGCCCCCTTAGTGTTTTAGGCTAATTCATGGTCTTTGTTGACCAACAAGACAACTTATATTGACTTATATTGTAACTAGCTTATTTTTGTTACTATTCACAACATATTTTTGAAATTTTTGATTTCTCATTGATTTAGACTTCCTAATGTGATACTAAGTAGTAAACATATTAACTAAAGAGTAATGATGGTCATTTAGCCACTCAAAACTCATTTACAAGATAATTTTTCAAAAATGTGCTTTAAGACTCCTTAAAGCACATTTTGTGTCTTAACTTGTTTTCAAGCTTGGTTTTCTTTGGTAATTGGTTTAATATGTTCATTAACATGTAAATAAGGTATAGGTATGACCTTTAGGTCTTATACAAATTTATCCCAAGCTTTGAGCATATTTTTGCCCATATTGACTTTAAGGTATTTCTTTGTGTTTTGTTTGGTTTAATTGTCTACCAAGGTTTCCTAAGGACTTAATTAGCCTTATTATATCATAATTGAATATTATTTAGTCTTGGTAGGTTCTTTGGGTCCTAACCAAGTTCACTCCAAGCTTAGATCATGTTTTTGCTCAAGCTGTGTCTTAGTGCTTTATTACGTTTTACTATGGTTTAAATTGTACACTGTTGTTTCTAAGGCACTTTTTAGCCTTTAATCTAAAGTTAGTATTACAATATATCAAGTTTGGGGTATTTCAATCTACCCCCCTTAAAAGAACTTCGTCCTCGAAGTTCACACTTCCCACACATCATTGGATTAGTACACAGGGATTACTTGCAAAATAAAACTTTCGTAACCAAACATACTTTACATCACACCCTCGGACTTAATGGTCCGGGTAACATATTCACATCCATACATAACATAACATATCATAACATACTTACATGATAACCTCGGACTTGACGGTCCGGGTATCTTAACAACATTGTACTCACATCACAACCCTTAGACTCTCAGGTCTGGGTAACATAACAACATTTAGACACATAGGTCTAGGTAACATGTCAACATTTAGACACATAGGTCTAGGTAACACGACAACATTTACACATAGGTCTAGTGACATAACAACTTTCGGAACTCAACCACATTAGGACTCAAGGTCAAATAGTATTTATTTCACATACCACCCAACATGTCATAGCATGTATAACAATCAAAGATATCTTTTATATACACAGTGATCCCGCAGAACCCGGTCGCGATGGACACCTTCCGTCCCCGTTCCTTTGGGAGATCAAAACAATCAATTAATCTTTAACACATATGCTTCACATGTCACCGGGCAAGTACTACAAAAATATTCTTTGTTAAGGTTAAATAAAAGTATTTTCATAACGTAAGGTATCTATCGACATTTTATAAATACCAATTCAAAATCCTTTTTGAAAACACATACAACTCCAAGTCCAACTTATGCTCTTTGCTTCTTTTCTTAGCGTGGTTATTTGCGACCACTTATAGGGAACTTCAAGAATCATCCTACCCTGATGTGATCAGCATCAGTGTCGAACTATCCTTCCACCCCAATTTGTGTTCGGCTTCCCTTGATCGCATGCAAATCAAGTTCCACTTCCCACTTCATTTTCAAGCATCAAGTAATACACTCATTTCCAATTTTCTATCTTTTAGTCTTTCTAGTCATAATCATTACATCTCCAAAGGATAGAACTCCGTCTACCAGTTATCTCCATTCAGTTTAATCCTGTTACCTAGGGAATCTTACTCTCACTAGGTTCTATGTCGGTTTCATACCCTTTCATGAATCACTATATTGTATATATACACATATATTTTATCAAAATACAACACACAGTTTCACATTTAGTGTCATATGAACATCTAATGTCGGGGTTTTAGTTTCCCGGGAGTTTCCCTACTCCCCACACTTGTACTATCACACACAACTGTTAACAAATAAACACACTTATCACAATGGTATTCGCATCTTCTATGCGCAATTACCACAATTAAACCATGAATGAATGTGTATGTTTACATAACACACACACCAATCATCAAAACAAATTATTTTGTGCTATGCACAACATAGGTCACGTACACTTATACGGTAATACACACTAAGTGGTTTTGCGCTCTACCCCCCTTAAAAGGGATTACGCCCACGTAATCAATCACTTATTCATTGGTTCAAAACGTTCTGCCGTCGTGAAGTACTTTAACTTCTACGCGGTCTATTATACAGTGCATTTTGATTAGAGGATCGTAACCATAATGGCGGTTTAGTTCCTAAACCATGAATTCTCATTGGAGTTTGCTTTAACTCTTAACTGGTTTCGGTTCTGGCCTGTGAGGCTTCTAGGCATTAATAATTAGCCATTCACTCATGTTCACCATGCACATTCAACACTTGAATCACTGGCTCACTAGCTTCTGCTGCCCAACTCTGACAACTGTAGGGCTTAGTTTGCCTCATTCGTTTTTCTTACTGTATTGTACATCTCCCATTTATCACCTTTATCTTGGTAATAATGGTTTCTCAACCGACGCGTGGTATATCTTACCGTGAGCGAATTTGGTGAGTTTCAAAACTTTCCATCCACTTCCATAATAATTTACTGTGTATACTGCTATGTATTTCACAATGATTGACTTGTTTCCTTCCGACTTACTGTCGGTTGAGATTGAGCTACCACCTAATGTGTAGTGCTCTCTCGGTTATTTCCCACACTTGAGGTATATTCCATACCAATATTTGTTATTTAGTGCTACTGTAGTCACTTGTTCTTAATCATGCCTCCACATTTGGTCCTGTACAAGTACTCATTCTTCGGTATGTCCTTGCATTTCCTATGCATCAGTCACTATGGCGTTATAAGCCGCTTCCTACTTCCACCAAAATTAACATTTCCAGAATCCTAGCTACTGCACTCGATCATTACTGCACAAATGCAATACCAAAACACTCAGTCATACAGAGTGTAGAGGCGTAAACCCTTGACAGTAAATCTCTTATGCGATTCGCAATGGAATTCACACCGTGTTCCTTATCACATAGTACTGACTACTGGCTTATTGCCCAGTATGTTTGCTATCACTTACCGTTGTATCTCCACTGAGTTTAACTCATAACTGGTCTTATCTGCCATATTATTATTCAACAACACTTATACGACGGTCGCTTGCTGCGCACCGTTCTCTTACTCATTGTATAACATCGACTTATTTGGTATTCACTGTCATTTTAGCTTCCACACATATACTTACATCACTCGTATTTTGGTTCGTCCTTCATTTGGATGACTACTGAATGCTCCTTGAGCGTCGATCACTCGAGTCACAAGCCGGCATTATTTAGCTCGGTGCTTCACTTTAAACTAACTACTCTCTCGCACTCTCTCGCAATATTATCGTCCATCCTTAACATATCCTTGAACTTGGTTCACATAGCTACCGCTTCAGCGGTTTCACAATATTCACTATTTAGCAGTGGTTCGTTATCCGCTTTACTTACTTATATAACATAGACTTCTACAATTGATTCAAATTTACCTAACACATTTGCTTGTGGCTTAGTAGCCTTACTGCCTCGAGCTCTGTTCATACACATTTACTTCTCTGTACAACATTACATGTTTTGGATATCATATTGAGCTCCACGACAAGGTCGTTGCATTCCGTTTCCCTTCATGGGATGCCCCATAAGGATTGTCAGTCTGTCTCCTGACAACTTATGTCTAAACTGGGTGTTAGTTTCAACCCTTGTGTTTCTGTCACATTATTTCGTGCAACAATTGTTGATGTGAACACCCTTTAAGGATTTCTCCTGGGTGTTGCTAAGTTATGCCATCACATCTGGCTCGCACTTATTGGTATATTCAGTTAGTTCACTACGCCGTTTTGCGTTCTTAACTGGCTTACTATCTTCTTCTGTGAAGATCGACATCTCCTGGTAGTGTAGTTACTCATTCTGGGAGTTTCATCCCGTTCATTGCACATTAATGTGTCCACATTAGGCATCTGCTTGCCATGCACAGGCTGGGTCACCATTCCAGCTATCATGTTTATCTCTGAGGATCCTTAAGACTTATGCTATATCTTTACATAACAGTTAGTGCACTTCGCAACTCCTGACTCTTAAAACATTTCCTTGAAATGAACTCACTAATTCCTTTAGTTTCGTTAACTTAACTGAGTTCCTTTACTTTAACCATTCTTGGTAACCCGTTGCTCTTGCTTGACTTTTACTGCTGACCGTAGTATGGAGTTGACTACTTCCCGTGTTCCGGACTCTACTTGTATACATATGTGGGGTACCATGCTGATACATTGCTACTTACCCAACTGCAGACGTTGTATTGTGAGTGGTTTAAGTGGTGTAATTAAAATTAAAGAAAAGAAATTAAAACCCAAAATAAACGTCGGGCTACAAACAAATCCCGGTCGCAGTAGTATAGTGAAATGTAAGCGACCGGATATCGAACCACGGGACTAATGTACATATTATAGTACCTAAGCGTGTCACAAAGAGGGGGGATTAATTGACTTGTTAATATAAATAAAAACAGTTAATAAAATTAACTAAGTAAGCAAATAAACTAAACGGGACTCTGGTTTATATTAATATTATCTGCTCTTTCATGCTATTCCTACTGGTTTAATTATAATTGTTTGGCAAAATTCCTTAAATTATCCTAAGGACTAAGTCATAGCCTCAAAGAACTCGTTTACCAGAAATGCTCGGTCTAATCAAGGTTCGAGCACTCTTATGTAAACGGACATTAAATTCCAGGAAATATAATTGCATCTGAAAATACTAACTCATTAAGTCATAATAGAGCTTTCTCCAGATTTACGGCTTAAATAACCTGTCTATTTATCACCTGGTCTGATCAAAATAGACTTAGCAAGCAATTTAATAAACTCATGACATTTATTAAAAAGGCGAGAGATGAGCTTTAAGCGTAACAAACTTCATTAAATTAAAACCAGTAAAAACATTGCATAATTAATACAGAACATAATAATTATTCCCAAAGCGTACGTAAACTAGCCTAACATATTAAATAGATAGACAGAGACAAGAGTAATAGAAATCATCCGTAATCACTCCAGCTCACTCTGCTATTTTGTATACGTAGGCTAGAGGTGGATTTAGTGGAATGTAAAATAAATAAAATGGAGAAGGCGGAAGGAGAGAAATGAGATGGTGTGTGAATTGGAACTCCAGAGGAACCACGGAAGGAGCCTCCGGAAGGACACCGGATAAGGAGGAATGAAGCTCGTATTTATAGAGGAAGAAGAATAGAGCAACAGCTCATCAGCTCACTGATTGAGCTCGTTGATTGCAGCTCCCCATTGATTGCAGCTATTGATTGCGCAGGGGACAGGGCTGAATCGCGTGCGTGATTTCTGGTAGGCGCCGGCTCAAGTTGCAGAGCGAGAAGATAACCCGTTAATTTCCTACAGATTTACACGTGTCTGCCACTTATTTAGCGGTCTCCTCTGTATGTTGTCCGCCTGTTAAGTGGCGGTCATCTCTGTCTCAACCGCTCGCGGTCCTCTGTCTCTTGTCCGCTAGATAACTAGCGGTACACTCTGTCACGTCCGCCTAATAAGGAGGCGGTCGCCTCTGTCTCGTCCGCCTGGCGGTTGCATGAGAGTGGTCCGCCCTTAATGGGCGGTTGCATGCAATTCGTGCGTGTATGTTGTTCTTCCTGACATGACCATTTTAATCCCTTATAACATAGTATGTTTAGGTATTTTTCCTACAATTTAACACATAAAATACATCAGTTAATATAACAATATATTTATAGGAAAAACCCTAGATAAGTGAGAAACATTACTAAAAATGCTACAATTAATAAGGTGATTAAACCCTAAAAAGTCTATATGTTTTGCACTTATCACCAACTAACCCATAAGTAGGTCTGTCAGGCCCACAAGCTCCTATCGGAGTGCGGTCGTCCCACATTACAGTTGGTACACTCGTAGTGTCCGTCACACAACTAGGTGAAGTATTCTGTTGTCAACTCCCTTATATTGTCCCGTGACAATATGCATTCCGTGCTTCCCGAATTTAATCAAGGGAAAGTCTCTCCACTGTTGTATCTTTATCACTACCATCGGGTTTACTGGTTTGGTTTAAAAGAAGGTTAGAAACGAGTATAGGTTGAAAGAAAATCTGGTTTCGAAAGAAAAGAGTTTGAAATAAATCTGAGTTTGAAAGAACAATTTTCATGGTTTCACAACGTCTCCTTGCCTTAACCAAGTCTAGCTTCTTGCGGACTGGTGAACTTCCAATTACAGAGGTTAGGCTATCAAGCCCTTCCATGGTCATGATGATCTCACTTAACTTCATGGTACTTTACTAAGTACTTTGTATTTGCTAAAATTTTCCCGAACAGCCCTGTTATAGCAGCACTTGCCATGGCAAGTGCGCCATGCTAACTGGCTATCGGTTCAACATATACCAGTTATGGTATTTTCCTTTACCCGCACTGTCATCAGTGGCCTTGTTGGCCCTTACTTGATCTTACAGTCTTGACAATTAACCCTCAAGGCGACTTCTCACTATATTCTCATGATAATCATTATCTAGGGTGTTTCCCATTCTGGAGACCCCTTTTTCTTGGTATTGTTTCCTCTTTGTAGCCCGTTCCACGCATCTGTTGTGGTTACTGAGACTTGTCTATTGTTTGGGCACTACGTTGTAGTTCCTTAGTCGGTTGGTATACCGTTGGTGTATTATTTAACAACTGTGGTTCCGTAGACTCTCGTCTCGGGTTTCATTAATCCACTTCTTGCCCGTTGCACGGTCGGTGCGTTGCAAGCTAGTTGTTCTCGACTGCTCGGCACGTCAACCCAGGTTGCCAGGAAATTCTTCTTTTATACACAAAATTCTTCATTCTTCGCTATTAATGCGGTTAACATTGTTCAGGAAGAAACCGTCTCTCGAATTCCCACTCTTCGAGATCTACCGTATGACTGGTTCTCCGTTCTCACAGAAGTACTTAATAACAGCCAGATCGGGTACTCCCGAGTAAGAGATGACTTTCATCTCTCTGGCGTTCTTTCCAAGGTTATAAAACAGGGGTTGTGGAGGGCGGGATGGATATTGTAGGTTTCCTGTACACACTGGTAATTCCTAACTAGCGTATCTCTCATGCTATCACTCAACCCTTAACCCAAAGTACTTAAATCCTAACTCGGTACTTCCTAAGCTCGGTAACTCAGTCATCAGAGCGATACTTCGCTCTGATACCACTTTTTATAACACCCCAACTATCAACAACACACTTAACCACAAACTGCAGCGGAAAACATACCACATCACATTACTTAACTCGTTGGTGTTACACGCTGTTAACCACCCACGTGGCCAACAAGGCTATTACATATACATTGTATCGGTCTGGTGGACTAGATTCCCGAGCGACTACACATTACTAACCCTTTCAATTAACAACAACGACATACATATACCTTCCAACTGTACTGAGTATTTACAAACCACTGCCGATAACAATTTCGGTCTTACTACACCTACAATACATAAACTACTTAAATGGCTACCAATGTACAACGACTACCCCGTCCTACTCTCGAACGGCTTCCGGCCCCTTGTACCTGAAATAGGAAAGAGAAGAAAGGGTGGCCCCCAAGGGGCTCAGCACCTTTGCTGGTATGGTAATCCCGCAGCCCGCATGCTACCGGGCCACACATAACTATTTCTCGTCTTGGCATGCGGTTGATTACATTTAAACATGCATGTACTCCAATAACACAAAACACATTACAATCCACAACAGTGGTCACAACAAATACATACAACACATCTACGCCTAATAAATCACTCTTTGTGTTCTTTGACCCTAGAGTGTTTCTCCTCTAATAGAGTTATTTCCTCAATAGATGATACTTACCCATTAATCGGGTTATCCTTAAACGCCTCTTATCATAAACTGGGATTCATATCCATGATCCACATACTCCACATTTAACAACATATAACATCACACCGCTATAAGAATTACGACACAACAATAACACGTAACACAACGGGTATGGTTCTCATAAGGAATCGACCCCAAACATAATTAGTTAACTGTAGAGCCTTGAGAATGTCGCCAATTCATGATAAGCTCGTTACGCAACACTCGTTACCGTCCTAATTGTCGGACGAGTAACTTAACTTAAGATGGATCGGATTTAGTGATCCGAACACACCACACAAACACATGTTCCCCCTAAACCGATCATAAGTCAGAATAGCTAAGCTTTGGAGTAAGCTAATGGGAGATCGTAACCCGTGGAGGAAACAACCATAACAGAGAGGAGGGTAAGGCTAAGAAGGATACCCACTCCCAAACAACGCGCGACCGGAACATCCGGATTCCTCACCCCCGTTAGTACATATTTACTTGTAGATAAATAGTTAGAGCCCCACTATGGAATCTATCACATCCACACACCAAAAGGTATTTCAACTGGGTTAGACACATGAGAGAGGTCCATACATTCACACACAAACATCAAACAATTAACTCACGCATAGCCATGTTTAGAACATCCCATGGTTCGGGTCGTTAAATCCGAATACCCATCTCTCATGTGATCCTAGACTCAGTTAGCTAAGGTTTAACACTTTCGAGGTTAAATGGTATCGGAATTGAACATGCCACATAAATGAATTACTATAAACTCATTACATGTTTTATCTTACAACGTGGCAAACATACAAAAAAACACATTGGCATACAAGCCGGTGAAATCCGGTAGGACACAGGTTGCAAGAAAACCATACCTGTCACCGGGGTTTCACTCTAACGTGCCATCACATGTTCCTCGTAACATCTTTGAACAACTGGTAACATTACATTTACTTTCATTAACACCGGGGTAACTTGTTTGTTTAAAGTCTAATGATCATGACTTACTCCCGTTAATCAGTTAAATAACTTTACATTTTTAACTTGTTTTACTTTTACATTTTAATACAACTTTTCACCCACTCAATTGTTATTATAACTCACATAACATGTCCTTAACAATCTCATAACATCATTACTTATCAATCCCCATCATTAGATATCATTTTCTTACCTTAAACAACATTTTTAGAGTGGTCCGGGACTTGGTCCTTACCTTAAGCCCCGGACCAACACTTAATCTAACTCTCGGGTGGTTTATGTAGTGGTCCGGGACTTCATACAGAACTTAAGTCCCGGACCAATATAAGCTAGAAATCCTAGGGGTAAATCACGGGGTGGTCCGGGACTTCCTACAAGACCTAAGTCCCGGACCCAAGTAGTGTAAGAACTCTCGGCCCCTTTTAATGCATGGTCCGGGTCATCTTCCAAAACCTAGTCCCGGACCGCTGTAACAGATTCCCATACTTGACATTTTCAAATCTTGTTTCATCTATTCTTTTCATCCATTGATTACCCAAGCTTCCCATATGACCTTAGGTATATTCCAATGCTAAAATAACACCTCAAACTTGTCTAATTCCATATCCATCGTGTTACTCAATTTCTTACAAAATTTAACAACCTTATAACATTTCTTACTAGGTTTCTAAATGGTGTTTCTCACCTATGATAACCACTATCCCAAAATGCTTTCTCCTTACCATAACATCATCTGCCAAGCATCTTTTCTTACCAACCTAAACTCCTAGTTGATGTCTATGTCCTTTTTGTTTCCTAGAACACCTTAAGACATGTGTTCCCTCTAGTAAAACACTTGTTCATTTCTAACACCTCCTAGTTCACCAAAACTTATTTAAAACACTTAGAACCTCTTATACATTTTCCAAATTTTGCCATGGGTTCTCCTAGCACATCAACACTCCAAACACATAGTTTTTCACCATTTAAACATTCAAGAACACCTAAATCCATCAAGAGCTTTCTCACACACAAAACTTCACCAAATTTACACCGCATCACAATATAGTGCATAAACTTAAATTGCTTGGCACTTAGGCCCTTAAATAACATGGCTCTTAGGCCCTTAAATAACGTAAACCTTAAACACTAAATTTCCCACATAAATAATGCCTTTGACCTGCAATTACATACAACAACACATAAGCCCTATAATAGTTTCCTTGAGAGCATTTTACTAGGTCATTCACCATTGGCTCCTTAGGTATTTTATTAAGTAAATCAAGCTCACTTTCCTAAGGCATTTAAACTACATTGAGATAGTTTGTTTACCTCTTTTCCTCTCAAACTTCTTTCTTGTTTCCTTGAACCGAAAATCAGCAAGGAGTTTGATCACTTGTCAACTTTCTAATCAATATACATAAGGGTAATGAGCTTAAGAATTCATACTTAAACTCATATACAAACCCTAGTTTAACATAAGTGTTTTAATACACTAAAATGATATTTACCTTTGAATTTGAAAGAGAACTTGAATATGTAACAAGAGAGGTTTCCACCAAGCCCTTGAATGATTGGAATGAGCAAAAGAAAACACCATCACATGGTGAATTTTCGGTCAACAACAAAAGTGAAGGAAGTGAAGTTTTCTTTGGTTTTTCCTTACCTTGAAGCAAAGAAGAATAACAAGGTGTGAAAAGATGAGCTCAAGCTCCTTCAATGGTGAATCTCCATGGCACCGAAATGGAGCTTTTGAAGATTTGAAAAGATAGAATTGAAGAGCTTGGCAAGACCAAGAGAATGGTGGTCTTGGTTTTTGATTTGGCAAAGGGAGCTAGGAGATATAAGCTATGGAAGTTGAGAAATGGTGAAGTTGCTGTAGCATAACCGATGGAGACGGAAGGAGAAGATTGGAGACCGTGGGAAATGAAGAGGGCAAGAAGGGAATGAGAAGGAAGTTTGCTTTTGGAGATATTTATGCTAAAAGTAAATAGTAACTTTTGCCTTATCAATTAGTTAACTTATTAATTTGTGTAGGTGTGGTGAGTCACCCATGAAAAACGGCCCCCTTAGTGTTTTAGGCTAATTCATGGTCTTTGTTGACCAACAAGACAACTTATATTGACTTATATTGTAACTAGCTTATTTTTGTTACTATTCACAAACTAAGGCACATATTTGTGAAATTTTTGATTTCTCATTGATTTAGACTTCCTAATGTGATACTAAGTAGTAAACATATTAACTAAAGAGTAATGATGGTCATTTAGCCACTCAAAACTCATTTACAAGACAATTTTTCAAAAATCTGCTTTAAGACTCCTTAAAGCACATTTTGTGTCTTAACTTGTTTTCAAGCTTGGTTTTCTTTGGTCATTGGTTTAATATGTTCATTAACATGTAAATAAGGTATAGGTATGACCTTTAGGTCTTATACAAATTTATCCCAAGCTTTGAGCATATTTTTGCCCATATTGACTTTAAGGTATTTCTTTGTGTTTTGTTTGGTTTAATTGTCTACCAAGGTTTCCTAAGGACTTAATTAGCCTTATTATATCATAATTGAATATTATTTAGTCTTGGTAGGTTCTTTGGGTCCTAACCAAGTTCACACCAAGCTTAGATCATGTTTTTGCTCAAGCTGTGTCTTAGTGCTTTATTGTGTTTTACTATGGTTTAAATTGTACACTGATGTTTCTAAGGCACTTTTTAGCCTTTAAATATAATAGTTTAGTATTTAAACAATATATAAAGGTTTGGGGAATTCAATCTACCCCCCTTAAAAGAACTTCGTCCTCGAAGTTCACTCTTCCCACACATCATTGGATTAGTACACAGGGATTACTTGCAAAATAAAACTTTTGTAACCAAACATACTTTACATCACACCCTTGGACTTAATGGTCCGGGTAACATATTCACATCCATACATAACATAACATATCATAACATACTTACATGATAACCTCGGACTTGACTGTCCGGGTATCTTAACAACATTGTACTCACATCACAACCCTTAGACTCTCAGGTCTGGGTAACATAACAACATTTAGACACATAGGTAGGTAACACGACAACATTTAGACACATAGGTCTAGGTAACACGACAACATTTAGACACATAGGTCTAGGTGACATAACAACTTTCGGAACTCAACCACATTAGGACTCAAGGTCAAAATAGTATTTATTTCACATACCACACAACATGTCATAGCATGTATAACAATCAAAGATATCTTTTATATACACAGTGATCCCGCAGAACCCGGTCGCGATGGACACCTTCCGTCCCCGTTCCTTTGGGAGATCAAAACAATCAATTAATCTTTAACACATATGCTTCACATGTCACGGGCAAGTACTACAAAAATATTCTTTGTTAAGGTTAAATAAAAGTATTTTCATAACGTAAGGTATCTATCGACATTTTATAAATACCAATTCAAAATCCTTTTTGAAAACACATACAACTCCAAGTCCAACTTATGCTCTTTGCTTCTTTTCTTAGCGTGGTTATTTGCGACCACTTATAGGGAACTTCAAGAATCATCCCACCCTGATGTGATCAGCATCAGTGTCGAACTATCCTTCCACCCCAATTTGTGTTCGGCTTCCCTTGATCGCATGCAAATCAAGTTCCACTTCCCACTTCATTTTCAAGCATCAAGTAATACACTCATTTCCAATTTTCTATCTTTTAGTCTTTCTAGTCATAATCATTACATCTCCAAAGGATAGAACTCCGTCTACCAGTTATCTCCATTCAGTTTAATCCTGTTACCTAGGGAATCTTACTCTCACTAGGTTCTATGTCGGTTTCATACCCTTTCATGAATCACTATATTGTATATACACATATATTTTATCAAAATACAACACACAGTTTCACATTTAGTGTCATATGAACATCTAATGTCGGGGTTTTAGTTTCCCGGAGTTTCCCTACTCCCCACACTTGTACTATCACACACAACTGTTAACAAATAAACATACTTATCACAATGGTATTCGCATCTTCTGTGCGCAATTACCACAATTAAACCATGAATGAATGTGTATGTTTACATAACACACACACCAATCATCAAAACAAATTATTTTGTGCTATGCACAACATAGGTCACGTACACTTGTACGGTAATACACACTAAGTGGTTTTGCGCTCTACCCCCCTTAAAAGGGATTACGCCCATGTAATCAATCACTTATTCATTGGTTCAAAACGTTCTGCCGTTGTGAAGTACTTTAACTTCTACGCGGTCTATTATACAATGCATTTTGATTAGAGGATCTTAACCATATTGGTGGTTTAGTTCCTAAACCAAGAATTCTCATTGGAGTTTGCTTTAACTCTTAACTGGTTTCGGTTCTAGCCTGTGAGGCTTCTAGGCATTAATAATTAGCCATTCACTCATGTTCACCATGCACATTCAACACTTGAATCACTGGCTCACTAGCTTCTGCTGCGCAACTCTGACAACTGTAGGGCTTAGTTTGCCTCATTCGTTTTTCTTACTGTATTGTACATCTCCCATTTATCACCTTTATCTTGGTAATAATGGTTTCTCAACCGACGCGTGGTATCTCTTACCGTGAGCGAATTCGGTGAGTTTCAAAACTTTCCATCCACTTCCAAATAATTTACTGTGTATACTGCTATGTATTTCACAATGATTAACTTGTTTCTTTCCGACTTACTGTCGGTTGAGATTGAGCTACCACCTAATGTGTAGTGCTCTCTCGGTTATTCCCCACACTTGAGGTATATTCCATACCAATATTTGTTATTTAGTGCTACTGTAGTCACTTGTTCTTAATCATGCCTCCACATTTGGTCTTGTACAAGTACTCATTCTTCGGTATGTCCTTGCATTTCCTATGCATCAGTCACTATGGCGTTATAAGCCGCTTCCTACTTCCACAAAATTAACATTTCCAGAATCCTAGCTACTGCACTCGATCATTACTGCACAAATGCAATACCAAAACACTCAGTCATACAGAGTGCAGAGGCGTAAACCCTTGACAGTAAATCTCTTATGCGATTCGTAATGGAATTCACACCGTGTTCCTTATCACATAGTACTGACTACTGGCTTATTGCCCAGTTTGTTGCTATCACTTACCGTTGTATCTCCACTGAGTTTAACTCATAATTGGTCTTATCTGCCATATTATTATTCAACAACACTTATACGACGGTCGCTTGCTGCCCACCGTGCTCTTACTCATTGTATAACATCGACTTATATGGTATTCACTGTCATTTTAGCTTCCACACATATACTTACATCACTCGTATTTTGGTTCGTCCTTCATTTGGATGACTACTGAATGCTCCATGCGTGGATCACTCGAGTCACAAGCCGGCATTATTTAGCTCGGTGCTTCACTTTAAACTAACTACTCTCTCGCAATAATAATATCGTCCATCCTTAACATATCCTTGAACTTGGTTCACATAGCTACCGCTTCAGCGGTTTCACAAATTCACTCTTTAGCAGTGGTTCGTTATCCGCTTTACTTACTTATATAACATAGACTTCTACAATTGATTCAAATTTACCTAACACACTTGCTTGTGGCTTAGTAGCCTTACTGCCTCGAGCTCTGTTCATACACATTTACTTCTCTGTACAACATTACATGTTTTGGATATCATATTGAGCTCCACGACAAGGTCGTTGCATTCCGTTTCCCTTCATGGGATGCCCCCTAAGGATTGTCAGTCCGTCTCCTGACAACTTTTGTCTAAACTGGGTGTTAGTTTCAACCCTTGTGTTTCTGTCACATTATTTCGTGCAACAATTGTTGATGCGAACACCCTTTAAGGATTTCTCCTGGGTGTTGCTAAGTTATGCCATCACATCTGGCTCACACTTATTGGTATATTCAGTTAGTTCACTACGCCGTTTTGCGTTCTTAACTGGCTTACTATCTTCTTCTGTGAAGATCGACATCTCCTGGTAGTGTAGTTACTCATTCTGGGA
This sequence comes from Limonium bicolor, assembly GCA_023374045.1. Lineage (NCBI taxonomy): Eukaryota > Viridiplantae > Streptophyta > Magnoliopsida > Caryophyllales > Plumbaginaceae > Limonium > Limonium bicolor. The sequence goes on from CM041781.1 coordinate 138,702,177, forward strand.
GTTTCATCCCGTTCATTGCACATTAATGTGTCCACATTAGGCATCTGCTTGCCATGCACAGGCTGGGTCACCATTCCAGCTATCATGTTTATCTCTGAGGATCCTTAAGACTTATGCTATATCTTTACATAACAGTTAGTGCACTTCGCAACTCCTGACTCTTAAAACATTTCCTTGAAATGAACTCACTAATTCCTTTAGTTTCGTTAACTTAATTGAGTTCCTTTACTTAACCATTCTTGGTAACCCGTTGCTCTTGCTTGACTTTTACTGCTGACCGTAGTATGGAGTTGACTACTTCCCGTGTTCCGGACTCTACTTGTATACATATGTGGGGTACCATGCTGATACATTGCTACTTACCCAACTAACCCATAAGTAGGTCTGTCAGGCCCACAAGCTCCTATCGGAGTGCGGTCGTCCCACATTACAGTTGGTACACTCGTAGTGTCCGTCACACAGCTAGGTGAAGTATTCTGTTGTCAACTCCCTTATATTGTCCCATGACAATATGCATTCCGTGCTTCCCGAATTTAATCAAGGGAAAGTCTCTCCACTGTTGTATCTTTATCACTACCATCGGGTTTACTGGTTTGGTTTAAAAGAAGGTTAGAAACGAGTATAGGTTGAAAGAAAATCTGGTTTCGAAAGAAAAGAGTTTGAAATAAATCTGAGTTTGAAAGAACAATTTTCATGGTTTCACAACGTCTCCTTGCCTTAACCAAGTCTAGCTTCTTGCTGACTGGTGTACTTCCAATTATAGAGGTTAGGCTATCAAGCCCTTCCATGGTCATGATGATCTCACTTAACTTCATGGTACTTTACTAAGTACTTTGTATTTGCTAAAATTTTCCCGAACAGCCCTGTTATAGCAGCACTTGCCATGGCAAGTGCGCCATGCTAACTGGCTATCGGTTCAACATATACCAGTTGTGGTATTTTCCTTTACCCGCACTGTCATCAGTGGCCTTGTTGGCCCTTACTTGATCTTACAGTCTTGACAATTAACCCTCAAGGCGACTTCTCACTGTATTCTCATGATAATCATTATCTAGGGTGTTTCCCATTCTGGAGACCCCATTTCTTGGTATTGTTTCCTCTTCGTATCCCGTTCCACGCATCTGTTGTGGTTACTGAGACTTGTCTCTTGTTTGGGCACTACGTTGTAGTTCCTTAGTCGGTTGGTATACCGTTGGTGTATTATTTAACAACTGTGGTTCCGTAGACTCTCGTCTCGGGTTTCATTAATCCACTTCTTGCTTGTTGCACGGTCGGTGCGTTGCAAGCTGGTTGTTCTCGACTGCTCGGCACGTCGACCCAGGTTCCGGAAATTCTTCTCTTATACACAAAATTCTTCATTTTTCGCTATTAATGCGGTTAACATTGTTCAGGTAGAAACCGTCTCTAGGATTCCCACTCTTCGGGATCTACCGTATGACTGGTTCTCTGTTCTCACAGAAGTACTTAATAACAGCCAGATCGGGTACTCCCGAGTAAGAGATGACTTTCATCTCTCTAGCGTTCTTTCCAAGGTTATAAAACAGGGGTTGTGGAGGGTGGGATGGATATTGTAGGTTTCCAGTACACACTGGTAATTCCTAACTAGCGTATCTCTCATGCTATCACTCAACCCTTAACCCAAAGTACTTAAATCCTAACTCGGTACTTCCTAAGCTCGGTAACTCAGTCATCAGAGCGATACTTCGCTCTGATACCACTTTTTGTAACACCCCAACTATCAACAACACACTTAACCACAAACTGCAGTGGATAACATTCCTCATCACATTACTTAACTCGTTGGTGTTACACGCCATTAACCACCCACGTGGCCAACAAGGCTATAACATATACATTGTATCAGTCTGATGGACTAGATTCCCGAGCGACTACACATTACTAACCCTTTCCATTAACAACAACAACATACATATACCTTCCAACTGTACTGAGTATTTACAAACCACTGCCGATAACAATTTCGGTCTTACTACACCTACAATACATAAACCACTTAATTGGCTACCCATGTACAACGACTACCCCGTCCTACTCTCGAACGGCTTCCGGCTCCTTGTACCTAAAATAGGAAAGAGAAGAAAGGGTGGCCCCCAAGGGGCTCAGCACCTTTGCTGGTATGGTAATCCCGCAGCCCGCATGCTACCGGGCCACGCATAACTATTTATCGTCTTAGCATGCGGTTGATTACATTTAAATCATGCATGTACTCCAATAACACAAAACACATTACAATCCACAACAGTGGTCACAACAAATACATACAATACATCTACACCTAATAAATCACTCTTTGTGTTCTTTGACCCTAGAGTGTTTCCTCCTAATGGAGCTATTACCTCAATAGACGATACTTACCCATTAATCGGGTTATCCTTAAATGCCTCTTATCATAAACTGGGATTCATATCCATGATCCACATACTCTACATTTAACAACATATAACATCACACCGCTATAAGAATTACGGCACAACAATAACACGTAACACAACGGGTACGGTTCTCATAAGGAATCGACCCCAAACATAATTAGTTCACTGTAGAGCCTTGAGAATGTCGCCAATTCATGATAAGCTCGTTACGCAACACTCGTTACCGTCCTAATAGTCGGACGAGTAACTTAACTTAAGATGGATCAGATTTAGTGATCCGAACACATCACACAAATACATGTTCCCCCTAAACCGATCATAAGTCAGAATAGCTAAGCTTTGGAGTAAGCTAATGGGAGATCGTAACCCGTGGAGGAAACAACCATAACAGAGAGGAGGGTAAGGCTAAGAAGGATACCCACTCCCAAACAACGTGCGACCGGAACATCCGGATTCCTCACCCCCGTTAGTACATATTTACTTGTAGATAAATAGTGAGAGCCCCACTATGGAATCTATCACATCCACACACCAAAAGGGATTTCAACTGGGTTAGACACATGAGAGAGGTCCATACATTCACACACAAACATCAGACAATTAACTCACGCATAGCCGTGGTTAGAACATCCCATGGTTCGGGTCGTTAAATCCGAATACCCATCTCTCATGTGATCCTAGACTCAGTTAGCTAAGGTTTAACACTTTCGTGGTTAAATGGTATCAGAATTGAACATGCCACGAAAATGAATTACTATAAACTCATTACATGTTTTATCTTACAACGTGGCAAACATACAGAAAACACATTGGCATACAAGCCGGTGAAATCCGGTTGGACACAGGTTGTAAGAAAACCATACCTGCCACCGGGTTTCACTCTAACGTGCCATCACATGTTCCTCGTAACATCTTTGAACAACTGGTAACATTACATTTACTTTCATTAACACCGGGGTAACTTGTTTGTTTAAAGTCTAATGATCATGACTTACTCCCGTTAATCAGTTAAATAACTTCACATTTTAACTTGTTTTACTTTTACATTTTAATACAACTTTTCACCCACTCAATTGTCATTATAACTCACTTAACATGTCCTTAACAATCTCATAACATCATTACTTATCAATCCCCATCATTAGATATCATTTTCTTACCTTAAACAACATTTTTAGAGTGGTCCGGGACTTGGTCCTTACCTTAAGCCCCGGACCAACACTTAATCTAACTCTCGGGTGGTTTTATGTAGTGGTCCGGGACTTCATACAGAACTTAAGTCCCGGACCAATATAAGCTAGAAATCCTCGGGGGTAAATCACGGGGGTGGTCCGGGACTTCCTACAAGACCTAAGTCCCGGACCCAAGTAGTGTAAGAACTCTCGGCCCCTTTTAATGCATGGTCCGGGTCATCTTCCAAAACCTAGTCCCGGACCGCTGTAACAGATTCCCATACTTGACATTTTCAAGTCTTGTTTCATCTATTCTTTTCATCCACTGATTACCCAAGCTTCCCATATGATCTTAGGTATATTCCAATGCTAAAATAACACCTCAAACTTGTCTAATTCCATATCCATCATGTTACTTAATTTCTTACAAAATTTACCAACACTTATAACATTTCTTACTAGGTTTCTAAATGGTGTTTCTCACCTATGATAACCACTATCCCAAAATGCTTTCTCCTTACCATAACATCATCTGCCAAACATCTTTTCTTACCAACCTAAACTCCTAGTTGATGTCTATGTCCTTTTTGTTTCCTAGAACACCTTAAGACATGTTTTCCTCTCTAGTAAAACACTTGTTCATTTCTAACACCTCCTAGTTCACCAAAACTTATTTAAAACACTTAGAACCTCTTATACATTTTCCAAATTTTGCCATGGGTTCTCCTAGCACATCAACACTCCAAACACATAGTTTTTCACCATTTAAACATTCAAGCACACCTAAATCCATCAAGAGTTTTCTCACACACAAAACTTCACCAAATTTACACCACATCACAATATAGTGCATAAACTTAAATTGCTTGGCACTTAGGCCCTTAAATAACATGGTTCTTAGGCCCTTAAATAACGTAAACCTTAAACACTGAATTTCCCACATAAATAATGCCTTTGACCTGCAATTACATACAACAACACATAAGCCCTATAATAGTTTCCTTGAGAGCATTTTACTAGGTCATTCACCATTGGCTCCTTAGGTATTTTATTAAGCAAATCAAGCTCACTTTTCCTAAGGCATTTAAACTACATTGAGATAGTTTGTTTACCTCTTTTCCTCTCAAACTTCTTTCTTGTTTCCTTGAACCGAAAATCAACAAGGAGTTTGATCACTTGTCAACTTTCTAATCAATATACATATAAGGGTAATGAGCTTAAGAATTCATACTTAAATGCATATACAAACCCTAGTTTAACATAAGTGTTTTAATAAACTAAAATGATATTTACCTTTGAATTTGAAAGAGAACTTGAATATGTAACAAGAGAGGTTTCCACCAAGCCCTTGAATGATTGGAATGAGCTATGAATGAGCAAAATAAAACACCATCACATGGTGAATTTTCGGTCAACAACAAAAGTGAAGGAAGTGAAGTTTTCTTTGGTTTTTCCTTACCTTGAAGCAAAGGAGAACAACAAGGTGTGAAAAGATGCGCTCAAGCTCCTTCAATGGTGAATCTCCATGGCACCAAAATGGAGCTTTTGAAGATTTGAAAAGATAGAATTGAAGAGCTTGGCAAGACCAAGAGAATGGTGGTCTTGGTTTTTGATTTGGCAAAGGGAGCTAGGAGATATAAGCTATGGAAGTTGAGAAATGGTGAAGTTGCTGTAGCATAACCGATGGAGAAGGAAGGAGAAGATTGGAGACCGTGGGAAATGAAGAGGGCAAGAAGAGAATGAGAAGGAAGTTTGCTTTTGGAGATATTTATGCTAAAAGTAAATAGTAACTTTTGCCTTATCAATTAGTGAACTTATTTATTTGTGTAGGTGTGGTGAGTCACCCATGAAAACCGGCCCCCTTAGTGTTTTAGGCTAATTCATGGTCTTTGTTGACCAACAAGACAACTTATATTGACTTATATTGTAACTAGCTTATTTTTGTTACTATTCACAAACTAAGGCACATATTTGTGAAATTTTTGATTTCTCATTGATTTAGACTTCCTAATGTGATACTAAGTAGTACACATATTAATTAAAGAGTAATGATGGTCATTTAGCCACTCAAAACTCATTTACAAGACAATTTTTCAAAAATGTGCTTTAAGACTCCTTAAAGAACATTTTGTGTCTTAACTTGTTTTCAAGCTTGGTTTTCTTTGGTAATTGGTTTAATATGTTCATTAACATGTAAATAAGGTATAGGTATGACCTTTCGGTCTTATACAAATTTATCCCAAGCTTAGAGCACATTTTTGCCCATATTGACTTTAAGGTATTTCTTTGTGTTTTGTTTGGTTTAATTGTCTACCAAGGTTTCCTAAGGACTTAATTAGCCTTATTATATCATAATTTAATATTATTTAGTCTTGGTAGGTTCTTTGGGTCCTAACCAAGATCACTCCAAGCTTAGAGCATGTTTTTGCTCAAGCTGTGTCTTAGTGCTTTATTGTGTTACTATGGTTTAAATTGTACACTGATGTTTCTAAGGCACTTTTTAGCCTTTGAATATCATAGTTTAGTATTTAAACAATATATTAAGGTTTGGGGTATTTCATGTGGGCCTTGATTTGTCAAAATAGTAGGCCGGCATAATTGTCAAAATACCGAAGCCATGCACGTGAAATAGGTATATGGGCTGAAGGAGCAATACACACAGGCTGGAATGGAATTTGAAACTAGAAGGATGGGTTATTCAATTGTTTTTTATCGGACAAGCTGGGATCGCACAACCATCGGAAGAAGACAACATCTTCACCATCAACGTCCGGTCATCATAAAAGACACCACTGGAACCATCCTCCAGGGGGGATTCACGCCCGCCATCACCACCTCACTACATCTCCATCACTACGCCACCGCACCACCATCATCTCATACTCTCGACATCCCCATTCACTCACCATCACCACCACCGTTTCACCGTAACCACTTCGTTCATGCCATTCACCAATCGACCACACTCATCCCACTCTCGCCACGTCTTCATTCTTCACCGATTCATCCCTCACCATATTACCACATTCACATCACCGAGACCACTACTCCCATCATACCGTCATCTTCAACACCATACCACCATCACCGCGACCACCACCGAGATCACTACTTCCACCACCAGATCCATGCATCACTGTCTCGCGTCATTTACATCCTCACCAGACCACTGATCACGACCCATTCATCCCTTTGATTCACTGTCACCTCACCACAAACCACCGTCTCCATTCATTACCCATTCATCGACTGGAGGACAACCATCTCTGACTTCAGTCACACCCGACACCATACCACTGTCTCTAGTCCATACTCCATCGTCGTCCACTGCCACCGATCATCTTCATCGCTTCATCGTTCCACCATCACCGATACAATCATCCATCACTGATAAGTGCGAAACATATAGACTTTTAGGGCTTAAATACCTTATAACTTGCAACACTTTGGGCAATGTTTCCCACTTCCTATGTGAATTTTCTTGGATTTATGTTTTGATATTAACTTATATATTTTCTGTATTAAATGCAGAAAAAGGCATTGGAATCACATAGTACACTTCACAAGCTTCGCAACGCAACAAACGGGGATCAAATCGAAGCTCAAACGAAGAATCTGGAGCCTGTCGAAGTTTGCAAAGAAAGCAGAAAAAAATACACATGTCCGAACCTGTGTCCGTACATGCAGGTCAAGACGCAACACATGTCCGACCCTATAGGTCCGGACGCAAGTCCGGACACATGTCGACGAAGCATTTTCTCACAGCGTCGACATGTCCGGACCAGACACGCATAAATTGCCAACGTACAGAGGCATGTCGATGGGTGTGAATTGGTAAAATAATTTTTACCAATTCACACCGACACCCCCTCTCTTTTTTCCCCATTTTCACTATAAATAAACCTATAACCCCCCACTAATCCATATCTCATTCCACCCCTAAAATAATGCCATTTTTCCTCCATAAAATCACCACTTTCTCTCCAAAAATCATACATCTCATCTACATAATGTCCACATAAATCCTCACATCATCTCATCCCATAAAAACATTCCATTTCCATACTGTTGTTCTGTCCAACCTCTGTCCAAATATTAGCAGTTATTAAGGAGCTGAATTAATTATCTTCCCAAGATGATTTCTTTTACTTCTTATTCTGTCTTTTTAATTATGTTGGGCTAAGAGGATTTACTCCGGGTGAAGGTGTAATTATAGTTTGTTTAATTATATAATCTATATTTTTACCGGTTTAATTAAATACAGTTTGTTACGATTAAAGTTTATCTCTCACCTTTTTAATAAATTTCATGAATTTATTAAAATGCTTTACAAAGTCTATTTTGATCAGAGCAGTGATAAATAGACAGGTTAATTAATCGATAAATCTGTGGAAAACTTATTTTGATTAAATAAGTTAGTATTTTCAGATGCAAAATATAATTCCTCGCACTTAATCCGTTTACAAGTGTTTTGCTCAAATCTAGATTAGATTGAGCGTTTTCTTGTAAACGAGTCTTTCAAGTCTAGGATTTAGTCTTTAAAGATAATAACAAGAATTTTTGCCAAACTATTATAATTAACCGGTAAAGATAGCATAATTAGCCAGATTATATAAACCTGAACCCGGTGTCCCGTTTATATATTATCTTCCACTCAGTTAATTTTATCTGTCGTTTTACTTTACAAAAACAAGTCAATTATCCCCCCTTTTTGTGACAAGCTTAGGTACTATATTATTTTGGTATAAGTCCCATGGTTTGACCTCGGCCGCTTCTGTCTTCTATACTACTGCGACCGGGTTTTGTTTGCAGCCCGAAGGATATTTGAGTTATTAATTTCTTTCTCAATTGTTTAAAATACACCAGTTCCAACCTCTCTCATTATTCTGTCTGCAAAATGGCGTCATTGCCGGGGACTTGATTTATTCTAGTCCCTAAGCCCCGGATAATTCACCTGTTATATTATAATATTCTGTTTTCTTAATTCTGTTAATATTTGTTTATACTTTCTAGTTTGTTGTTTATTTCATTTCTATTAATTTCTTCCAGCAATTTAAATATCGCATTTACTTTACAGTTATTTATTTTTTCAGTCATTTAAATTTTCTATCATTTAATTTCCAGTTATTTAAATTTCCATTGTCCTTTAAATTTCAGTAAACTAATTCCTAAAAATTTGAATTTCTGTAAACTTAATTCTATCATTTAATTTTCTGTCATTTAAATTCTGTCAACTAATTCCTAACATTTAAATTCTGTCATTTAAATTTTGTCAACTAAATCCTAACATTTAAATTCCGTCATTTAAATTTTTTGTCATTTAAATTCCCTTGTCATTTTAGTTACAGTAATTTAATTCTAAAAGAAGAGTAGTTCTTAAATTTTGAATTATTTCTGTTTAACTGTTTAATTTTCCCCTCCCTATTTCTGTCCATTTTTATTTTTTTATCACGTCACAAGGTTCTTTTGTTGTTTTGAGTGGTGAATGCCTTTTACCAGGTCGCACAGCCTCCCGGAAAATATTAATAATCACACGGTTAGTTACATCCCAGAGATCCAGAGAACCTTTCTGCGCACTCTAAGGCAGAAACGAACTCAACAAAACATAGCTGCCACAGTGATAGAATCTAACCCGGAAGCAGACATGGCATTTTCACCAGCGACAGTTCGAAATATCAATAGGCCGTCTAATCAAGGACAACAGCCTGCCATCATTCTTCCCCACCTTACCCCATCCGAATACGATGAGTGGCAAAAGCTAAAGCCATATCATCAGATCCGATGCGTAAAGGAGTTAGGGATGTTCGACGGCTCCTGTCCTGACGAAGCTCTATTACATGTTACCAAGTTCTTGCAGCATGCCAATAGTCTAACTGCGACCGACGCAGTACTCCAGTACGCAAGACTGTCATTATTCCCTCACAGCCTGACGGGAAATGCGAGCAAATGGTATCACAGCCTGACACCAAGTACCATTGGTACTTGGGATGAAATGTCCACCAAGTTCTACGACAAATTCCTGCCCCCGAGCCGAACGTTGGAAATGATTGCTGAAATCTATAATTTCAAGGCGCCAGGGTCGGAAAACATCTGTGAAACTTGGGACCGTTTCAAAGGACTACTACTTACTTGTCCTCACCATGGTCTCACGAAAGAGCAAGTATCACAATTGTTCTACAAAGGCTTAATTGGTCCGTGTAAAACAATGGTACTATCCTCTTTAGGTGCTGACATTTTGAAAAAGCCCGGAGCACAGTTTCTGAATGGCATAGAATCCCTCTGCGAGGAGATCAGAGACTGGGCCGCTGGCGGATCAAGAGGCGGCACTCCAGGTTTATACCATGTTGAGGAAAGTGACAACAAGTTTGACCAGCTGATGAAAAGCCATGAGCAACTCATGGAGAGTAATGCGCAGCAGGCGACAAAAGTAAGTACTCTGCAGAAAGTAGTTGAGCAGATGGCGCTGAACTCCTACCCCCAACAAGCAAAGTCGATGACTTCTCGTTCATCTACAATCCCTCCAGGCTATGCTCCTCTATCCCGATCATCTCCTGATATTTCTTGTACGCAATGTGGTGGGCCTCATGATTATGAACAATGCCCCCAACTACAAGAATTAAAAGCAGCGGAGGAAGCAAACTATCTCACCAACAATTCAGGGTACAGACAACCTTGGCAATGTAACATGCAACCCAATCTTCGCTACTCAAACACTGACAATATCCAAAACCCACATACACTACAACCATCTCAAAATTACAGACCTCAGTCCAATTTTCAAGGAGCCCAAAGGCGGTATCAGCAACAGCCTTATGTCAATGATGCTTCTTCGAGTCGACCAACTCAACCTCCTTCGAATCCTGAATCTGAAATGTCCCAAATGCAAGAGATGTATAAAGCAATGATGGGTAAGTCCCGAGACACGCAAGAGGAGGTCGCAGCCCTTCGCAAAGACCAAAGAGCCTTGCAGTCCCAGATTCAACAACTACTCACCCAACAAAGACCTCCTGGTCAACTCCCTTCACAAACTAACCCCAATCCAAGAGAGCAAGCAAATTCAATCCTTGTAGAAGATGGCACATTCCAATCAGCAAACTTTAGTGCAATCTCCCTAAGGAGTGGAAGAGAGCTTGCTACTACAAAAGAAAAAGAAAATCAAGAAGAGGCCAACATCAATGATGAAGACACAACCAATCCAGCCTCACCTCCCCCAGAAATCCAAGTTCCTATTCCTGCTACTCCATCTCCATCCCAAATAACTATCGATATTCCATCTTCCTCTCCTAAAAACAGTGAACTCCTATTTCCCAACAGGATGAAAAAGAAGCACCTAGATGAATAGTTTTCCAAATTCTTGAGCATTTTCAAGAAACTGACTCTCGACATACCTCTAATCGATGCTTTGCAAGAGATGCCCAACTACACCAAGTTTCTAAAGGATCTCTTAACAAAGAAAAAGAAGAAACCTGGAAAAGAAATAGTTCACCTCACGGAGGAATGCTCTGCTGCCCTTCTTCGTGCACTCCCTCCCAAACAAACAGATCCGGGAAATCCCGTTATCCCGTGTTTTATAGGTGGAGTGGACTGTGGAAGCGGTTTATGCGACCTGGGGGCCAGTATAAATATCATGCCCTACGCCACATTCTTGAAAGTTAGAGGAGGGGAGACGCAACCGGTTCCATTCAAACTACAACTAGCTGACAGATCAGAAATCAAGCAAATGGGAATAGTCCGAGATCTGGTAGTTGGAGTGGCTCGCTTTATCTTTCCAGCTGACTTCGTCATTTTAGAAATGGACGACGATGTTGAGGTTCCCCTGATTTTAGGACGACCGTTTCTAAGTACTACCAAAGCCATTATTGATGTCCACGATGGAAAAATCACTTTGAGATATGAGGATGAAAATATCGAATTTGATATGCAGAAAATGATGAAGAAAAGCTCTAACTTTTCTCCTCACGCTAAGACAGTGGGATTAACAGATGATGATGAGGAAAGAAATTTTTCTACCGATGAAGACATGTATTCCTTATCTTCCGTCCTGAAAGCTGAAACTGAACCGCTAGAGCAAGTATTAGTTACTTCTCTAGAAGAAAAAGTGGAGGACCCGGAAGTTAACGCCATGCTGACGTTTGTGGAGAAAGGAAGGGCAGGTTATCAAGCCTACCGACCACCAATCGAGAGACTTGACAGAAAACCTCAAAAATCAATTCCCTCAATAGAACAGCCACTAGAGCTCGAGCTTAAGGAGCTACCTTCTAAACTCAAGTATGCCTTTTTAGCTGAAAATGACCATTTGTCTGTCATTATTTCCTCTTCTTTGAATTCCGGGGAGGAAACGAGGTTACTTGAGGTATTGAAAAAACACAAAACAGCGATCGGGTGGACTATTGTTGATATAAAAGGAATTGACCCCTCCTATTGCACACACCACATCTATATGGAGGACAACTACAAGTCTATCAGGCAACCCCAACGTCGGCTAAACCCAAACCTGAAGGAGGTAGTTAAGAAGGAGGTTCTGAAACTCCTAGACGCGAACATCATTTATCCTATCTCTGATAGTCCATGGGTAAGTCCTGTTCAAGTTGTTCCGAAAAAGGGAGGAATTGAAGCTGTAATAAATGACAAAGGAGAGGCGGTTCCCCAAAGAAAAATTACTGGTTGGCGAATGTGCATAGATTATAGGCATTTGAACACTGCAACCAGGAAGGATCACTTCCCTCTACCTTTTATCGATCAGATGCTAGAAAGATTGGCAGGACAGGAGTACTATTGCTTCTTAGATGGTTTTTCGGGGTACTTCCAAATTCCTATTGCGCCAGAGGACCAAGACAAGACAACTTTCACTTGTCCCTATGGTACCTTTGTGTATAGAAGAATGCCCTTTGGACTGTGCAATGCTCCTGCCACCTTTCAGCGTTGTATGCAGGCGATCTTCGCAGACTTTATCGAGCAAAGCATTGAGGTATTCATGGATGATTTTTCTGTCTATGGATCTAGTTTTGATGTTTGTTTGGCACAGCTTGATCTAATTCTTGGCCGATGTGTGGAGACAAATCTGGTTCTCAACTGGGAGAAGTGCCACTTCATGGTCAAGGATGGGATTGTGCTCGGTCACATAATATCTGCTAAGGGGATTGAGGTAGATCAAGCCAAGGTGGAGGTAATTGAGAAATTGCCAAAACCTACTTGTGTGAAAGAAGTAAGAGCTTTCTTAGGACATGCAGGATTTTATAGACGGTTTATTCAGGATTTTTCTAAAATTGCAAAACCATTAACTAATTTGCTTCTGAAAGAATCCCCGTTTGTTATTTCTGATGATTGCGTATCTGCTTTTGACTTAATTAAACAAAAATTGGTAGCTGCTCCCATTGTTTCACCTGACTGGTCATTACCCTTTGAGATTATGTGTGATGCCGGTGATTTTGCAGTAGGGGCGGCTCTGTGCCAAAGAAAAGAAAAGATTCCATGAGTTATTGCTTACGCGAGCTGGTGGAGAAATATGTGATTACTTCTACCACATAGGCAGTGTACCTATCGTTTGCGGGTATAGTGATTGAATGGGGTTGTCGATCTCAGGGACCTCGTACAATTAATTGACAAATATTTAATTAACTGGGAGATTAAGTTAAACTAAAGAAAACAGGAAATATCACTTTTTCGGTTTTGATTGATTGATTAAAAAGAAACTAAACTACAAGGAGAAATAGAACAACTTAAATAAACACAGAGGGATTTTAAAGAGTGATGAATGTGATAAATAGAAAAGCGCATCCCGGGTTGTTTGCTTACCTATTCCTTTTATATCTGTTACTAAATTCTTCCTTTAATTTTACTGCTATAACTCAGAAACTTTAATTAATTCATTAACGACTAAGTATAATGAATCCTAACCAATTGTTAGACCTAGCAGCAGACTAATGCTCTAGACCGGACACAATTAATTGCATAAAGAGCAGTTCTATTGGAGTCTCATTAACCTATAGGCGGGATCACGCTTCTAGCTGTTAATTAGGTTCAACTTCCTTCGTCTCGTTATCTATCTCAGCTCTCGCATTTTAATAAGATAACTACAAGGGTTGTTCTAATTACTGGCCAAATAATTAAAACATTTGAAGGACAGGAATTGAACTGTTGCAGTTAACGAAATTATGTGAAGAATCACATAGCAGAATACAGGAAATAGGTTCGCTTCCCAACCCGGGAAGCAAAAATACTTACTCGCTCATCGTTACAAAAACAACGATAACATAAAAGGAATGCATTAAATAAATTAAAGTAAGGGTAAGAGGTAACTCCAGTTTAGAAGTTCACTCCGGATCCTCGCTTCAACTTCGTCTTGTGTTGCCCCGACTGCTAACTGTATTCTTGTAAAGCTGGTGCGTAATAGGAAAATAAAATGGAAAGTGGGATGTATGTGTTACGTGGGAATTTAATGGAGTGGATGCGTGATGGTTTCTGATGGAGGAAATGAAGTGAATGGAGTACGATCGTGGGAGAGGGAGTATGTAGATGATTGGGTCGATGGATCGATGGATGTGTGGGTGCGTGAATGGGTGAATGGATGATTGGATGAATGGATGATTCCTTTTTTAGCAACCAGAGCGTGGGTTTATATAGGCTGAGGAATTCAGAAGCAGACAACGGAGAAGTGACAGGGACGGTGCAGTTGGTGAGTAGATGGCCTTGGAGTTGATGAGCAGATCCGCGAAGATTTGCAGTCAGAGAATTGATTGCAGACAGACAGAGCCGGCGTCACGCGTGAGTGATTTAAGGTGGGCGCCGTCTGCAATTAATGAAGGAGCAGTTCGAGTGCGGCGCCGCGAAGGAAGAAGAAAACTATTCGCGTCGAAATCTGTCGAAATCTGGTTCTGGCGCATTTTTTAGACACGTCCGCGCCTCCGTCCGCTTTGCTGTCCGCTTGGGTTCTATGCGGACATGTGTGTCTTCATGTGATGTCCGCTTTGTTTGCTTCTGTCCACCTTAACGTCCGCTTGGGTTCTATGCGGATGCGCTCTTGTCCGCGCAAGTGTCCGCGTCAATTCTATGCGGACGTGTGTAATGTTTGCTTGTCCGCCCGCGTCTTCTTCTGTCCGCGTTGGCGTCCGCCCAGAATCAATGCGGACGCGCCTGATGTCTGCGCCGTCCGCGCTCGTGTCCACCCAGACTCAATGCGGACGCAGGTGATGTCTATTTTCCTGCGATCTTCAACCGGCTCCAGATTCTTCGTTATAAGTCCGTTTTACTCGCCGTTTGTTGCGTTAGAAAGCTCAGTGAGATTATCTATCCATTTATATATCTTTTTCCTACATTTAACACATATAATACATCAGTTCATATCAAAACATAAATCTAGGAAAAATGTAAGATAAGTGAGAAATATTACTTAAAAATACTGCAAATTATAAGGTAATTAAACCCTTAAAAGTCTATATATTTCGCACTTATCAAACTTCCTCACACTTATCTTTTGCTTGTCCTCAAGCAAATAAAGAACAGACTCTCTCTAAGGTCACAGTATCAAACTCCGGTGTTCAACAATCGTGGAAGGAAATCAAGCTAAATGGCAATCAAAAGAATAATCCTGCTCTTAGATGTAGGTTTTTATAAACAGTGAAAAGGAAATTTTTAATAAGAGCATGGATAAGTTAGATTGTAAAGATTGAACATAGATTAGCTCGGAACCTTCCACCAATTTCTTTTCTCTAACCTTTGGATGACAAGGGGTGTGAAGTAACACCTTATTCCGTGGTACCTTTCAACACCACGTACTCATGATCAAAATATGAGAAATTGCGACAATCATTCAGCATTAAGAGTTTTGCATGTTCATTTTTTGTTTTTCTCTCTTTTTTTTTCATTGTTCGCACAATTGTTTCATCCCCCAAACTTTTCTCTTCACCCATGTAGCGGCTTTGGGCCTTCTATCCCAGATCACAAGACCTTAGGTAGATGGGTGATGAGGCACCCCAAGGACTTAATAACCGAATGAAGAGGCCTGTTTTGGTTCAGAAAACTTCATTATATGATCAGAGGAGTACCTTGCCTTATCCTTTCCATACCAAACTTTCACTTAGTTCCATGATTACCGAGCTAAGGTAGCTCAATTTCCACAATCAGCCTATCCACCAGATTTCAATGAAAATAGATTTAATTTTTGAAGAAAGAATTTGATACATACAAACAACGTCAAGCAGAACGATTCTTGAGGTTGTCATCAGGCTCGATTTCAAAAACTTCCACAAAATTTTAGCCCGAAAATTCAACATGTATTGGCCTTTAGAGAAGCTTACTATCATAATTAGAGAACAATAAAAATCAAGTGTGGCATTAGGTACTACTAGCATATATTTCAGGGAAAGGTCAAAACTTCCTCACACTTATTAAGAGGAGCAATGTCCTCATTGTTCATAAAATAATCAAGAAAAGACCTTTCAAAATGTGCCAGACTCAGGAAGGATTCATTTAGGACTCTATGGACTTAAGCAATCAACAGTTAAAGCACGAGTGGCTGAACATAAATATTAAAAATAAAGGAACTGAGACTCCCCTGATATCATGAGAGTGAGGAAGGTGCCCTTCCTCACACTTAAAGCATTGGCGGTGGGGTCGATGTTCCTCACACTTGAGTCTAAGCAAGGGTTCAGCTTGGAGTGATTGCAACAAACGGTTTACCTACACACACTGTCAAATACCAAAATAACGCTAGGAAGCGTTGCGTTAATAGCACAGGTACAATTACCTCCTTCCGCTTCTGTCTTCTTCTCTTCTTTTCTTTTTTTTATATATATAACAATATATTAGAGAGAAATATATGCGTTGCTTTAAAAACATGAATTTGAAAATTACCCCTGGGTTGCCTCCCAGTCAGCTGCCCTCTTTATAGTCATTGGCTGGACTTTGTGGAGTAGCTAACCTGCAATTGGATCTTTAAGAGATGTTTCATATGTAGCAGCTTGATCCAGTGTAGTACCCAGAAATTTCTTGACTCTTGACCCATTGACTTTAAATGTTTCCCCCTTTGCATTGGCGAGTTCAATCGCACCGAATGGGGAAATGCTAATAATAGGGTAAGGTCCTGACCAGTATGATTTTAGCTTACCTAGGAAGAATCTGAGCCTGGAGTTGAAAAGCAGGACTTGGTCCCCCACCTTAAGTTCTCGATTGGCAATCATCTTGTCATGCCAGCGCTTGGTACGTTCCTTATATATTACAGCATTCTCGTAGGATTCGTTCCTGAGTTCCTCCAACTCTGTCAACTGGAACTTGCGTTTATCACCGGCTTGCTGTAGGTCAAAATTAAGAGCCTTCAAGGCCCAATAGGACTTGTATTCTAATTCCACAGGCAAGTGGCATGCCTTCCCAAAAACCAACTTGTAGGGAGACATGCCAATTGGTGTCTTGAAAGCAGTGCGGTAGGCCCAGAGCGCTTCATCTAATCGAAGTGACCAATCCTTAAGGAAGAGTTCACCGTCTTTTGTAAGATCCACTTGAGCTCTCGGTTTGTCACTTCGGCCTGCCCATTTGTTTGAGGATGGTAGGGTAAGGCAACCTTATGTCGAACCCCATACTTCTTTAATAGCGCTGCGAACTGGCGGTTACAGAAATGGGAGCCACCGTCACTGATTATGGCTCGAGGAACGCTGAATCGAGTGAAAATATTTTTTCTTCAGGAACTTCACAATAGTTTTAGCATCATTAGTAGAACAGGCAAGGGCTTCCGCCCATTTTGAAACATAATCAACAGCTACTAAGATGTAAAGATTACCGAAAGAGTTTGGAAAGGGACCCATAAAATCAATACCCCAGACGTCAAATAGCTCAACTTCTAACATGTTATTCAGTGGTAGCTCATTCCGACGAGATAGATTACCTTGCCTTTGACACCGATCACATGTCGAAACAAACGCATGACAGTCCTTGTGAAGGGTGTTCCAGAAAAAACCTGATTCTAGTATTTTTGCGGCGGTTCGAGTGGCGCCATGATGTCCACCGACTTCTCTGGAATGGCAATGAAGGAGAATGTTTCCGACCTCTGATTTCTGGACACATCTCCTAATTATTCCATCTGCACAGACTTTAAACAGATAAGGGTCATCCCAAAATAATGTTTGACAATGGAGAAGAACCTTTTTCTCTGCTGATAAGTCATATCAGCTGGAATAATCTTCCTAACAAGGTAGTTAGCGATATCAGCAAACCATGGATCCTCAACATCTTCTGCTGCGAATGCAGACTCATCAGGGAATGACTCGTTGATGGGAGTCCCATCATCAGATGCCTCCATTCTGGACAGATGATCAGCTACCACATTTTGTGTTCCCTTCTTGTCCCTGATCTCAATATCAAATTCTTGCAATAGGAGAATCCACCTAATTAACCTGGGTTTTGACTCTGCCTTAGCAAACAAATACTTAAGAGCAGAGTGATCAGTATGTACAATAATTTTACCACCCAGTAAATAGGATCGAAACTTATCTAGAGCAAAAACTACAGCTAGTAATTCTTTTTCTGTGGTTGCATAATTTTTCTGGGCATCATTCAAAGTTCGACTTGCATAATATACTACCCGAAGAATTTTATCAATCTTTTGACATAAAACGGCTCCCACAACGTAATCACTAGCATCACACATTATCTCAAAAGGGAGTGACCAATCAGGAGACACAACGACAGGTGCAGAAATTAGCTTTTCTTTTAATAAATTAAAAGCTTTTAGACATTCTTCAGAAAAATGGAACTTAACATCTTTCGCGAGTAGATCACACAGAGGTTTAGAGATTTTGAAAAATATTTAATGAATCTTCTATAAAAACCTGCGTGTCCAAGGAAACTACGAATATCTCTAACAGAAGATGGTGGTGGTAGCTTTTATATTACCTCGACTTTAGCCCGATCTACCTCAATACCTTTTGAAGAAATCTTGTGGCCCAGGACGATTCCTTCTCGAACCATGAAGTGGCATTTTTCCCAATTTAACACCAGATTGGTTTCTTCACACCTAGATAGCACAAGATCAAGGTTTTCTAGACAGGATTCAAATGTTAGACCATATACAGAAAAATCGTCCATAAAAACCTCAATGCACTTCTCAATATATTCAGCAAAGATGGCCATCATACAACGTTGAAACGTGGCAGGAGCATTACATAGTCCAAATGGCATTCTTTTATAACTATAGGTTCCATACGGACAGGTAAAAGTTGTCTTATCCTGATCCTCAGGAGCTATAGGGATTTGAAAATATCCTGAAAAGCCTTCCAGAAAGCAGTAGTAGTCATGTCCAGCTAGTCTTTCCAACATTTGATCAATGAAAGGTAATGGAAAATGGTCCTTACGAGTGGCGTCATTTAACTTTCTATAATCAATACAAACCCGCCACCCTGTAGTGGGGCGCTGGGTAATTAGCTCACCCTTTTCATTAGGAACCACAGTTATTCCTCCTTTCTTTGGTACTACCTGAACTGGACTTACCCATTTACTATCTGAAATAGGGTAAATAATGCCTGCATCGAGTAGTTTGATTACCTCTTTCTTAACTACCTCTTTTAGGACTGGGTTAAGACGCCGCTGAGGCTGAGCCAATGGTCGGTAGTTATCTTCCATATAGATTCGGTGAGAACACAACTGAGGGCTGATTCCCTTAATATCTGCTATCGACCAACCAATAGCTGATGTGTGATTGCGCAATACCTCCAGTAGTTGCTTCTCTTGAGTTCCTGTCAAGTCAGAAGAGATTATAACAGGTAATTCCGATTTTTCACTAAGAAAAGAATATTTCAAATGAGAGGGAAGAGGTTTCATCTCCACTGTAGGAGGTTTCTTAATAGATGGTCTTGGCCGGTCAGCACTCCGCTCGACTTTCTCAAATTACTGCTGGTACTTGTGGAAGTGTGGCCGCCTTTTGTTTAACTCTTCAGCCATGAGGGCTATATCTGGATCCTCATCATCAGCTTCACAAGATGCCATAAGACATCTTTCCAGGATTTCCTCTTCTTCTTCGCTTAAAATAGTTTCCTGCACTAAAGAGCCAATAACATCTATAGCAAAGCAGGATTGAACAGCGGCAGGACGCTTCATGTTGCGTGTCATGTCGAAAACAACCTGCTCATCATGAAATCTTAGAATAATCTTTCCTCCTTCCACATCAATGAGAGTGCGGGCAGTTCTCATGAACGGTCTGCCCAAGATTAGCGGTACATCTGTATCTTCCTCCATATCAATGATGATAAAATCAGCAGGGAAAATAAATTTATCAATAGAAACTACCAGGTCCTCAACTTTTCCTTTAGGATAAATTATGGAACGGTCTGCTAGTTGTAACTGAACAGAAGTGGGAGCACATTGACCTACACCTAATTTCTTGAAAATAGATAAAGGCATCAAATTAATACTTGCTCCAAAATCACATAAACCGTTACCACAATTCACCTTCTCGATAGCGCATGGAATGATGGGAAGACCTGGATCTCCTAACTTGGGTGGAAGTTTCTTCAGGAGAACTGCAGATACTCTTTCTGTCAATTTGACTGTGTCAGACTCTAGCAAAGAACCAGACGAAATATCCCTGTTAACAAATTCCTTCATAATTACATCATAGGCATTTGAGACAAAGCATCAGAAAAAGGGATGTTAATAGTTAATTTCTTAAAGATATTAAGAAATTTCCCATATTGCTCGTCCATGTTCTTTTTCTTTAGTCTGTTAGGGAATGGAATAGGAGGATTATAAGAGAGTTGAGAGGGTTTAATAGTGAGAGATTCAGGAGACTCCTTCTCCTTGGGATTTGTTGTTTCCTCCACTTCAGGTTGAGATTCAGCTGGCTTATTGAAATTTTCTTCAATTTCTGGAACATTAGAAACTAGTTCCTTGCCGCTTCTCAGAGTTACTGCTTTTTGCGTGCTCCCTTGGGTTAGGGTTAGGCTGACTGGGAAGTGACCCCGTTGGTCGCTGTGCCAGCTGTTGTGAAATTTGACTCATTTGCCTCTCTAAGCTTAGGTTGATAGAAGCTTGATCAGCGTTTCTAGCGGCCTGTTCAGAAAGTTTGGCTTCTATTTCGGCAAACCTGGAGTTTGTAGTTTGGCCTTGTTTAAGAATTTCTGCCAACATATTCTCAATTTTACCACTGCCTCCTTGAGAATTTTGGGATTGCTCCTGCTGTCTAAAGTAAGGTGGTCTATTTTGGTTGAACCCAAAATTACTTATAGACTGATCATTACCCCTCCATGGAGGTTGTTGATTATTCCTCCAATTATTCTGATTGAAATTGTTAGGATAAGGGTTACCTGGTCTGTTGTTGATCGATTTTAACTCTTCGGGGTTACCTGCATAGCTAGGACCTTCACAGTTGAACGTTTCGTGGGCTCCTCCACAATTCTCACAACAAGGATTTACGAAAGGTGAAGAAGTAGCTGCCTTCGCGGTTTGCTGTTGCGTCTGGTTTACAGCTAACTTCTCCACAACTTTAGTAAGAGCTGCTAGTTGAGCGGATACATGATCCTGTGGGGGAATATTATACATACCTGCTTTTGGCTCACCTCTCCCCTTGTTCTTGCACCACTGTCTGGTACTAGCGGTCATGGTGTCCAAAAGCTCCATCGCTTCATCCCCAGTTCTTGCCATAAAGTTTCCTCCAGATGAGGAACTTAGTACCATCTTGTTTGAATCGTTCAATCCCTTAAAGAATGACAGTACTAGTTCTTCGCTACTCATACCATGGTGTGGGCATTGAATCTGCAGCTCCTTGAATCTATCCCAAGTCATACAGGGACTCACCTGGTTCTTGACAAAAGTTTGTGATTTCAGCGATCTTCTCTCCTTGTCTTTGACGGTGGATAGTACTTTGCCAGGAACTTGTTTGCCAAGTCAGCCCAAGTGTGGATGCTACCCGGTTGCAGACTCCTTAGCCACCTGGACGCTCCGTCTTTCAGAGAATAAGGGAACAGCTGTAGGCGAATGCGCTCATTCAGGTTCCCCGTCTTATTGAATGTATTGCAGAAGCCAGGAATGCAGAGATGGGTCATCAGTCAAGCCCGCTGAATTGTCCCTGGTGGTACAAAGTGGTGATGAAGCTCGTCTTGAATTGCCAGGCGTCGAGCTCAGCTTGCGTCACTTGAGGGAGGACGATAGCAGAGGATCGTCCTTCTACTGATGGTTGCTGGTACTCCCCCAGAGTTTGTCTGGTCGTCATGGCAAACTGCAGTTGTCGCCTGCTGTGGAGAACTCTTTCGATTTCTGGCTGAAATTCAGCTATAGGCTCTCCTGCAGATCGAGTCCGACGCATAAGGGACGAGTTGGTATGAATATGGAAAAAACTAGATTAACTATATACGTGGAAAAATAAAAAGAAAATAACAGACAAAAAATAAGAAAAAAAAAGAATGAAAATTTTAACTTATCCCAATTAAATAACAATTGTCAATTAACCGTGCCGGAGGTCCCCGGCAATGGCGCCAAAAACTTGGTGGAGAAATATGTGATTACTTCTACCACATAGGCAGTGTACCTATCGTTTTGTGGGTATAGTGATTGAATGGGGTTGTCGATCTCAGGGACCTCGTACAATTAATTGACAAATATTTAATTAACTGGGAGATTAAGTTAAACTAAAGAAAACAGGAAATATCACTTTTTCGGTTTTGATTGATTGATTAAAAAGAAACTAAACTACAAGGAGAAATAGAACAACTTAAATAAACATAGAGGGATTTTAAAGAGTGATGAATGTGATAAATAGAAAAGCGCATCCTGGGTTGTTTGCTTACCTATTCCTTTTATATCTGTTACTAAATTCTTCCTTTAATTTTACTGCAATAACTCAGAAACTTTAATTAATTCATTAACGACTAAGTATAATGAATCCTAACCAATTGTTAGACCTAGCAGCAGACTAATGCTCTAGACCGGACACAATTAATTGCATAAAGAGCAGTTTCTATTGGAGTCTAATTAACCTATAGGCGGGATCACGCTTCTAGCTGTTAATTAGGTTCAACTTCCTTCGTCTCGTTATCTATCTCAGCTCTCGCATTTTAATAAGATAACTACAAGGGTTGTTCTAATTACTGGCCAAATAATTAAAACATTTGAAGGACAGGAATTGAACTGTTGCAGTTAACGAAATTTATGTGAAGAATCATATAGCAGAATACAGGAAATAGGTTCGCTTCCCATCCCGGGAAGCTAAAATACTTACTCGCTCATCGTTACAAAACAACGATAACAGAAAAGGAATGCATTAAATAAATTAAAGTAAGGGTAAGAGGTAACTCCAGTTTAGAAGTTCACTCCGGATCCTCGCTTCAACTTCGTCTTGTGTTGCCCCGACTGCTAACTGTATTCTTGTAAAGCTGGTGCGTAATAGGAAAATAAAATGGAAAGTGGGATGTATGTGTTACGTGGAATTTAATGGAGTGGATGCGTGATGGTTTCTGATGGAGGAAATGAAGTGAATGGAGTACGATCGTGGGAGAGGGAGTATGTAGATGATTGGGTCGATGGATCGATGGATGCGTGGGTGCGTGAATGGGTGAATGGATGATTGGAGGAATGGATGATTCCTTTTTTAGCAACCAGAGCGTGGGTTTATATAGGCTGAGGAATTCAGAAGCAGACAACGGAGAAGTGACAGGGACGGTGCAGTTGGTGAGTAGATGGCCTTGGAGTTGATGAGCAGATCCGCGAAGATTTGCAGTCAGAGAATTGATTGCAGACAGACAGAGCCGGCGTCACGCGTGAGTGATTTAAGGTGGGCGCCGTCTGCAATAATGAAGGAGCAGTTCGAGTGCGGCGCCGCGAAGGAAGAAGAAAACTATTCGCGTCGAAATCTGTCGAAATCTGGTTCTGGCGCATTTTTTAGACACGTCCGCGCCTCCGTCCGCTTTGCTGTCCGATTGGGTTCTATGCAGACATGTGTGTCTTCATGTGATGTCCGCTTTGTTTGCTTCTGTCCGCCTTAACGTCCGCTTGGGTTCTATGCGGATGCGCCTCTTGTCCGCGCAAGTGTCCGCGTCAATTCTATGCGGACGTGTGTGATGTTAGCTTGTCCGCCCGCGTCTTCTTCTGTCCGCGTTGGCGTCCGCCCAGAATCAATGCGGACGCGCCTGATGTCTGCGCTGTCCGCGCTCGTGTCCGCCCACCAGACTCAATGCGGACGCAGGTGATGTCTATTTTCCTGCGATCTTCAACCGGCTCCAGATTCTTCGTTATAAGTCCGTTTTACTCGCCGTTTGTTGCGTTAGAAAGCTCATGAGATTATCTATCCATTTATATAGCTTTTTCCTACATTTAACACATATAAACATCAGTTCATATCAAAACATAAATCTAGGAAAATGTAAGATAAGTGAGAAATATTACTTAAAAATACTGCAAATTATAAGGTAATTAAACCCTTAAAAGTCTATATATTTCGCACTTATCACGAGCAAAACTCTGGACAACGCCCAAAGGAATTACACAACCACCGAGAAAGAGCTCCTAGCAGTGGTATTCTCCTAAGATAAATTCAGATCATATTTATGGGGAAGTAAAGTGATTATTCACACAGACCATTCTGCTCTTAAATATTTGTTTACTAAGAAAGAGGCCAACCCACGTTTGCTTCGTTGGATTCTCTTGTTACAAGAATTTGACATTGAAGTTAGGGATAAGAGTGGTAAGTTAAATGTTGTGGCTGACCATCTGTCTCGGTTGGTACACTACTAGAATATAATTGTTTGGTAACAACAAAAAATCGTTACAAAAAATCAAAATCGTTACTAATCTAATTTATTGTAACGATATCGTTACACGAGATGGCGTAACCAAAGATCAATTTATTTATCATAACGACTTTTATTCGTTACTAAAAGTTATATCGTTACTAAAAATATGATTTCGTAACATTTATATCGTTACTATAGTCTTAATTTTTTTTAATCTTTAGTATTATCTTTGGTAACGAAAAACTTGTCACTAATAACAATTATGGTAACGAATTTAAGTCGTTGTCAGAACCTTTGTAACAAAAAAACTGATTTTTACTAGTGGTAGTTCCTGACGATGGTGTACCAATTGATGAATATTTTCCAGATGAGATTGTTTTTGTTTTACGTATGGTGCACGAGCCTTGGTATGTTGACCTAGCCAATTTTCTTGTTTCTAGGGTAGTACCTCGTGATTTTCCCTATGCTCAAAAGAAGAAGTTTTTATCTGACGCTAAGCATTATATCTGGGAAGACCCTTATCTTTTTCTAGTTTGTGCAGATGGTTTAATCCGCAGGTGTCTCCCAGATGATGAAGTATCCAGTGTTCTAGAGTTTTGCCATTCCAAGGAAGCTGGAGGCCATCATGGATCTCATAGGACGGCAGCCAAAGTTTTGGAGTCCGGATTTTATTGGCCTACTCTACATAAAGATTGCCAAGCCTTTTTGGCCCGTTGCGATAATTGTAAACGCATGGGAAATGCTTCAAGGCGACATGAGATGCCACAGCAAGGCATTTTAGAGGTCGAACTTTTTGACTGCTGGGGAATAGATTTCATGGGACCATTCCCCTCTTCGCAAGGATTCCAATATATTCTGGTGGCAGTAGACTACGTATCCAAATGGGTTGAAGCAATTCCTTGCCTACATGCTGATTCAAAGACAGTGGTAAAATTCTTAAAGAAACATGTCTTTACCCGCTTTGGAGTCCCTAGAGCCATTATAAGTGATGGAGGCACACACTTCTGCAATCGAAGCATTGATGCATTGATGACTAAGTATGGGGTACACCACAAAGTTGCTCTTGCTTATCATCCCCAGACAAATGGGCAAGCAGAAGTGTCAAATAGGGAGTTAAAATGGATACTCCAAAAGACGGTGCACTCCTCTAGAAAATTGGGCGCTAAAACTGGATGATGCTCTTTGGGCCTATCGCACAGCATTTAAAACCCCCATCGGTATGTCACCTTTTAAATTGGTCTATGGGAAGGCATGTCATCTCCCTGTGGAGCTTGAGCACAAGGATTATTGGGCAATCAAGGCCTTAAATTTTGATATGACTACTGCGGGAGAGAAAAGGAAATTGCAACTCTCTGAGTTAGAAGAGCTGAGAGATCAGGCTTACCAAAATGCTAAACTTTATAAGGAACGAACCAAGAAGTTCCATGACAAGATGATACTCAAGAGAGACTTCAAAGTTGGTGATTTGGCTCTCCTCTATAACTCAAGATTGAAGCTTTTCCCTGGGAAGCTCAAATCTCATTGGGCTGGTCCTTTCCGGATTGTTAAGGTGACCTCATATGGTGCCTTTGAACTACAAAACAAAAAGGGCGAAACTTTCAAAGTTAATGGAGCCCGTCTTAAGAGATATACTAATCCTACTGATATTTCAACTACTTGTTTAGAATTTATCTTGTCCAGGAACAGCATGACACTTTTACTCCAGTTTCAAAACCGGCACTATCTAAGAAGAAATCTCTCCCGTGGAGAGTTCAATACAAACTCAAGCAGTTACGCAGCTTGACTATACCAAGTTGTGGTAACCCGACTCACAACTCCTCACATACATAATGAAGAACAAGCGTATAGCTAGAGATGTTAAACCCGGGCGGCTTGGTGGGAGGCAACCCACTATCTATACTTTGCCTTTCCTTTTATGTTGATTTCTCTTTTGTACTATATTTCCCTTTTATATGTTATAATAAAATGCGGTTTTACTTGAGTTCTTCTGGCTGTGTAGAATATTCTTTACAGGTACATTTCATGTAATTCTACAGCTACACTCAAGTGTGGGGAGCTCTGCACACTCTGCGAACTCTGGGGAGTACACTCTTTCTCTTCTGATATTTCATATTCCCTTTTGCTTTTATTCGTATAATTTCCTTGTACAGATTGCATTGTCCAGTTAATTAAATTCTTTCTACGCAATGAGGGCATTGCTTGAGCTTAAGTGTGGGGGAGTACTCGTACCCTCGTAGCTTGTTCTTAAGTTTTCTCTTTTGATAATTTGTTTAAATTTGTTAAGTTTGAAATAGTCAAAAGGGAGCCATAGAGGAAATATTGCAAACCTACAAACATTATGGGGTACTAAAAAATTTCAACCATTTTAAAATTTATTCTGATTAGAAATTGCTTAAAATTTAAGAATAAATATCATTTGAGCCCTGTTTTTAGCTTTGAGCCTGGATTTGAATTGGAATGAAAAGGTGGAAAAAGAACAAGGCAAGGTACTCCTCTGATCCAAACAGGCATATTCTAAACCTAAGCAGGCCTCGTCCACTCGGTTATTAAGTTCTTTGGGGTGCTTTATCACCTAGCTACCTAAGGTACTTTATATCTGGGATAGTTGACCCAAAACCGCTACAAGGGTGGAGAGAAAAGTCTGAGGAAAGGAAATTAAACTTCAATCGAAGTATCTTTGCATTATGTACTTAAATGATAAAAACTTCATTATTATGGATCATGAGTATGTGGAATTGAAAGGTATAATGGAATATGATTTTACTTCATGCCCCTTGTCGTTTCAGGAAATGTGAAAGAAAAGAGTGGATTGGCTCAGGGTTAAAACTGGATTCTTATGGTTCTACTACTTCTCCTTCTAAAATAGTTGTTTTTATAATTTCAAGGTTCTTTTCAAAAACTAAAAAAAGGGAAGTTTCTAGTACCCTTTAATCTAGAAGTTTTGTAGCAATCTTTTCTGTGCTCTCACTGTTTGGTTATTTTATATTTTAACTTGTTTAAAGATTCTGTCATAAAGATTTGCTTGAGGACAAGCAAAAGATAAGTATGGGGGAATTTGATAAGTGCGAAACATATAGACTTTTAGGGCTTAAATACCTTATAACTTGCAACACTTTAGGCAATGTTTCCCACTTCCTATGTGAATTTTCTTGGATTTATGTTTTGATATTAAATGATATATTTTATGTATTAAATGCAGAAAAAGGCTTTGGAATCACATAGTACACTTCACAAGCTTCGCAACGCAACAAACGGGGATCAAATCGGGGCTCAAACGAAGAATCTAGAGCCTGTCAATGTTTACAAAGAAAATAGAAAAAAACACACGTCCGGACCTGTGTCCGGACTGCAGGCAGGTCCGGACGCAACACATGTCCGACCCTATAGGTCCGGACGCAAGTCCGGACACATGACGACGAAGCATTTTCTCACAGCGTCGACTTGTCTGGACCAGTCTGGTCCGAACAGTGGTCCGGACAAGCATAAATTGCCAAGCGTACAGATGGCGATGTGTATTGGAATATTACTATACATTCACCACCCCCCCTCTCTTTTTTCCCCATTTTCCCACTTTAACAAACCACCCCCCATATAATAACCCCATCTCATTCATTCACCTCCATTCCACCCATTTTCCAAATGTAATTTTTCTCATAAAATCACCATTTTCTCCAAAAATCATACATCTCATCTACATAATGTCCACATAAATCTCACATCATCTCATCCCATAAAAATTTTATTTCCTACCGTGTTTTGGTCCAACCTCTATCCAAATATTAGCAGTTTTAAGGAGCTGAATTAATTATCTTCCTTAGATGATTTCTTTTACTTCTTATTCTGTCTTTTTAATTATGTGGGCTTAGAGGATTTACTACTCCGGTGAAGGTGTAATTATAGTTTGTTTAATTAGGTAATCTATATTTTTTACCGTTTAATTAATACAGTTTGTTACGATTAAAGTTTATCTCTCGCCTTTTTAATAAATTTCATGAATTTATTAAAATGCTTTACAAAGTCTATTTTGATCAGAGCAGTGATAAATAGACAGGTTAATTAATCGATAAATCTGTGGAAACTTATTTTGATTAAATAAGTTAGTATTTTCAGATGCAAAATATAATTCCTCGCACTTAATCCGTTTACATGTGTTTTGCTCAAATCTAGATTAGATTGAGCATTTTTTGGTAAACGAGTCTTTCAAGTCTAGGATTTAGTCTTTAAAGATAATAACAGGAATTTTTGCCAAACTATTATAATTAACCGGTAAAGATAGCATAATTAGCCAGATTATATAACCTGAACCCGGAGTCCCGTTTATATATTATCTTCCACTCAGTTAATTTTATCTGTCGTTTTACTTTACAAAAACAAGTCAATTATCCCCCCTTTTTGTTACAAGCTTAGGTACTATATTATTTCGCTATAAGTCCCACGGTTTGACCCCGTCCGCTTCTGTCTTTTATACTACTGCGACCGGGTTTTGTTTGCAGCCCGAAGGATATTTGAGTTATTAATTTCTTTCTCAATTGTTTAAAATACACGCACTCACTTTCACCACGTCGAACCACAATTGTTTAAAATACACCAGTTCCAACCTCTCTCATTATTTTGTGTGCAATCGCCATCATTCACGCACTCACTTTCACCACGTCGAACCACCTTCATCCTCGACTCATCATTCCGCCATCACCGATACAATCATCCATCACCACCATTCACCACCTTCACCACGCCATCTTCATCGCCTTCATCCTCGCTTCGCCAATCATCATCTCACCCGCATCACCATCATCAATCATCGGCTTCGCCACCATCATCACGCGTTCTCTTCAACAATTCCCCTCGCTTCTCCATTCACACCACCCCACACCACATCTCATCTCCTACTCATCGATGTCGACGACCAAACAACCCACTGCAACAATGATCCATCACGCCATCATCTTCATATCTCGCCATCGTCTCTCCGTTCTGTAGCCTTCACCGATATCACCATCACCAAATCGCCGAACTTCATACTTATTTTCTTCGTCGTCGAACACACGGGCCGAGGAGAGGCGAGATCGAGAATAACATCAGTACGTCGGTGTGGAGAAGAACAGGGCGAGAACGACAAGTTGGGAACCGACCTTGAATGAACCGGTTCAGACAAAACCAACCTGGGATGAACCGGACCAGTTCAATTATAAGGGGTTTATTAAACTAAATTCATTATAATTGTTACATGTTACGTATTTATTATTGCATTTTGGTTATTACATAACATTTGCCATTGGTTTTAATGTGTGTTTTCCATTGAAATTATATTTTTACTGGTTTCAATTAATATATAGATTGTTACAATTAATGTGTTTATGCTGCAATAATTCTGATCGTTTTATTGCATTATCTTTCTAAATCTATTTTGATCCGATCAAGTGAAAAATAGATAGGTTCGATTAATTCGTAAATTTGTGGAAAACTTGTTTTCATCGGACAAGTTAATACTTCATCTGCGTAAATATTATCTCTCAAACTTATTTTGTTTACATGTGTTTTGCTGGTCTAACAAAAAGGTCATAGCATGTTCTGGTAAACAAATTCATCAGAGTTATTATTTTTGCCAATCTATAAACCAGAAGAAATAATATAATTAACCAAACTGCAATAACTAGGAACCCGGAGTCCCGCTCACCATGTCATCTATCATTTTAATTTATCTGTTATTTTAATTATCTGCATTTTATCAATTTCATTTGCAATTCATTCAGTAAAACCCCCCTTTTGTGACACGCTTAGGAATTAGCCATTTTCGCTTAAGTCCCACGGTTAGATTACCCGGTTGCTTCAATCTTTCTATACTACTACTACTGCGACCGGGATTTGTTTGCAGCCGAAAGACGTTTTGATCCTAACTCAATTGATTATTTTTAACAGGTCGAAAATCTTGTCTGCAAAATGGCACCGTTGCCGGGACTTGACTTTATCTAGTCCCTAAGCCCCGGATAATTCATTTGTTATTTTAATATTTTGTTTCTTTGACATTTTGTTTTCTTTTTATTTTTCTGTTTTATTTTGTTTCTAATATTTTGTTTGCTGTTTTGATTTTTGTTTCATTAATCAGTCTTTTTATTATCTTTCAGTTTCTTTTGTTGTTTATATTATTACTATTGTTTCTGTCATTTAATTATTCCAACAATTTACTTATCGTATTGTTTTCAGTTAATTGATATTCTAGTTATTTTATTGTTATTTTTAATTTCCAGCTACTTATTTTACTGTTATTTAATTTCTGTCATTTAAATTCTACTATTTAAATTCCAGTATTTAAATTTCTGTCATTTATTTTCTTGTCATTTATTTTCCAGTTATTTAAATTATTATCATTTAAATTCCAGTCATTTAAATTTCATTCATTTAAATTCTGCCATTTAAATTCTGGTATTTAAATTCGAGTTATTTAAATTCCTGTCATTTATTTCTGGTCATTTATTTTCCAGTTATTTAAATAATTGTCATTTAAATTCCAGTCATTTAAATTCCTGTCATTTAAATTCCAGTCATTTAAATTCCGCTATTTAAATTCTGCCATTTAAATTCCTGTCATTTAAATTATTGTCACTTACAAGAGATAATTCTTTCAAAATAAGAGGACAAACAAAAACAAATGTGGCATTAAGTGCAACTGGCATATTTTCAGGGAAAGGTCCTACTTCCTCACATTTAAGAGGAGCAATGTCCTCATTGTTCAAAAATAAAATCAAAGAGAAGACCTTTCAAAATATGCCAGACTCATGAAGAATGTCATTCAGGATAATCATGGACTGATATAAAATAAGCATTAAGCATGATAGGGTGAACACAAACATTAAAATAGAGGAATTGAAACTCCCCTGATATCATAGATTGAGGAAGGTTCCCTTCCTCACACTTAAGCTTATGCATGGGGTAGTAGCCTTCCTCACACTTGTGTTCATGCAAGTGTCCCGCCTTGGAGAGCATCAACACCATAAAAGTTTTTTTTTTCACCTACACACACTCACAACTACCACAAAACGCTAAAAGTGTTGCATTAAAAGCACATGCACCATTGCCACTATAAATAAAAGAAAAACAAAAATAAACCAGAAAGCAAAACAACAACAAAACAAAACAAAAAGTTAACCAGTGGGTTGCCTCCCAGCAAGCTGCCCGTCTTTATAGTCTTTGGCTAGACTTATGCTGTGTTATCCAGGATCAAAATAAAAGTTGATATTGGTGTCAACGGGGATACGATGTGGCCAGCAATCAGTATTAAACCACTTGGATCAAAACATAACGTTACCTCAACAAATAAAATAGGAAAATAAATGCTCCACAAAACCTGGTTCTTGAGGAGGTATTGATGGTAACGGGTCTCAAGCAGAAGACCAGGTGCTGAGTGTTGTTCTTCCTCGAATTGGAGGATGTAAACATCTTCCTCCTTTAGGTGAGGCTCGAGAAGGTTGTGATACTAGCAAGGTGGTGGTTTTCCATTATTCTCAAATTCGAGGATGTAAGCATCCTCCTCTGAGTCGAAAATGAATGTTGAAGTGAGCTTCAATGGGTGGGTTGGGCGGTCATCATTTTTCGTTGAAGAATGACCCAGATTGTTCGGTTGATGACCCTGGGTGCGAGGATCATCTAGTGGTGGAGATCTTTCTTCGAATTCAAGGATGAAGATATCCTAATCTTCGTTGAGCGGTGCAGGGAGAACTCCGAGGCAGGTTTTATCTTCAAACACTGGTCTCGGATCAAAAGGGAAGGTGGCCTTCACACTTAGTGAGTGGACTTCGAGTTTCCACCCTACTGCTTTAGTGCACGGGTGGGGAAGGCCTTGATCCTCCAGATGAAGATCAAAGTTGGATGGCTCCTCCTCCTCAACTTTGAGGATGTAGATATCCTCATTTTCTTGGAGAGGCTCATAGGAAGAGCCTTGATGGAAATCAACTTCAGAGGGAAATGGTTCCTCGAAGGTGATAGTGGTGTTTTGTTTGGATGACTTGGCGGGAGGTGACGGCGGTTCTTTTTCTTTTTCTCTAATTTGAGGTGATAAGTATCCTTATCTTCTGGGTAAAGCACGGAGAAGAGGGGAAATAACGGTAGTTGACTTCAGAGGGAGGAGGCTCCATGAAGTCAGGTGGAAATTGTCCACTGATGGCTTGTTTTCAAGCTCAGGCAGATGGTTCGATGTTGTTTGCTCAGGTTCGAATGGGGGAGGTGAGGTGACAAGTCAAGCAATTCCAAGTCCAGTAAGGTGATCCACTATATGAACCATTTCGCTCTCCAGTTGTTGCGATGCAAGTGGATCTTCCATCATTGCATTTATCTTTACTAATGTAGTGTAGAGCTGTAGTTGGTTTATGTCGAGGTCTTTTTCCTCCACTTCATGGATCATTTCATTCTCCAGGTGTTGCTCCTGTTGAGCTAATGTTTGGAGCATGATTGTAGAACCATGAGCACTCTCCTGGTCTCCTCCAAAGGTTGCTCAAAAACATTGCTCATGATCATATTGTGTTGTGCAACACCGATTCGCTCCAGGTAGTCTAGTTGATCCTATAACCATAGTTTCTCTTGTACTACCAGACAGTCCTCAAACTCATGATCTCCCCCACATACCGAGCAATATGTCTTGTGAGTAGCATGGTTCTCGATCGAAATCCTCTTCAATTTGCTGTTGGATTCGATTCCTCCACATTTATTCAACTTTGGGACAAAAATTGAACTCGTGAGGTCCCCTACAATACGAGCAATATATATCTTGGGAATAAAAGGATTCCCATATGAATTGCTCCTCACTTGCCATTATTAGTTAGAAATAATAAAAACTAAGAGCAAAATGAACTAATAAAAACAAATAATAATAATTGACAACCAAATCCATTGCCATTTTTTCAACAAAATAACTAAAACAAATAAATAAAGAATAAAAGGAAAGTAAATAAATAACGAAATAAATTAAATAATAGATAAACTGAAAAATAATTATAAGAAAATAATTAAGTAGTAAATAGAAAATGGAAACTATAAAAGAAAATAAAAAATAAGGGTAAATAAATAAAGGAATTTAAATGACAGACCATCGGGTTCCAAACACCTGGCACCCGACACCAAACCTCACCAATTACAACTTTAAAAGATTACAACAGTCACGGTCTGAACCTCGAGAAAACTTAACAAAATAAAACAGTAATAAACACATTAACTCTCCACAAAACCTAACCCCACCCCAATCACTCGTTCTCTTTGTGGCCACCTGTATAATAACTCGTACCTGCAAGATAAAACAAAGCAGCCCACCCCGAGAGGGGTGAGTCCGTTCCCTGGAATGGAACTGGTACGATCCTCCAAACAAACTTATAATACAACTCTTTAATAAATAATAGCTTGAATACAATCACTTAAAACCACACAGAGAACAAGGCACTTCGAAAATCACCAAGTCAAGATAACAAGTTTACAAAATAATACATAACAGAATGTTAAAGTTAGTCAATCAGAAGAATCACACCATTGTAAGTTAGTGTACATCCATGTTTGTGTTAGATTCAGTTAGAGTTAGGAATAGGAAGACCCAAGTAGTCACAAGGACTAGGAATGAAAGAAAAGATCCTAGAACCCATAACTCAAGAGTGGAATCAAATCAACTGGGAGAGATGGCCCCCACCGCCAAGTACGTCCTTTTAGGACAGGGGATATACAGCCCCTCACTGTTTACTACGTCCCTTTTGGGACAGGGGATATACAGCCCCTCACTGTTACCATTGAAGACGCGCGCACGTCAAAACAACAAGACCCAGCTCATGGATGAAACGATATCCAGAGTCAAAAGAAGAATTACCAAGATTGTCTTTCTCCATATTCCCACTAGATCACTAACTACCCAGAGCAATACCAAAACACTTAGTCCTTCCGAGTGTAGAAGCGTAAACCCTAAGTAGTTAATGTCTAATGGAACAACCAAATAGAAGGAACCAATAACCAAGGAAGTTATACATTCAAGGCTCAGTTAGTCACACTGAGTTAGTCACACAACTATTCCCTTTTAGAAATACATTTAGCTTAATTAGTGTTTGTCACAAACATCCCTTAAGTCTTCTTAGCAAAGCATAAGAGTACGAGAAATCGTACCTGATATGTGAAGAACAGTAATTAACTTGAATGAGTGATCCCCCAATAGTAACCTATAATTAAGGTGTTCTAAGTGTCGATTTTTTAAGGGATTATAAACTAATCATCCTCTATTCCTACTGATTTATAGTTCTAGGTTTATCATTATTCTCTCACAAAGGTTTGGGCTTGATTTTGTTAATTAAATCCTTTGTTAGGCCCACTTCGTTTAATTTGGAATGATTTAGGATTTAGCCCTGAGAGTGGCCCAAACTCTCTTTGAATTGTTTAAGTGGCCTTTTGGAGTTCATAAACTTGGGCTCAGTAGGTTAGCCCAAGACCATGTTACGTTTGCGTTGTTTAATTAAACCCTTAAGTTATCGTTGACTATTTTATTACACAATGATTAAAATCCTAAGGTTTAATATCCATATTCTTCATATTATATATCCCACAAGGAATGTTATTTCCTTCATCTATTTTAATGCATTTATATACATATACATATATATATTTATGCATTAAGATATATCCATTACATTTAAAGAAATTTTATTGTATTTAATTATGTTTAATAACTTTTAGGCATATCCCCAACCGATATATGGTTTATTAAATAAAGTATTTTCCCTTGTTTATTTAATATTTATATGCATATACATGTATTAGAATTTATTTAAGTCATCCTTCATGTAGCTTATTGAATTTAAATTATCTTTATTAACCTCAACATTTATCTGCACTCCATGTATGTTTTACAAAGTATTTCTTTTGCTACATCTTAGAATATTAGCTTCTATAA
Source organism: Limonium bicolor (assembly GCA_023374045.1). Lineage (NCBI taxonomy): Eukaryota > Viridiplantae > Streptophyta > Magnoliopsida > Caryophyllales > Plumbaginaceae > Limonium > Limonium bicolor. The sequence goes on from CM041781.1 coordinate 138,737,362, forward strand.
TATTTAGTTAATACAAGTGTTGATTTATTTAGCTTCTTGTTTTAACCCAAGTTACTATTTAATTCCCTTTTATATATGTGTAAATATATATATATTTTTCCTTAGTTTTAATTAAGAATGTTGACTTCCATATTATATAATAATTAAATGTAGATTAGTTTAGTTCCTTGATTTAACATCAGTTTCTATTTTTATTTCTCTCATATAAGTATATATATAATTAAATATATGTAAATAATTTATACTTCACTTAAAAGTTAATTCCCAAATATTTATTAACATACTGTTACTAAATGTTAGTTTAATCTTTTCATTATTTCCCAACCTAAAAAGTTTATTAGAAAACTATACTTTAATTTTTGTTACATTAGAAACCATATATTATAAGTTATTCTTATGAAAAATTCATATACACAATTTCTAAACCCATTTACCATTGTCCAAAAATTCCCAAATTAAGTATATTTTGCTATAACATTTTAGACATATTATAAAATTTTTATTTCATAAAAATATCTTTTTTATTTAACCAAATAATTACATAATACCCGTAACTTGGAAAAATCATAACTTACGTTTAAAAATTCCAAAACCATATTAATTTACATCAAAATAAACTAGATTTTATAAGGAATCTATGGTTAAAAATTTCAAGTCACAATACATTCGGCAAGGCCATTAAATAAATTCAACAAGTTAGGGTTAAATTCTGGAATTTATAAAAACTTAATATACTCTTAATTTCCCATGATATAATCTCGGCCGTCCGTTTCCTTAAATCCCGATCGGACGGCCCCTGAGTGTCGAGTTCATCAGCGAACTCCAAACAGAACTCGCGTACTAATATATTGATTTCTCTCAACTCGGTTTAGGGTTTATGTTATACCCGATTTGGTTTTTGCAAAAATTCTCTCAATACAAGGCATAATCGATCAAATTGGCAGTTGGGTTAGTGATAAGTGTCCAAATGAGCATGGTTTATGGGTGTATTTCATATATTATATTAGCACTTTTCTTGCTCATTTATCCACTTTGGTTAGTTTTCCTCTAGTTTATGTTTTCTTGGTTATCTTACAGATTTATTGGTTAAACATGAGGAAAACCAAGCTAGGAGAAAAGTAGACGAAGAGACGAACGCATAGGCGCAAACGGATCTTAAATCGGAGCTGAAACGAATATTTTAGAAGCAAACCAATTTTCGTCCGAACCACTGTCCGGATGAGCTGATTCGGACGCGTGGCGTGGAGCATTATCCGCATAAGATCGAATTGTCCGAACCAGGCTGGTCCGGACACTGGTTCGGACACGTCAAAATTGAACACACGTCCGTGGAAATAAGGCAAGACAGGAAAACAAGGACATAACATGTCCGTGTTTAAGGGCAGGACAAGAGTAGGATCTGTCCGTGGAAATATGCCAGGACACACCAAACACGTCCGCTCAATAAAGGCCGGACAAGACACAATATGTCCGCTCAAAAATGGCCGGACAGGAAATAGGATGGTTGCGCTAGAGACGTCCGCCCAAAAAAGGTCGGACAAGAGATAGAGACGTCCGCCCATTTATGCAAGGACACAAACACAGATCCAGAAAATTGACTCACCGACCATCTTCCCCATTTTTCTTCGGTGCCTGCAAACATATCTATCTACCCCATCAGCAATATCAGGCGCCACCGCACTCCCGCACTCCTTAAATTCCACACGCGTGTTCCAGCCTTTCTTCTTCCTCTTCCTTTGCTCTATAAAAACCCACGCTCCGTCAATCTTAAAGATCATCCCTTCCTCATAATCCAAAGACCACATCCATCCTTCACAACAGAATCAAACACCACGATACAAACCACACCTACGACCCATTCCATCTCTTATCCCCGACTTCTCCATTTTATTTTCATTCTTCATTCCACCACTCAGCAGAACCAGGATAAAAAGAAGAGAAGAAAAGCGGCTGGAGCAGGAGCGAGTCGCAGTCCCGTCTCCTCCGGCAGTCTCCAAAATAATGGCTATTTCTATCTTTATTTTATTTTCATCCTTGTTAATGTCTGAGTAATAAACTTAGCCTCCCGGGTTTGGAAGCGAGCCTATTTTATAGAATTGTGTTATGTAAACTTTCCAGTATAATTTATCTATGCAATATTTTGATTCTTGTCCTTAATGCGTTTTAATCTTCTTGTACAATTATTAAAGTGATATTTGTAGTCTCTTGTTGAAATGCGGTGCTAAGACAAGGTTCTAGACAAAGGAAGTCAAAACGGGTTAACGACTAGAAGTGTGTCTCGCCTATAGGTTAATCTGTCTCCAATAGGAATTGTTAATAACGCGATTGGTTAAATTGACTTGGGCATGTTTTTACGGCTTGTTATTTCTGCTAGTTAGGGTTTGTTGTACAAGGACCGTCAATGAACTAATTAAGATTCCTGAGTTTATTGCTAAAGTGGTGAAAGTTTATATTGTTATAATAGGATAAATAGGTGAGCAGAACAACCCAAGATGCTTCTTTAAAAACAAAAAGATTTACAATTTCTATTTTTATTTGTTTTCATTAATTGTTTTTATTACTGTTTTGTTTTGATTAAGTTTTCAATCGCATCTTTCCCTAAAAAATGATAAAATCTGTTTACTAGAAATCTTAGTCAATTTACTACACTATCAGTTATCCACAGCGAGGTCCCCAAGAGTACGACAACCCACAAATCCACTATTCCGCAAAACAATAGGTACACTGCCTAAGTTGTAGAAGTAGTCACATATTTCTCCAACAGTTAGGTCGGTAATGCAAAACCGATTAACATAATCGGAGGAATTGAAAGAAAACTCACCGGAGGCACGTCGGTGAATGAAATCAAGTTCGAGTTTTTCTGGAAAACTGGACTTCGAGGCAGTTCGGGTAGTGATGTTTGTGAATCTATAATTTACAGTACAGATCGAGTTAGGATACGTTCCTAGGCTTAATCGAAATAGGAAATGTAACTCTACAAGTTGATAGGAACATCTCGATCTAATACGGAATACACTTAGAGAAATTTAATTCGAAAGTTACGGGTTTATACCTTTGCGTTTTCTATGATTTTGTGTGCAGTTTGAGTTGGCTACTTCACGGACCAACTCGCGCTAGCTGGGAAAGATTCAATCCACCAAACCTACCACATTTTAAAGTAGGGATGTAACTCTAAACACTAGTGGAAGAATCATTGAATTTGATAGATTAGAAAGAAAGTTACAGATCTCACAAGATCTGGGTTTACCTATCGTTTTTTGGCAGAAAATTCACCATGATCGAGTAGCCAACTTTAGACGACTTTAACTTCTACTCGATTCAGAATCAGCCTTGGACATAAAAAGAAAAGTTATAAAGGGATTAGATATCTACAAAATTAGCTATAGAACTCTAATTTTCATGGAGGGATGAAGGAGATACAGCTCGGAGAAGTTACCTTACCGATTCGGTTTTTCTGGAAAACTGGGTAGCAGGTGTTCGAGGAGGCAACTTTAGAACAAGTTTGCGGAGGATTTAGAAGGAGTTAGGGCATGTATGAGTAATGGTTGCAAAGAGGAGATTAAGGACAAGAGAATGAAAGAAACGACATGTAATAACTGATGGTGGCTGAGAAGAGTTAGCCGAAATTGAAGGGGTTGAGGCACTCTGATGTGGCACGATTCCCGACGCGGGCGTGGCTGAGTCAGCAGGCCCTTGCCACGTAAGCATCCTTCAAAATTTTGGCTCTAAACTTCATTTTATCATAACTTTGGCTAGGATGATCCGTTTTTGACGTTCTTTTTATCAATCTTCTTAGTTTTCCACAACCTTTTATTGGTATAGGTTTCTTGGGCTGGTTTGACCATTCTCAAAAAGTCATCCCTAGCAAGGCTTAATAAGCTTTATGGTTCCCATGATTTTATATTGGCTTTTATGATTCAAATTAATGTTCCAACTCTTTCTAAAATCTTTATAATATACTTGGAGTGTTTAGAAATTTGTCCAAGATTTATTATTGACTTATAAATCTTATTATTAAATTCATAATACTATATAATAATATATAGTAATCGAATATTTAATAGTATTCTTTAGGATTAAATGGAAGAAATCCCATGATTTAATTTTCATAATTCCATATAAGGATATAATAATTTATTATTCACAATTCCATACAATAATTTAGTAATTAATAGTATTATATACGGTTTTAATAAAAGAAATCCCCTAAATTAATTTAATTAATTTAGGGGTATTTCAGTATATCCCCCTTAAAAGAAACTCAACTTGAGATGATAATAATTCCAGTAAGTTTTCATACCAATCCAATCCTTAATTTTCATCCATTCTATTTCAATATTCCACTCGAGATTACTCAGAATCAAACTGAATCAAAATATACCAAGATATATATTTCATGATGAAAATCAAAAGTCACATACTACTGTGTCATAACGTAAAAACTACATACACATATACACCTCTCACTCTACTAATAATGTTCTCACTCTACTAATAATGCAACCGGGCATAATCCGGATGAGATAAGGAAGGAGGAGTATGCCAGTATATCCCCCTTAAAAGAGCTAAGGTACGCCCTCGTACCGCTACTAACGTGAACCACAACATGATAGGAAAACATCATGTGAATAGATGTGGGTACTTCACTCTCATGGAGTCATCAGTCTCCCAAGTAGCTTCCTCAACCCCATGATGCTCCCAAAGAACTTTCACTAGTTTGACTGATCTGCCTCTCGTTTCTCGGACCTTCGTGTCCAAGATCCGAATAGGAGTCTCCTCATACCTCAGTGTAGGCTCAATCTCCAATCTCTCTGGCTGCTGTACGTGAGAAGGATCAGACATATACTTCTTCAGTTGAGATACATGAAACACGTTGTGTACCTTCCCCAACTCCGCTGGTAGCTCTAGTCTATAAGCCGCTAGGCCCACTCGCTCCGTAATCCTGTACGGACCGACATACTTAGGGCTTAGTTTCCTCCTCATCCCAAATCTGAATATCCCTCTCATCGGAGACACCCGTAAGAAAACCATGTCACCCAACTGAAACTCGAGCTCTCTGGTGCGCTGATCCCCATAGGATTTCTGTCTAGACTGCACTGCCCTCATGTGCTACTGAATAACTCTGACGTCATCCTGCAGTGTCTGAACGTACTCGGGCCAAATCAAGACTGTCTCGGTAGGGTCACTCCATGATAAAGGAGTCCGGCACGGCCTGCCCTACAGAGCCTGAAACGGTGCCATGCCGATAGATGAGTGGTAGGAGTTATTGTAGGAGAACTCCACCAGGTGTAGACGCTCTACCCAACTCCATTGATTGTCTAGAGCGACTGCTCAGAGCATATCCTCCAGTGTCTGAATCATCCTCTCAGTCTGCCCATCAGTCTGAGGGTGAAAAGCTGTGCTAAGGCGTAGCTGAGTACCAACGCCTCCTGCACCTGACGCCAAAATCTGCTGAGGAAACGTGTGTCACGATCGGAGACGATCGTCTTCGGTACCCCATGGTACCGGATGTGCTCTGTGGTGAACACCTCATCCAGCTTGGGCACCTTCCATGTGTCCTTGATAGGTATAAACCTGGCTGTCTTGGTCAACCTATCTACTATCACCCAAATAGAATTCAGTCCGCCTCTACCTGGAGGGAGACCAACCACAAAGTCCATACTGATGTCGTCAAATTTCCAACACGGTACTGGTAATGACTGAAACTGGCCTCCTGGTCGGCGATGCTCTAACTTCACCTTCTGACAGGTGAGGCATCGGAAGATGAAATCTACTACATCCCTCTTCATCCCGCTCCACCAGAATAACTGCTTCAAATCCTTGTACATCTTGGTGGCTCCAGGGTGTACTGATAATGTAGAGGAATGAGCTTTAGAGAGAATCCTAGTCTGAAGTTTTGTCGCATCCTGAGGAACGCAGAGTCTGCCTCTGACTCGAAGGTGTCCCTCGCTGTCTAGCTCGTACTCATACTTCTTCAACCATTAGTCAACCATCTGCTAACTTCTACCTGACGAACTGTAGGTATACATCACTGTCCTGGGCTGCGTATATCTCCTCAGCTATCATGGTCGTCTCTATCAAGGCTAGGAGTGAGTATGCTTTCCTCTCAGAGCGTCTGCCACGACATTCCCTTTACCTTCAATGTACTGAAGGTAGATGTCATAATCAACTAGTAGCTCGACCCATCGTCGCTGTCTCAGGTTTAGCTCCTTCTGGGTCCAGATGTACTTCAGACTCTATGGTCTGTCATAATCCGGACTGTGGCTCCATACAAGTAGTGTCGCCAGATCTTTAATGCGAAGACTATGGTGAGGAGCTCCAGGTCGTGTGTGGGGTAATTTTCTTCGTGCTTCTTCAGCTGCCGAGAAGTATACGCTACCACTTTGCCATTCTGCATCAGTACCCCACCAATCCCTCTGCATGAAGCATCACAATACACCTCGTATCCCTCGTTCCCTTCAGGGATCACTAATACTGGAGCTGTGGTCAGGGCGTCCTTCAGCGCCTGAAAGGAGACCTCACAAGCCTCTGTCCATACAAACGGGCTGTCCTTCTTCATCAAAGAGGTCAAGGGCTTGGCTAGCCTGGATAAGTCCTTCACAAAGCGTCTATAGTAGCCAGCCAACCCAAGGAAACTCCTAATCTCTGTCACAGTGCGAGGTCTATGCCAGCTCTTCACTGCCTTAATCTTAGCTGGGTCTACTGAAACTCCCTCAGCTGAGATCACATGTCCAAGAAATGACACATTGTCCAGCCAGAATTCACACTTGCTGAACTTGGCATATAGTCTCTTCTCTCTCTCAGAGTCTCCAAGGTTGTCCTCAAATGCTGCTCGTGTTCCTCCCGACTCTTGGAGAATATCAAGATGTTGTCTATGAACACGACCACCAACTTATCTAACTGGGCTTCGAAGACTCTCTGCATTAGATCCATGAATCTCGCTGGTGCATTGGTCAGTCCAAACGGCATCACTGTGAACTCATAGTGGCCGTATTTGGTCCGGAAGGCTGTCTTCTCTATATCTGACTCAGCTACAGCTATCTGATGATATCCGGAACGTAGGTCAATCTTAGAGAACACCTTAGCTCCCCTCATCTGGTCGAACAAGTCATCGATCCTGGCCAGTGGGTACTTGTTTTTGATCGTGACATTGTTCAGCTCCCTGTAGTCGATGTAGAGTCTCATGCTCCCGTCCTTCTTCTTGACGAAAAGCACTGGAGCACCCCAAGGTGAGACACTGGGTTTGATGAAACCCCTATCTAGTAGCTCCTGCAGCTGCTTCTTCAACTCAACCATCTCTGCAGGGCCCATCCGGTAGGGAGCCTTAGCAATCGGTCCCGTGCCAGGTATGAGGTCGATGTTGAATTCAACCTCTCTCAGCGGTGGTAGTCCAGGTAGCTCCTCTGGAAAAACGTCGGGGTACTCCGACACCATGGTAACATCGCTCTGGAACTTCGAATCCGTCCTCAGATCCTGGGCATAACAGTAGTAGGCGGTAGCGCCCTTGGACACCTCCTTCATCAGGGATAAAGCCGATACAACCTTCACAGTCGGCTGTTTAGGTTGCATTCGGTATGATACTGTGGTCCCTGTAGCTGACTTCAGGAGGAGATGGTGCTCTACACAGTTTAGTCTTCCTCGGTACCACTGTAGCGCGTCCATGCCAACAATTAGGTCGAAATCCCATGCCAAGAAGACAATGGCATCAAGAAGGAAGTCTGCTCCCTTGATGTGTATACTCAAATCCTTCCATTGCTTACTGCATTTGATCAGCTCTCTGGATGGCAGCAGGACTGAGCAGTCACGGATATCCTCTATAGGGGCATCGATCTTAGCATGGTACGCTTGTGATATGAAGGAATGGGAGGCGTATGCCACGACCTTCCCGTGTTGCATCAATACACAACCCATACCTCTGTCTGATGCATCGCAATAGACCTCAAAACCATCTGGACCGTCTGGTATAGTCAGGACTGGTGCAGATGTCAGAGCATCCTTGAGACTCTAGAAAGAACTCTCACAAGTCGACTGTCCACTCGAATTGTGCATCCTTCTTCATTAAGGAAGTCATCGTCTTCGAGACACTAGAGAAGTCCTTCACAAACCTCCTATAATATTCTGGCAGACCGAGGAAGCTCCGGATGTCGGTAACTATCCTCGGCCTAGGCTAGGTGCGCACTACATCTATCTTTGCTGGATCAACAACGATCCCGACTTCAGAAATCACATAACCAATAAAGGATACTTGGTTCAACCAAAACTCACACTTAGAAAATTTAGCATACAACTGATTCCTTCTCAACGTTTGCAACACATTTCTCATTTGGCTTTCATGCTCACCCTTTGATTTCGAATACACAAGAATATCGTCGATGAAGACTACCACTGACTTGTCCAACTGATCTTGGAAGAAGCGGTTCATTAAGTCCATGAACTTGGCTGGTGCATTGGATAAACCAAACGGCATAACCGTGAACTCATAATGACCATATCTGGTTCTGAATGCGGTCTTCTCAATGTCTCTTTCCCGGATAGTAATCTGATGGTAACCGGATCGTAGATCTATTTTGGAGAATACTGATGCTCCTTTCAACTGATCAAATAAGTCGTCGATGCATGGTAAAGGATAACAGTTCTTCACCGTAACTGCATTCAGCTCTCTATAGTCGATGCAGAGGCGGAGACTACCGTCCTTCTTCTTCACGAAGAGGACTGGCGCTCCCCATGGTGAAACGCTCGGGCGTATAAATCCCTTGTCGAGTAGGTCTCTCAGCTGCTCCTTGAGCTCTGTCATCTCTGCTGGAGCCATATGATAAGGCACCTTCGCAATTGGTCCGGTGCCCGGAACCAAATCAATCTCAAACTCAACTTCCCGTGCTGGCGGCATGCCCGATAGTTCCTTAGGAAAGACAGCAGGAAACTCCAACACTACCGGCACATCTGGGCTAAACTCTGGGTCTCTCTCTATGTCCTGGACATAGCAGAGGTATACATCATTCCCTCGTCGTAGTTCACGATACATGGCCATGGCGGTGATGATCTGTGTCGAAGGCTCCCTGGGCCTCTGGCGGTATGATATAGTAACCCCAGACGGACTCTGAAGAAGCAGACAGTGCTCGACACATAGGATCTTGCCCTTGTACCGCTCCAACCAGTTCAATCACGACAATCACATCAAAACCAAGTCCCTCGAACTCTATCAAGTCGATCGGAAACTCTTCATCTCGGATTTGTACAACAACATCTCGGTGGTAGCGGGTACACTTGATCCGCTCTTTCGACGGAGAGTGACTAGGAAGTCAGACATCTCTTCACCGTCTAACCCCAGCCTCTTCGCAAAAGTTAGCGAAATAAATGTATGTGAGGCTGTAGAGTCGAACAAGATCGCTGCGTCCACGCCATTAACTGGAAAGGTACCGGTGAGGATTGTGCCGCTCTTGCCGGCTTCTGCCTTATTGCAGACACTCAGTATACCTCCCGTTCCGAGTGCACAGCCTAATTCATTGGCAAAATTATAAGTACACAGTAATAACACGGTTGATATACTCCAAAAAAACATCTCTTTATTTATTAACATACTCTTTACACCGTAAGTCGGTTTACATTGTAGACATAGCTAAATATAGCATCATTAACATACAACTGGCTTAACACATTACATGATTACACAAGGCTTTAAAACTGCCTCAAAGTCAAATTCAAACGTCCTGGTTTCATGTGTGTGGCATTGATCACTATCGATGGTGCGGTATTCAGTTTGATCTTCTTGATACCATGATATAACATCCTCGACTGCCCACCCATGATTAACACATCTTCCGACTTCAACACTAACTTCCTTACGAGATCACCACGATTCTGCTCGCCGTACACAAACACTGCGGTATTACCAATGGACCAAGACACCACAGGTACTCCCTTACTTAGAGACTCGGGTGTTTCGTCCTTATCTTGGTGTAAACCTAACCGTCCACCTTTCTAGTAGAAGTTCACAATACACAAATCTGCTTTAACACTTGGTATTGGATCCGATTCAACTTGCTGAGCAATTCCCACTGCGTGGTTAACGACCGCGAGGAACTCCTCAGGTATCCTCGGTACAGTTGCTCCGTCTCCAGCTCTCACGTCTTGATATGTCTTGGTGTAAGGATTCCAGTCCTTTCCCATGCACATCATCTTCAACTTCATCTTTGATCCGCTCGGGTATTTGGGTGTGTAGAAACCTCCAGATGCTGCTCCCAGTTCGTCGCATCGTCGGATAATGTGGATTTGTGCTTCGGGTGTCAGGTATCCATTTAAGAGTATTATACCTGGCTTGATAACCTGACATTGCTCCAACGGGAATTCGGTGATGCTAATGGTTGTCTCTCCAGTGTTTTGTGTGGGCGGGATTGGATAGCAAATATTGAAGGTTCCTAAGTTTTCAATTTACCTAATTTAGGTGACTTTCACATTATACATTAACTCGTTACTTATGTGGTTGTACATTTAGACTCACTAACACACATGCATGAAATGCGGTAAGCAATCACTTATTTCACTCAACGGTTTAGGCGGTACCTGGTCTAGAAGAGGGTTCTGGTGCCTCAGACCAGTCCACCACATTCAGGGCGGCCTTGCCGGATCCCGACCCTTTCCCCTTCTGGGAATCAGTGTACCTCTGATCTGTGGGTGGCTGATTAGCCGTCTTTGGGCCATCGGTGGTCGCGGCGGCCTTACCCTTCCACTGCCCCTTAGGCCTGTAGTTTCAGCCATTCGGGTTCTGGAAGCACTCGTAATCATGATGCCCCATCTTCTTGCAGAATCGGCACTGCACATCGTTGCCCTTGCAGTCCTGGCCGGGGTTGTCTCCGTTACACCACTTGCAGTAGTAGTGGCGATCGGATCCAGAACCCGCGCTAGCTGCTAACACATCACACATTCAGTACACACTTCACATTATAACATCACACACTTAAATTCTGTATTCATAACTAATTGGTTACCCTTGAATGGTTGAGAGCGTAGGGGCTTAGCCGCATATGCATAGGTGAGCTGCAACGGCTCCTCAGCAGTGGTGGTCGGGGCTTGGCCCTAGCATAGACGGGGCTCAAATGTTTACAGTGGAACCAAATGATAAAACAGAATCTTGGATGACCCCAATCATAGATTACATATGGCAAGGAAAGTTGCCGAAAGAAGAAAAGGAGGTCAGGATAATAAGAAGGTGGGCCGCATCATTTTTCATTGAGAATAACCAGCTATATAAGCGATCTTTTGCAAGACCAGCATTGAAGTGTGTTACCATAACCGAAGGAGCAGAACTAATAAAAGAGGTGCATGACGGGCTCTGTGGAAACCACCAAGGAGAAAGAACCACAACGCACAAAATCCTGAGGCTCGGGTACTTTTGGCCAAAAATGATGGAACATTGCAAAAATACATACAAAAGTGTCTCAAGTCTCAGGAGCACGGGAACAAAATACACAATCCTCCGGCGGAACAAAAATCTATCCCCTACCCAATCCCTTTTGCTATGTGGGGATTAGATATTGTGGGACCATTCCCAGAAGCTTCACCAGGAAGGTTCAAATTCATATACGTTGCAATCGACTATTTCACAAAATGGGTCGAGGCAATGCCCACTATCTCTATCACGGCTAGAAAGTCACAGGAATTCATCTGGAAATATGTGGTATGCAGGTTCGGCATACCAAAGACAATAAAACTGATAATGGAGCTCATTTCAACTGCGAGAGCTTCCGGGAATTCTGTAAAGAATGGAAAATTGACTTAAGGTTTGCATCAGTAGCACACCCTCAGGCAATGGGCAAGTCGAGAATGTGAATGGTCAGATAGTGTGGGCAATAAAGAAAAAACTCGATGAAAGAAAGAGAAAGTGGGCAGAGCTGTTACCCCAGATCCTTTGGTCTTACAGAACAACGGAAAGGGGGCCGACAGGGGAAACACCCTACAGACTAACATATGGTTCGGAGGCTGTCATTCCGGCGGAAATTGTGGTGCCATCAATAAGGTGGGAATCATATGACGAAGAAGTCAACAATCAAGGAATACAAGATCATCTAGACCTCCTCGAGGAGACTAGAATGGCCGCCGCAATAAGGATGGCGAAAGATAAATCCAGAGTTGAGCGATATTTCAACCAAAGGATAAAGGAGCGGAGTTTTGCCCCAGGAGAGTTGGTTCTTCGAGAAGTTAAGCAGCCTAAGAAGCTAGAACCCCAATGGGAAGGACCATACATCATACACCAGAGGACAGGACGAGCTTCATACCGCCTGAAAAATAGTGAAGGATACGAATTGCCACATTCTTGGCATAGGGAATGTTTAAAAAATTCTATGTATAAATTTTACGATTCATTAATAAAGAGGTATTATTTTCGAAAAAGAGCAAAAGAAAGCACCCGGCCAACGAGCCGCAGGCTATCATGCCTGAAAGAAAAAGAAAGCACCGGCCAACGAGCCGCAGGCTATCATGCCTTGAAAGAAAAGAAAGCACCGGCCAACGAGCCGCAGGCTATCATGCCTTGAAAGAAAAAGAAAGCACCGGCCAACGAGCCGCAGGCTATCATGCCTTGAAAGAAAAAGAAAGCATCGGCCAACGAGCCACAGGCTATCATGCCTTGAAATAAAAGAAAGCACCGGCCAACGAGCCGCAGGCTATCATGCCTTGAAAGAAAAAGAAAGCACCGGCCAACGAGCCGCAGGCTATCATGCCTTGAAAGAAAAGAAAGCACCGGCCAACGACCGAGGCTATCATGCCTTGAAAAAAAAAGAAAGCACCGGCCAACGAGCCGCAGGCTATCATGCCTTGAAGAAAAAGAAAGCACCGGCCAACGAGCCGCAGGCTATCATGCCTTGAAAGAAAAGAAAGCACCGTTCAACGAGCCGCAAGCTATCATGCCTTGAAAGAAAAAGAAGGCATCGGCCAACGAGTCGCAGCTGTCATGCCTTGAAAGAAAAAGCAACCAAACGGCCATACAAAGAAAAAAAAAAGATTCGGCCACCAAAAACAGAAGTTCGGTCAATAAGTTACGAGCCCCTTGTATTAAAATAGCGAATTCATAACTAACATTACCTGTGTAAACACGGCCATATGTATTAATAAAAGTAGTACAAGGCGTAACTTGTATTACACCCAGAGATAGAAGTAAAAACAATTGCAAAGTGCAACCATTGTAAAAGATTCAGTAAAGACAAAGATACACTCCAAAAATCCCTCCGAAATAAGAAAACTCCTTGTGTTCAATCTTTTCCGCAGCTAGTCTATCACCACTACAAGCCACACTCTCAGAAGACTATAGACCTATGCTGCACCCCTCCGGCAGACGGCAGGATGTTGCTTCCAGCTGGAAGGAATGAGGCTTCGCCGGCACCAAAGCAAGTCTCTCCAAGACTGCGGCAGAACCTCTCGAGCTCCAAGAAGAAGTGGACTTCTGAGCAACAGCCTTGAATTCCAGCTTATTGTACAGATCATCATCCAGCAACTCTCCTTTCTCGAGAGAGTGATCCGAGACAATCTGCTGGCAAATATCGACTATCCGGCGGCACTAAGAAGCAAAGGACTCCTTTAGATGGGCATTAATCGTGCCTTGCTTCTGTATCTCCTCCTGAGATTGCCGAGAAATGACTTAAGCCTGACCACTTGAGATCAAGGTCAGGACTTGGGCTCGATACTTATCACATTAGAATTGGCAAAAGACAGCTCCTCCTTAGCACGGACTACTCGACCATTCAACTGATTGACTTGCTTCAGTAGGTTGGCAGAACTCAAGCCTAGGGAACACAAAAAGAGGGTAAGAGGAAGGGGGACAAAGAAACAACGAAAGTCGAAGATTGAAGTTTACCACGGCCATGGCTCAGTATTCTCGGCTTAAGAGCGAGACTTGGCTTCCTCCAGTATCCCTTCCAGCCTGGACCTCAAGGCAGCTTTGTCCGCAGCAAGAATCCTCTTCAAGCGCAATCTCAAGAGACTTGTTCAAGAAGAAGACGTCAGGCCTCAGAAAGCTCTTGACTTAAGATGCGAAGAGACTGACAAGACGAAGCTCACTCAGCCATCAACCTCTTTAGATATTGCTTGCAGAAGCAAGTGAAGATGCTTAAAGTGCTCTTCTTGAATGGACACTTCTAGCTAGCATAGCTTCTCTTGATCTAATACCTTATAAGAAGGCTTTTTACAGCTCAGAGACTGCTCTTCTGCTCGTGAATTCTCAGAGTTAATTCTACAGGAGTGCTTCTTCTTCTTTCTAGAGGAGTCTGATGTGCTCTCTCTGTCAGATAGTGAAATGGCTTTCTCTTATAGTAATCTTGCATTCACCTATTCCTCATCTTCTTTTCTGATCAAGTTTCAAACTTAAGACTTTCTCCTGATAGAAAAAGGCCTTGTCAGCCTGGAGGGAGTTCACCTCGTTCCGGTGAGCAGTGCGCACCTAATCCAAAAAAAGCGTCTAGGTCAAAAAAAGGGCCCGAGTCTACTTATTTTTTCTAGTAGAAAGATGATTTTGTACCTCTGTCAGGGTATTATCAGCTTCCAGGATCCGACTTTTTAGAGAAAAATTATCTTCACGAAGTTTCTTCAATTTTGACTCATACGCGTCACGCTGACGGACGCACTCCTGCCAGGACAACTGCAGATCCTTGTTTATCGCCTCAGTTCTCTCCTTCACCTTGAGGTCGATCTCGTAGTTAATCTGATCGATATACGCGTCATGAGAAGAGCGGCTCAGCTTCAGCTCCTCTTGGGCATTGTTGGCGCGGCTTTCCTCAGCGCGAAGCCTGGATTGAAGATTGCCGAAGTGAACCTGAGCACTTTGAGCTATGGACATCACCTAAAAACAACATAATTCACAGAATTAAGGAAAAACCAAACCAAAACAGGAGAGAAACACAAAAGAGATAACATGCCAACCTGAAAGATGCCCCCCCCACATCATTTCGAACACATCATTTATTGGGAGGGAATGCCGCATGATGGCGTCTGCCCCCCCATCTCCGATCCGTAGCCTTTTTTTGGTAGCAGTAAAAGTTGCCGGAGGAGCAAAAATCCCGTCTGGATGACCAGATCTCTTTATTGCCTCCTTCCAGACGGAGGAATACTTGGCAGAGTCGCAGGATATTAAAGGGAGAGGGTGCCCGCAATGGTAGAACCACCCTTCCTGTTGGGAGGGTCCAGTGTAGGACTCCTGAGCAGGAGGAGGAGGGGAGGAAGAAGAAGAAGCTATGTAGTCCTCTCTCTGCTTACTCCGGAGCTCAGGATTCTCAGGTACCTGATGATACTCCATTGCTCTATCCCTTGCCGCATCCGTGGCCGCAACAACATCAATGGAGAATGATCCTGAGACCTCAGAATCACCAGAGGTTTGTCCTTCTCCTAATGCCCCTGGCTGAGGGGCCTTCGGCTTTGATGTAGTTTTCTTCTTTAGTCTTTGTTTTACAAGAACAGAGACTGCCGCAGAAACAAAAACAAATGTGATTACATTATCAAAAGACACAGGTATGTACAAAACCAAAAGCGGAAGGGCAAAGCAAGAATCAAACCTGGTTCGGCCGAAAGACCAGCACAGAGGTCTGTGGCCTCCAAGGTGTTTTCTTGAGCAGGATCTGAAGACAAGTAACCCGTCAAATAAGGAAATTGCTCGCAAATAGGAGTCGGATGACCGGACTCCCGCCCCAGTGGAGAACCAAGGTCCAAACCCGAACCAGGGGTGAGGGGAAGGAAGACGCGATGCCCGGACTCGGGGATCACGTGCCAAGTACTTGACAATCCGGTCGTAGCATGATCCGGAGATTCCACCCTTTTCTTTTTTGAATGACCAGCTTGGTCATCCTTGGCTTCTTGCCTGGGACGCTTTGTAGAAGGAGGGCTATCCCCAAGAAGCTGCTCAGCCGCATCAGTAGCCGCCTCCAGAGTGTCGTAGTAGTTGATTTTCTCGTCCCCAACCTTGAGGGTGACGAAGTTCCAGCTGTGGAATGGGCCGATATCTCCCCCTTCTGAAAGAAGTCTACATACGGCACACCGAAGTAATGAACAAATCAACGTAGACGACAAAACGTGTACGGAAATAAAGAAAATGCTTACTGTGATAAGTCTTCAGAGAAGATAGGCGTGCTTTTGTGAAAAATGCCTCGACGGTCGGCGGCTTTTTGCTTGCTGCCCTCAGAATCTTCGAGATAGGTAGTTCGGCTTGAGGGGTTTCTGAAGAAGTCAACTGGCCTTTGCCAACTTCAGCACAGTAAGGGACGCCTAAGACCCGGCCGGAAGGGGGAACAATGACGAACCACCGTGGACTCCATCCATGCACCTTTTTATAGTCAAAGAGGGAATATCCGGCTTTCGCAATTAAGGTTAGACTATCAGGATCGACTCTAACCGTGAAGAATCGGACAAAATCGGTGCCCTCCGGCCGAATCTTGTTTTCTTCACAGAGAGAGACGAAGGCGTGAAGATGGGAAATCGCCTTTGGGTGAAGATGGGAAAGGGAACAGCAGCGCCGAAGGAGAAAGCCCAAGACAAAGGGATGTGGGGGAATGGAATGGCCGGAGTGGAAAAAATCGGCGTAGACCACGTACCCACGGCCAAAATCGTCGTTGGGGTGGGAGTCGGGGGACGGTAAGTAAATCTGGGTTCCAAGTGGGGCTTCGACCCCCCTGAGACAATCGCAGAGGGAGGAATAGTCAAGGGAGGAAGGAAAAGGCTCGCGCCCGGGCAAAAAGGGCTTTAAAGGTTTCAAATACGTGGCGGGCGAGAGCCGTTGGAGGAGCGGCAGCCCTGAATCGCCTCAATTGCTGGCGGAAAATTTGCAGCAAGCTTACTCTGTTTTGCGGCAGAGGTAGACATTGTAGAAAGCTTAGTGAGGAGGCAGAGGACAGCGACAGCAAAGGGTGGGACAGAGCACAATAGCAGAATGGCGAGAGGAAGAAGGGGAGTCGAAACGAGAGAATAAAGGAAGAAAGAGAAAGAAGCTCAAAAAACTCGGACTTTAAGGAAAGTTTTCTCCCGCCCAAATAAATAACATATATATATATGTGTGCAGACGTTATATAGTGAGTGGTTTAGAACAGGTGTAATTAACATAAAAGAAAGAAATTAAAACCCAAAAATAACGTCGGGCTGCAAATAAATCCCGGTCGCAGTAGTATAGTGAAAATGTAAGCAACCGGATGTCGAACCGTGGGACTAATGTACATATAATAGTACCTAAGCGTGTCACAAAGAGGGGGGATTAATTGACTTGTAAAATAAATAAAAAGAAAAGATAAAATAAACTAAGTTGACAGATAAATAAAATGGAACTCTGGGTCAGGTTAATATAATCTGCATGATTAAGCTATCTCTACTGGTTTAATAATTTGGCAAGGTTCCTGTAATTATCTTAAGGACTAAGTCATAGCCTCATAAGAACTCGTTCACCTGTAATGCAAGGTTCTAATCAAGGTTCAAGCAAAAGCCTGCGAACGGCAGAGGAGTATTGAGGAATTACATTTGCAACTGAATACTAACTTATTAAATCATAACAAGTTTCCTCCAGTTTTACGCCTTAATTAACCTGTCTATTTATCACCCGGTCTGATCAAAATAGACTTAGGAAAGCAATTTAAAAAACTCATGACAATTATTAAAAAGGTGCGTGATAACCTTTAAGCGTAACAAACTGTATATAAATTAAACCAGTAAAAATATAGCATAATTAATACAAACATATAATAACCATTCCCAGAGCGTATGTAAACTAGCCTAACATATTAAATAGAAAGACAGAGACAAGAGTAATAGAAATCATCCGTAATCACTCCGGCTCACTCTGCTATTTTGTATACGTAGGGGCTAGAGGTGGATGTTGTGGAATGTGGAAAATAAATAAAAATGGAGAAGGCGGAAGGAGAGAAATGAGATGGTGTGAGAAGTGGTCGTGGATGGATTGATGGGTGGTGGATTTCTAAATGAAAGGAGAAGGCTCGTGGGTTTTTTATAGAGAAAGGAAGAGGCAAAGGCAGCAGATAAGGAACGCGTGAATTGATTGAGGCGGTGCAGCTCATTGATTGCTCATTTATTGCTTGCTTCATTGATTGCAGGGGGACAGGGCGTGCAGAGTAGATGGATAAATTGAAGACAGTGGACGAGTTGCAGAAGTCGGCGAAGGCAAGTTGCAGACGGCGCGCGAAGAAGAAAACTGTTCGCGCCTCAGATCTGGATTTTTACACGCGTCCGCCTCTGCGTCCGCCTTGCTGTCCGCCTAAAAATGGGGCGGGCAAGTGTTTTTTCGCAAATAGATGTGTCCGCGTGTGTGTCCTCCTAATTTCTGGGCGGACAAGGTTTTTGGCGCAAATAGATGTGTCCGCGTGTGTGTCCTCCTAATTTCTGGGCGGACACAAGTGAGGTACCATGCGGACAAACTTTGACCGGCTCTAGATTCTTCGTTTAGACTCCGTTTTCTGAGCCGTTTGCGTCTATGTGTTCGTCTCTTTATCTACTTTACTCCTAGCTTGGTTTTCCTCATGTTAAACCAATAAATTCGTGAGATAAACAATAAAACATAAACTAGAGGAAAACTAACCGAAGTGGAGAAATGAGCAAGAAAAGTGCTAATATTATATATAAAATACACCTATAAATCATGCTCATTTGGACACTTATCACACCCCCACACTTATCTTTTTGCTTGTCCTCAAGCAAAATCACATACCCATGTAAGTAGGGAATGCTCAATACTAACAAATATTATTATGAAGGGTAGGATAAACATGATCTTTTTAACTTAATTGAGGAGTGTGAAAAATTAACTGCTGGTGGCATAGGTGTGCTCAGGGTAAAAATAAAATATAGAGTTTCGGGGTATGATCTAAGGTACTTCAATGTTTCTTTTAGGTGACTCTGAGAACTTTTACCATGGCCAACTTCTCTCAAGAATGGGCATTGAGGGAAAAACAAAAGGAAAAATAGATTTATGCATTTGTTTCACTTTTGCATAAGGGATGAGAAAATGTAGGCGTCACGCCTTTGTATTTAAGAACACTCAACTCTCTTTGTTGGTTACCAATGGTGTCTCGTAAGTACCTTATTATTTTTTTTCCTTTTTAACAGAGAAGCACCCCTTAGCAATCCCTAAGAGAGAAGACAGAAGGAAACCCTGAGCAATAAAATCCAACCATTTGCAGATTATTTGGTCACACCGCATATAAAATGCTCCTCAAAAGTAATCAAAATTTTAAAATTTGTACAATTTATCCTACAATTCATAACAGTATTTATTCTTAAAGAGAACAACCCACATCTAAAGGGTCCACGGTATTTGAATTGGACCAACGCATGATAAGGAGAGAGATTAAACATTAAAGCACAAAATTCCACCGAAAGGGTACACTCCCCCACACTTAATTTGAACAATGTCCTCATTGTTCATCAGAAAAAACAAGGGAAAGTTTCAGAAGACCTTTTCGGTAAGTAGATAAAAATAGGGAGAACATAAAGGTCACATTTAAACATTCAAGCACATAAACGCTCCTCTGCATTTTTATTTAATTAAAAGCAAAATTAAAGAAACTGGTACTCCCCTGATATTATTTTTGCTAGTCGTTTAAAGGAGTTCCCCCACACTTGAGCTTCAGCCTCAAGTAGCGTAGCTTGGTTGCGGTGTAGAAATGTAGGTGCACCTGCATAAGACACTAGAAGCAACCATACTATAAACGGGTTTAAAAAGTTTAGCAAAAATAAAATTTAAAGAGAACCTGAAAATTAAAAATAACATAAAAGCAAAATAAAATAAAAGTACACCCGGGTTGCCTCCCAGGAAGCTGCCCTTCTTTAACGTCTTTGGCTAGACGCCTGCTTTGTTATCCTGGATCAAAACAAAATGTTACCTCGGCATATAAAATAAGAAAATTAATACTCCACAAAATCTGGTGTTTGAGGAGGTAATGCCGGGAACGTAGTTCTAACAGAAGACCCGGCGGAGATGGTTTTTCTTCCTCAAATTGGAGAATGTAAAAATCCTCCTCTTGTAGTTGAGGCTCGCAGAAAGAACGCTGATCAATATCATCTTCAGAGAAAAAGGATTCTTCGAAGGTGATATTGGCGTTTTGTTTGGATATTTTGGTGGGAGGTGGTGGCAATTCCTTCTCTTCATTTTCGAGGATGTAAATATCCTCATTGTATGGGTATATTATAGAGAAGGATGGAAAATAGTGGTAATTGATTTTAGAGGGAGGAGTCTCTATGAATGGCTCGTCTGTAGTGGGGTGTTCTACCTCTTGAACTGTTTCGCTCTTTGGTTGCTCTAGTAGTTGAGCGATTCTCTCCAGGTAGTCTGGTTGATCTTCTAACCAGAGTTGCTCTCGGACTATGAGACAATCCTCAAAATCATGAGCTCCCCCACATTCGGAGCAGTATAAATCCTGCCAATATTCAAGTGCCTCTTCCATTGCCGTGTACAGAGATTTTTTTTTTTTTTTGTGTTTTTCTGTATAAAACAAAACTACTGAAAAAGATTAGAAAATAAAATGATTAGGAACAAACATAATAATAATATAAACAAAATATAAAAGATAATAAATATAAACAACAAAAAATAATACAAACAAAATATTCTAATAATACAAGTGAATAATCCGGGGCTTAGGGACTAGAATAAACTAGTCCCCGGCAACGGCGCCATTTTGCAGACGTTATATAGTGAGTGGTTTAGAACAGGTGTAATTAACATAAAAGAAAGAAATTAAAACCCAAAAATAACGTCGGGCTGCAAATAAATCCCGGTCGCAGTAGTATAGTGAAAATGTAAGCAACCGGATGTCGAACCGTGGGACTAATGTACATATAATAGTACCTAAGCGTGTCACAAAGAGGGGGGATTAATTGACTTGTAAAATAAATAAAAAGAAAAGATAAAATAAACTAAGTTGACAGATAAATAAAATGGAACTCTGGGTCAGGTTAATATAATCTGCATGATTAAGCTATCTCTACTGGTTTAATAATTTGGCAAGGTTCCTGTAATTATCTTAAGGACTAAGTCATAGCCTCATAAGAACTCGTTCACCTGTAATGCAAGGTTCTAATCAAGGTTCAAGCAAAAGCCTGCGAACGACAGAGGAGTATTGCGGAATTACATTTGCAACTGAATACTAACTTATTAAATCATAACAAGTTTCCTCCAGTTTTACGCCTTAATTAACCTGTCTATTTATCACCTGGTCTGATCAAAATAGACTTAGGAAAGCAATTTAATAAACTCATGACAATTATTAAAAAGGTGCGTGATAACCTTTAAGCGTAACAAACTGTATATAAATTAAACCAGTAAAAATATAGCATAATTAATACAAACATATAATAACCATTCCCAGAGCGTATGTAAACTAGCCTAACATATTAAATAGAAAGACAGAGACAAGAGTAATAGAAATCATCCGTAATCACTCCGGCTCACTCTGCTATTTTGTATACGTAGGGGCTAGAGGTGGATGTTGTGGAATGTGGAAAATAAATAAAAATGGAGAAGGCGGAAGGAGAGAAATGAGATGGTGTGAGAAGTGGTCGTGGATGGATTGATGGGTGGTGGATTTCTAAATGAAAGGAGAAGGCTCGTGGGTTTTTTATAGAGAAAGGAAGAGGCAAAGGCAGCAGATAAGGAACGCGTGAATTGATTGAGGCGGTGCAGCTCATTGATTGCTCATTTATTGCTTGCTTCATTGATTGCAGGGGGACAGGGCGTGCAGAGTAGATGGATAAATTGAAGACAGTGGACGAGTTGCAGAAGTCGGCGAAGGCAAGTTGCAGACGGCGCGCGAAGAAGAAAACTGTTCGCGCCTCAGATCTGGATTTTTACACTCGTCCGCCTCTGCGGCCTTGCTGTCCGCCTAAAAATGGGGCGGACAAGTGTTTTTTCGCAAATAGATGTGTCCGCGTGTGTGTCCTCCTAATTTCTGGGCGGACAAGTGTTTTTGGCGCAAATAGATGTGTCCGCGTGTGTGTCCTCCTGATTTCTGGGCGGACACAAGTGAGGTACCATGCGGACAAACTTTGACCGGCTCTAGATTCTTCGTTTGGACTCCGTTTTCTGAGCCGTTTGCGTCTATGTGTTCGTCTCTTTATCTACTTTACTCCCAGCTTGGTTTTCCTCATGTTAAACCAATAAATTCGTGAGATAAACAATAAAACATAAACTAGAGGAAAACTAACCGAAGTGGAGAAATGAGCAAGAAAAGTGCTAATATTATATATAAAATACACCTATAAATCATGCTCATTTGGACACTTATCAATGTGCATACAAAAAACACCTTTTTTTGCAGGGGAAAAGAAAGAGCCGAACGCTTCCTAAAGACGGTTCCGGCGTTTGGTCAAGAGAGGAACCCTGCAAATTCCACACTAAAGGCAGGCGGAAAATTCAAAAAAGCGAGAAAAAGCAAGCTCGGGTCACAAGCTTCGCGCGTGGCCAGTAAAAAGTTCTTTCTCTCCAGATATGAAGAAAAAGAACTTGTGGGACTGAGATAGGGAAAAGACGAAGCATAGACAGACCAAACAACCTCAGGAATAGCCGCAGTCACAAAAATTTTCGCTGAAACATAGGCATAGGACACAGAAGTTCTATCTTCTTCTCCAAGAATTCAGAAAGATAGAACTTGTGGGACTGATGAGAAGGGAAGAAATGGTGCCAAGTCAAAACAAGACACGGAGAGCACCCGGCCGGCCTAGCCGGATGAGAATAAAGTTGCATAAAGCATCCGGCCGCTTCAGCCGGATGGAAGTAGAAGCACATAGGGCATCCGGCCGTCTCCAGCCGGATGAAAATAGGACTTAGACAAGGCGAAATACAGTACGACCGACCGCCTGTGGTCAGCCAAAGATACTAAGAGAGGGTAAAACTGTACTTATACATGTAAAATGTAGGCTGGCACCATGGAACCAAGGCCCGAAATACTATAAATAGGGATGTACCCCCATGAAATAAGGCACGCTGCATCTGGCAATCAAACTTACACTCGACTCTAACTAAGGCACTCTCTCTCTCTCTACTCTTGCGAAACTCTGTGATCGAGACCAGGTAACATAGAATAGAGGTTCAGATCGAATTGCATTAGGATAGCGTATACTGTTTCAAGACTTTTCATGAGATTGTTGGGGAGTGGGTGTTAAAGATTTTGTGGGTTGAGGTTGTGGTTGTTGATGGGCTAGTTCTTCGGATCTAGGGTTTGGTTGATGAGGTGGTGGAGACGACGGTTTTGATTGAAGTGGGGTGACCTCTTTGACATCCATTTCAAGAATGTTAGTCTTGGCGGCATATGAAGGTGTTGGTTGTTGGGAGGTGTTGTTGGTGGAATGCGGTGGTGTGGCGGAGTGCGTGGGAGATGAGGTGGCGGTGGTTTTTGTGGGCGAGTGAGTGGTGGTGGTGAGTGGGGATGGATTGGGGGTTGCCAGAGACTAGAGAATGGCATGAAGGCGAAGCGGGTCTTGGAAAATGTCAGCTGGGATGTTGACTCCATTAAAGTTAATTCCCGCCATTGTTAGGATGTTTTAGCGTGGGGTGAAAGGGGATTGTGAGTGAGAGAGGCTTAGGAGAGGTGTAGGCGATATAAAGACAGAAAAAGGATTGGCAAAAGTTGTAGAGTTTGTTGTTGCGTGTGTCAGGCGAAAAAAACCAGGGGCGCGAGATCAAGGGCAGGGATTTAGCGGAACGGGTGTGGATTGGTGACGTGTGTGTAGTGATAGGTACATAGAGTTATTCAAGCAAAACACAGTTTACAGATTCATTCACAAACAAAGACCAACTCAATGAGACATAAGGGTATACCTGCTAACGATTGTGGTAGGGGAAAGAAGATGCAACTGTCTAGGTAAACGAAGTCAATCAAATTACGGATCGGAGAGCTTCAAATCGTGCTGTGGACAGAGGTTTATGAAGATATCTGCAAGCTGATCTTCTGTTGGGACAAATTCAAGCTGGATTAACTTTTTCTCGCCACATTCCTTCAAGAAATGAAAGTGTATTTCAATATGTATGGTTCTTGAGTGTTGGACCGGGTTTTCGGAAATTTTGATTGTGCTTTTATTATCACAGAAGATTGGGATCTGTTCTTGCGTAACATGATAGTCTTGGAGTTGTTGTTTCATCTAATGATGTTGGGAGCAACAAGCTGCAACAGAGACATACTCCGCCTCAGTTGTGCATTACCTGAAGTACTCTTTCGATCTTGGAGAAAACCAGCCCGATCGGAGTCACTATAGCCATATAAGGTAAAAGTATGAGATTGAGGATACCATAGATAGAGTGTACTTGTACCTTTGAGGTATCGAAATATACGTTTGACTGCTTTAAGGTGAGACTACTTTGGCGTTGCCTGAAAGTGGGCGCAACAGACTACGTGGAGAATATCAGGGTGACTGGCAGTCAGATACAGGAGGGACCCTATCATTCCTCTATACTCTGTGGCATTGACAATGACTCCATCGTCATCAAGATGAAGTTTTACAGATGTAGCTGGGAGTTGACATGCTCTTGACATTTGTGAGATTGTACTTGTCAAGGAGTTCCTTAATGTACTTTTGTTGGCAGATTTTAATCCCTTCCCTTTTCTTGTTGAACTTGAAGTCCTAAGAAGAACTTTAACTCACCTACTCATTCATGGAAAACTCTTGCTTCACAAGATTAGCAAAATGTTCACTGAGGGTGTTACTGGTAGAACCATAAATAAAATCATCAACATAAATCTGTACTAGAAGTAAGTCATGTGATGAGTGAAGAATGAATAATGTTTTATCTACGTTACCTCTAGAGAAACCATTTTGCAAGAGATATGCAGAGAGTCTTTCATACCAAGCGCGTGGAGCCTGTTTCAGTCCGTATAGGGCCTTACAAAGCTTGTAGACGTAGTCGGGATAGATGAAGTCTATGAACCCTGGGGGTTGCTCGACATAGGCATCTCTATCAATATAGCCATGAAGGAAGGCCGTCTTGACATCCATTTGATATAATGTAAAACCTTTTAAAGAAGAAAACGCAATTATCATGCGAATAGCTTCAAGACGTGCTACAGGTGCGAACATTTCATCATAATCAATCCCTTCTTCTTGATTGTAACCTTGAACAACCAAACGAGCTTTATTTCTGAAAACTTGTCCTGCATCCTCAAGTTTATTACGAAAGACCCAACGGGTACCAATGGTCTGTTGATGCGTGGGTTGAGGGACTAATTCCCAAGCAGCATGTCTTTGGAGGGAATTTAGTTCCTCCGGCATAGCAGTGACCCAATCTCTATCTAGAAGAGCCTCTTTGACATTTCGCGGTTCAGTGCTGGGGAGGAAGGCACATAGGTTTTGCATAGCTTGAAGACGTGTTTGAACACCTAAATGAGGGTTAGATATTATGTTTTCAGGGGTGAGCTGATTTTTGTTGGAACTGTAGATGTGAAGCAGGAGGGGGTGTGTCTTTGTCAGTAGAGTCAAAGTTCAAGTTTTAAGGAAGGGGTGTTTCGAAGTTATTGTCGGAGTCAGTGGAGTCAGATGTATTACTTTTTTTTCCTAGGGAGTTGTAACGCCCCGGTTTACCACCACCATTTACTTAGTCATTTTTTTTTTTTTTTTTTTATTCTTTAAGGACATGTTATAACTGAAATAACAACTTATATTATACATGCGTCAGTCTTATTTTTACAAAAGGACCCCTAATACTATCACCGGGGGTTACCGCCACACTTACTAAACACTAGTAAGTGTAAGGCTATTACCACCACCACCATAACGTTAGCTATCTTACATTGCTGTTACTATCAAAAGAGTGACACAACCAACCCGTCACTTTACACCTTAGTACCAAAAGACCCATTCCAACCCACTACTATGTTAGCTCCTACTCCTATTTTACACCAACAGTAAAGGGGTATCAAAAGGCTATTACATCGCTAGCATCTAACTAGGGACCACTTACATATACTCGTACACTGTGGAAACATCATGAGTGATAGACTGACTAGTGCCATTCTCCGGGTGCCTAAAACCTTGTATCTTCTTGTACCACTCCTCATAAACTATCTCGGCGACCCCAGGCTGTATACTTCTACGATAGGTGACAAACATGAAAATATAGAAGGTATCGGTGGACTCGTCCTCAGTGCAGAGAAGGTGTCCATCCCAGTTACCCTGAATTCACAGTATACATATACACAGGAAGACACAAACAAATAAAATCAGTAAAAACTGAGTAACACTACCACACCCCGTAAAAACTTATTTTCTCTTTAAAAACCTTTGTTTCCAGCAAATATTAACAAATATAACACATCAGAATAGATCACACACCATTTACCTGTACCAAGAATTATCAAGAGATAATCAATATCAATTACAAGATATTTCCAAATGAAGTCCACCACCACCCCCACCCACCCTATGTCCTTAAGTGTGCACACCCCCTATTGAAAACTTCTGTCCAATAGGAGTAGATCATAGTGGCAGCTCCATTTCATTAGTAGGAGCTTATATTGTTGTCGGAACGTCGGCTTGGCCATAAAGGCTCTCAAAAGAGGCATAGCCTTAGGATAACCATGATATCAACAGCACACAATACTTTCCACCACCACCACAAGAGGTTATCCTTAAACACATTTGCAAACCATGAGTAAGATATCATAACCAAGCTTTACACAAGTAGTAATTCACACATCAAGCTCACCACTTGTAAAATAACCTTAATAACATCATAACAATACCATTCAAGCTCCAATAAATCAGAGAATCAAACAATTTCTAAGAAACCACCTTAGAAGGCTTAAGTTTTTATTTTTAGCCAAAATCACTATTCACCAACTTAAACAACTTCCCAAACGATTCTCGGCCTAAAATTTAACCATGATCCAACATCAACAACACAAGTATCTCCTCAAAATTTCAGCTCAAGATCAATTCGGAAACCCATTCAAACATTCGGAAAGGCTTAAAGCACATTTTCTCATTTTTAGCTTCTTTACCTTGTCTAACCGACTTAAATTTCTCCATTCGACTTTCTTTTTCAAACCAAACCATATATTCACTATTCAAGACTACCCTAAAAATTTTAGCTCAAAATCATGTCGGAAACCCACCTAAACAATTCCTAAAGCTTAAAGCTCACTTTTCTCCATTTTCAAAGTTCTTTAGTGTTTTCCTACTTCCCAACCTTATTTCGACATGATTTTCTAGGATGTTCACTAACTATGCATCCCTAGATTACTGTAAAAATTTTAAGAATATAAGAGATAGGATTCGCAGATAACAAAACAGAATGACTTAAGAAGGAAAATAAGCTTAAAGGGTGAAAGTGATGTGCATAGATGTTACCTGTCCTCTCCTAGCCATTTTGATGTTCTTCTACCTTGATTATAGGTTGCTTGAGCTCAAAATCTCCACCAACCAAGTCACCCACCTTGGAGTTTGGCTTCCACTCCTTAAACTTGCCTTTTTCCTTGATTTTAGCTTAATTACTACCTTAGATTTGTGTTTCCAATGGAGGAGTGTTGTTGCCTAAGCTCCAATGGTGTTTTCTAGCTTAGGAGAAGCAAGGTAGATGAAGAAGAATGGCCACCTTGCTCACCTACCATGGCCGACCTCCACCCCCCCCCCCCTTTTATACTAAAATTTTCATCCTTATCTTACTATTTGTAATTATTACTTCTAGAATTGTCCATAGCCATTGATTTGTGTTAGGTGACAAAAACCAATCCTAACCACCCATGCCAAACCGCCATTGAATGGATAAGGAGGGGGAAACTTGCCTTGGTCATTATTACAAATAGTAAGGAGGTGTGAATAGTAACCGAGATATTTTTTCCTCCTTTCCTTGATATTTTCGGCCACCATCTAAGGCCATGTTTGGCTTGAGCTTTTCATGGGTATTAAAACTATATATGTAGGTATGTTAATACTAGCATGGGTTATCAAGTTTCAGGAATTTCGTCGGGTCACTTCTGAGCTCTTCCGAAGCCTCGTTTGCCCAGAACCAATAAATACTGAAAAATGTAACTAAATTGTCTTATATTAAAAGAAGAAAGATATGATTGTTTTTTTCCTCAAAACACTCTCAAAAGTATCTAACACACTTCCTAAGGTTGATACCCACTCTCAGTTCTTGAGGAATTTAGTAATTTTTGGGAATTTCAGAAATCTTGTGAAACTAAGGTTTACCGGGTGATACTCCGGGAACTAGAGTTTCTAATGTTCACCGTGCACTTCCAACTAATTATAACCTTCTCCATCTTTAGAAATTAGGGTTTCCAAAGGTTTACAGTTAGGCAAGGCCCTAATCACAGTTTAAGAAATTTTGGGTATTACATCCTCTCCCCGTTAAACAAAGCTTCGTCCTCGAAGCTCAATTCATCACACCAAACAATACAGTCACATACTCCAAGAAATTAAAACAATATTCCACACAATGATTCTCAGTTAGCTTTATCAACCACAAATGATTCAACAACATCACACAACACCTCAGACACACCAATCCCATGCATCACACGATATAAACCATTCACAAATTCAATGATACCACATATATAAAATCATGAAGAAACAATTCCTAAAATAACATTCAAGTATTACCAACCATTTCTAGCACCAACAAACATTCACAAACACAAACATTCACAAACACTAGTAGTCATTCACCACTTACCATACGACTCTTCCCCCTAAAAAGAAAGTTTCTCCTGAAACATTATTTGTTAACCTTAAAAAGAAGTTTCCATCTACAGCTTAATAATTAACCTTAACCGTGATAACTTCCCGAATCCTATGAAGATTCATTAGTATCTTCACTGCCTTTCTTCTGGTTATGGGTCCACAACGTTTCCGCTGCGCTACTCTGATAAGCGTTTCCACCACTCTTACCTCCATTATCCTTCTCGTACCTACACTCGAAGGCTCTATGTCCTAACCTTCCAC
Source organism: Limonium bicolor (assembly GCA_023374045.1). Lineage (NCBI taxonomy): Eukaryota > Viridiplantae > Streptophyta > Magnoliopsida > Caryophyllales > Plumbaginaceae > Limonium > Limonium bicolor. The sequence continues at coordinate 138,766,270 of CM041781.1, forward strand.
AATTAAAACACTTCACCAACCTTCCTTCACAATCTTCACCTGGATGGTTCTTTTCACATATCTTGCAATAAAAGTGTCTAGTTCCATTATCATTGAATCGTCGTCCCAGGTAACTGGGTCTGGCTCCCCCACTTGGTCTAACTTCTACTTTAGCCCTCTTATCAAAGCTCTCGGCCTTACGAGTCTCCATTCTCCTTTTCCGCCCCGTTTGTACTTCCTTCCTTCTCTGTTGTACCCTATAAAGATTAGTAGCTTTATCGTACGCCTCTTGTAAAGTAGTTATAGGTATTACACTCAGAGCTTCTTGTAAATCCTAATTTAACCCTTCCAAGAAACGTTGAACCTTAGCAGTCTCATCAGGTACCATATGCGGAGCAAATCTAGTAAGCTCCACAAACTTAGCATGATAAGTTTTAACATCATCTGTCCGCTGCCTCAATCCAGTAAATTCCTGATATTTTTGCAACCTTACATGCTCCGGATAAAATCATTTCCTTATTGCATCTTTCAACATATTCCACCCAAAACCCGGATTTCCTTTGAGTCTCTCCTCCTCCGCAGTCCACCACAGATCATCCTCACCTTTAAATAAAATATAGCCCCACTTACCTTCTTTTCTTCAGGGCAATCAATAATATCAAATATTTTGTCAAACTCCCTGATCCACTCTTCCAGAATCACTGGATCCTCTTCTCCCGAATAAGTACTGGGTTTTATAGCTGCTATCCTCCGGGAGAAATCCTTGGGTATTTCAGCTCTAGCCTCGTGCTGCTCCAGGATTCTTCCCATACTCAGTGTCAACTCCCTCAGTTCATCCATCTGTCCTCTCCCCTCTCCATTACTCCGTCCACTCCCCTCTCCATTATTTTACACAGAGATATGTTAGTTGGAATATAAATAGTTAACTATAATCAATCAAGCACACAACACACAAATATCACAGCAAACATATTTTCAGAACCACATGGTTCTGCATAGTCTCCTAAACCTAAGCCTGGGTCACCTTGCTTCCTAGTCAAACTCAAATTTTCCCCTCCAGCTAACCTATGGCTCTGATACCACTCTGTAACGCCCCGGTTTACCACCACCATTTACTTAGTCATTTTTTTTCTTCTTTTTTTTGATTCTTTAGAGACATGTTATAACTGAAATAACAACTTATATTATACATGTGTCAGTCTTCTTTTTACAAAAGGTCCCCTAATACTATCACCGGGGGTTACCGCCACACTTACTAAACACTAGTAAGTGTAAGGCTATTACCACCACCACCATAACGTTAGCTATCTTACATTGCTGTTACTATCAATAGAGTGACACAACCAACCCGTCACTTTACACCTTAGTACCAAAAGACCCCTTCCAGCCAACTACTATGTTAGCTCCTACTCCTATTTTACACCAAAAGTAAAGGGGTATCAAAAGGCTATTACATCGCTAGCATCTAACTAGGGACCACTTGCATATACTCGTACACTGTGGAAACATCATGAGTGATAGACTGACTGGTGCCATTCTCCGGGTGCCTAAAACCTTGTATCTTCTTGTTCCACTCCTCATAAACTATCTCGGTGACCCCAGGCTGTATACTTCTACGATAGGTGACAAACATGAAAATATAGAAGGTATCGGTGGACTCGTCCTCAGTGCAGAGAAGGTGTCCATCCCAGTTACCCTGAATTCACAGTATACATATACACAGGAAGACACAAACAAATAAAATCAGTAAAAACTGAGTAACACTACCACACCCCGTAAAAACTTATTTTCTCTTTAAAAACCTTTGTTTCCAGCAAATATTAACAAATATAACACATCAGAATAGATCACACACCATTTACCTGTACCAAGAATTATCAAGAGATAATCAATATCAATTACAAGATATTTCCAAATGAAGTCCACCACCACCACCACCCACCCTATGTCCTTAAGTGTGCACACCCCCCTATTGAAAACTTTTGTCCAATAGGAGTAGATCATAGTGGCAGCTCCAATTCATTAGTAGGAGCTTATATTGTTGTCGGAACGTCGGCTTGGCCATAAAGGCTCTCAAAGAGGCATAGCCTTAGGATAACCATGATATCAACATCACACAATACTTTCCACCACCACCACAAGAGGTTATCCTTAAACACATTTGCAAACATGAGTAAGATATCATAACAAGCTTAACAAGTAGTAATTCACACATCAGCTCACCACTTGTAAAATAACCTTAATAACATCATAACAATACCATTCAAGCTCCAATAAATCAGAGAATCAAACAATTTCCAAGAAACCACCTTAGTAGGCTCAAATTCTTATTTTTAGCCAAAATCACTATTCACCAACTTAAACCACTTCCCAAAAGAGTCTCGGCCTAAAAATTTAACCATGATCCAACATTAACTACACAAGTATCTCCTCAAAAGGTCAGCTCAAGATCTATTCGGAAACCCATTCAAACATTCGGAAAGGCTTAAAGCACATTTTCTCATTTTTAGATTCTTTACCTTGTCTAACCGACTTAAATTTCTCCATTCGCCTTGATTTTTCAAACCAAACCATATATTCACTATTCAAGACTACCCTCAAAATTTTAGCTCAAAATGTCGGAAACCCATCCAAACAATTCCTAAAGCTTAAAGCTCATTTTTCTCTTTTCATTTCAAAGTTCTTTAGTGTTTTCCTACTTCCCAACCTTATTCGACTTGATTTTCTAGGATGTTCACTAATGCATCCCTAGTTTACTGTAAAATTTTAAGAAATAAGAGATAGGATTCGTAGATAACAAAACAGAATGACTTAAGAAGGAAAATAAGCTTAAAGGGTGAAAGTGATGTGCATAGATGTTACCTGTCCTCTCCTAGCCATTTTGATGTTTTCTACCTTGATTATAAGTTGCTTGAGCTCAAAATCTCCACCAACCAAGTCACCCACCTTGGAGTTTGGCTTCCACTCCTTAAACTTGCCTTTTTCCTTGATTTTAGCTTAATTACTACCTTAGATTTGTGTTTCCAATGGAGGAGTGTTGTTGCCTATGCTCCAATGGTGTTTTCTAGCTTAGGAGAAGCAAGGTAGATGAAGAGAATGGCCACCTTGCTCACCTACCATGGCCGACCTCCACCCCCCCTTTTATACTAAATTTTCATCCTTATCTTACTATTTGTAATTATTACTTCTAGAATTGTCCATAGCCATTGATTTGTGTTAGGTGACAAAAACCAATCCTAACCACCATGCCAAACCGCCATTGAATGGATAAGGAGGGGAACTTGCCTTGGCATTATTACAAATAGTAAGGAGGTGTGAATAGTAACCGAGATATTTTTTCCTCCTTCCTTGATATTTTCGGCCACCATCTTAGGCCATGTTTGGCTTGAGCTTTTTATGGGAATTAAGACTATATGTGTAGGTATGTTAATACTAGTGTGGGTTATCAAGTTTCAGGAATTTCCTCGGGTCACTTCTGAGCTCTCCGAAGCCTCGTTTGCCCAGAACCACTAAATACTGAAAAATGTAACTAGATTGTCTTATATTAAAAGAAGAAAGATATGATTGTTTTTTCCTCAAAACACTCTCAAAAGTATCTAACACACTTCCTAAGGTTGATACCCACTCTCAGTTCCTAGGAATTTAGTAATTTTGGGAATTTCAGAAATCTTGTGAAACTAAGGTTTACCGGGTGATACTCCGGGAACTAAGGTTCCTAATGTTCACCAAGCACCTCCAACTAATTATAACCTTCTCCATCTTTAGAAATTAGGGTTTCCTAAGGTTTACAATTAAAGGCCTAATCACAGTTTAAGAAATTTGGGGTATTACATCCTCCCCCCGTTAAACAAAGCTTCGTCCTCGAAGCTCAATTCATCACACCCAACAATACAGTCACATACTCCAAGAAATTAAAACAATATTCCACACAATATTCCAGTAACTTTATCAACCACAAATGATTCAACATCACACAAACCTCAGACACACCAATCCCATCATCACACATATAAACCATTCACAAATTCAATGATACCACATATATAAAATCATGAAGAAAACTCCTAAAATAACATCAAGTATTACCAACCATTTCTAGCACCAACAACATTCACAACACAAACATTCACAAACACTAGTAGTCATTCACCACTTACCATACGACTCTCCCCCTAAAAAGAAAGTTTCTCCTGAAACTTTAATTGTTAACCTTAAAAAGAAGTTTCCATCTACAGCTTAATAATTAACCTTAACCGTGATAACTTCCCAATCCTATGAAGATTCATTAGTATCTTCACTGCCTTTCTTCTGGTTATGGGTCCACAACGTTTCCGCTGCGCTACTCTGATAAGCGTTTCCACCACTCTTACCTCCATTATCCTTCCGTACCTACACTCGAAGGCTCTATGTCCTAACCTTCCACAATTAAAACACTTCACCAACCTTCCTTCACAATCTTCACCTGGATGGTTCTTTTCACATATCTTGCAATAAAAGTATCTAGTTCCTTTATCATTGAATCGTCGTCCCGGTAATTGGGTCTGGCTCCCCCACTTGGTCTAACTTCTACTTTAGCCCTCTTATCAAAGCTCTCGGCCTTACGAGTCTCCATTCTCCTTTTCCGCCCCGTTTGTACTTCCTTCCTTCTGTTGTACCTATAAAGATTAGCAGCTTTATCGTACGCCTCTTGTAAAGTAGTTATAGGTATTACACTCAGAGCTTCTTGTAAATCCCAATTTAACCCTTCCAAGAAACGTTGAACCTTAGCAGTCTCATCGGGTACCACATGCGGAGCAAATCTAGCAAGCTCCACAAACTTAGCATGATAAGTTTTAACATCATCTGTCGCTGCCTCAATCCAGTAAATTCCTGATATTTTGCAACCTTACATGCTCCGGATAAAATCTTTTCCTCATCGCATCTTTCAACATATTCCACCCAAAACCCGGATTTCCTTTGAGTCTCTCCTCCTCCGCAGTCCACCACAGATCAGCCTCACCTTTAAAATAAAATACAGCCCCACTTACCTTCTTTTCTTCAGGGCAATCAATAATATCAAATATTTTGTCAAACTCTCTGATCCACTCTTCCAGAATCACTGGATCCTCTTCTCCCGAATAAGTACTGGGTTTCATAGCTGCTATCCTCCGGGAGAAATCCTTGGGTATTTCAGCTCTAGCCTCGTGCTGCTCCAGGATTCTTCCCATACTCAGTGTCAACTCCCTCAGTTCATCCATCTGTCCTCTCCCCTCTCCATTACTCCGTCCACTCCCCTCTCCATTATTCTACACAGAGATATGTTAGTTACAATATAAATAGTTAACTATAATCAATCAAGCACACAACACACAAATATCACAGCAAACATATTTTCAGAACCACATGGTTCTGCCTAGTCTCCTAAACCTAAGCCTGGGTCACCTTGCTTCCTAGTCAAACTCAAATTTTCCCCTCCAGCTAACCTATGGCTCTGATACCACTCTGTAACGCCCCGGTTTACCACCACCATTTACTTAGAAATTTTTTTTTCTTTTTTTTTTTGATTCTAGAGACATGTTATAACTGAAATAAACTTATATTATACATGCGTCAGTCTTTTTTACAAAGGTCCCCTAATACTATCACCGGGGGTTACCGCCACACTTACTAAACACTAGTAAGTGTAAGGCTATTACCACCACCACCTAGTAGCTATCTTACATCGCTGTTACTATCAAAAGAGTGACACAACCAACCCGTCACTTTACACCTTAGTACCAAAAGACCCCTTCCAGCCAACTACTATGTTAGCTCCTACTCCTATTTTACACCAAAAGTAAAGGGGTATCAAAAGGCTATTACATCGCTAGCATCTAACTAGGGACCACTTGCATATACTCGTACACTGTGGAAACATCATGAGTGATACTGACTGGTGCCATTTCCGGGTGCCTAAAACCTTGTATCTTCTTGTTCCACTCCTCATAAATTATCTCGGTGACCCCAGGCTGTAAACTTCTACGATAGGTGACAAACATGAAAATATAGAAAGTATCGGTGGACTCGTCCTCAGTGCAGAGAAGGTGTCCATCCCAGTTACCCTGAATTCACAGAATACATATACACAGGAACACAACCAAATAAAATCAGTAAAAACTGAGTAACACTACCACACCCCGTAAAAACTTATTTTCTCTTTAAAACCTTTGTTTCCAGCAAATATTAACAAATATAACAAATCAGAATAGATCACACACCATTTACCTGTACCAGAATTATCAAGAGATAATTAATATCAAATACAAGATATTTCCAAATGAAGTCCACCACCACCACCACCCACCCTATGTCCTTAAGTGTGCACACCCCCTATTGAAAACTTTGCCCAATAGGAGTAGATCATAGTGGCAGCTCCAATTCATTAGTAGGAGCTTATATTGTTGCCGGAACGTCGGCTTGGCCTTAAAGGCTCTCACAAGAGGCATAGCCTTAGGATAACCATGATATCAACATCACACAATACTTTCCACCACCACCACAAGAGGTTATCCTTAAACACATTTGCAAACCATGAGTAAGATATCATAACCAAGCTTTACACAAGTAGTAATTCACACATCAAGCTCACCACTTGTAAAATAACCTTAATAACATCATAACAATACCATTCAAGCTCCAATAAATCAGAATCAAACAATTCCAAGAAACCACCTTAGAAAGCTTAAATTCTTATTTTTAGCCAAAATCACTATTCACCAACTTAAAAACTTCCCAAAAGAGTCTCGGCCTAAAATTTAACCATGATCCAATATAACACACAAGTATCTCCTCAAAATTTCAGCTCAAGATCAATTCGGAAACCCATTCAAACATTCGGAAAGGCTTAAAGCACATTTTCTCATTTTTAGCTTCTTTACCTTGTCTAACCGACTTAAATTTCTCCATTCGACTTGATTTTTCAAACCATAACCATATATTCACTATTCAAGACTACCCTCAAAATTTTAGCTCAAACCCATGTCGGAAACCCATCCAAACAATTCCTAAAGCTTAAAGCTCATTTTTCTCCATTTTCAAAGTTCTTTAGTGTTTTCCTACTTCCCAACCTTATTCGACTTGATTTTCTAGGATGTTCACTAACTTCATCCCTAGTTTACTGTAAAATTTTAAGAAAATAAGAGATAGGATTCGTAGATAACAAAACAGAATGACTTAAGAAGGAAAATAAGCTTAAAGGGTGAAAGTGATGTGCATAGATGTTACCTGTCCTCTCCTAGCCATTTTGATTTCTTCTACCTTGATTATAAGTTGCTTGAGCTCAAAATCTCCACAACCAAGTCACCCACCTTGGAGTTTGGCTTCCACTCCTTAAACTTGCCTTTTTCCTTGATTTTAGCTTAATTACTACCTTAGATTTGTGTTTCCAATGGAGGAGTGTTGTTGCCTATGCTCCAATGGTGTTTTCTAGCTTAGGAGAAGCAAGGTAGATGAAGAAATGGCCACCTTGCTCACCTACCATGGCCGACCTCCACCCCCCCTTTTATACTAAATTTTCATCCTTATCTTACTATTTGTAATTATTACTTCTAGAATTGTCCATAGCCATAGATTTGTGTTAGGTGACAAAAACCAATCCTAACCACCATGCCAAACCGCCATTGAATGGATAAGGAGGGGGCAACTTGCCTTGTCATTATTACAAATAGTAAGGAGGTGTGAATAGTAAGGAGGTGTGAATAGTAACCGAGATATTTTTTCCTCCTTCCTTGATATTTTCGGCCACCATCTTAGGCCATGTTTGGCTTGAGCTTTTTATGGGAATTAAACTATATATGTAGGTATGTTAATACTAGTGGGTTATCAAGTTTCAGGAATTTCCTCGGGTCACTTCTGAGCTCTCCCGAAGCCTCGTTTGCCCAGAACCACTAAATACTGAAAAATGTAACTAGATTGTCTTATATTAAAAGAAGAAAGATATGATTGTTTTTTCCTCAAAACACTCTCAAAAGTATCTAACACACTTCCTAAGGTTGATACCCACTCTCAGTTCCTGAGGAATTTAGTAATTTCGGGAATTTCAGAAATCTTGTGAAACTAAGGTTTACCGGGTGATACTCCGGGAACTAAGTTCCTAATGTTCACCGCACCTCCAACTAATTATAACCTTCTCCATCTTTAGAAATTAGGGTTTCCTAAGGTTTACAATTAAGCAAGGCCTTAATCACAGTTTAAGAAATTTGGGGTATTACATCCTCCCCCCGTTAAACAAAGCTTCGTCCTCGAAGCTCAATTCATCACACCCAACAATACAGTCACATACTCCAAGAAATTAAAACAATATTCCACACAATATTCCAGTTAACTTATCAACCACAAATGATTCAGCAACATCACACAAAACCTCAGACACACCAATCCCATCATCACATATAAACCATTCACAAATTCAATGATACCACATATATAAATCATGAAGAAACAATCCTAAAATAACATCAAGTATTACCAACCATTTCTGCACCAACAAACATTCACAACACAAACATTCACAAACACTAGTAGTCATTCACCACTTACCATACGACTCTCCCCCCCTAAAAAGAAAGTTTCTCCTGAAACTTTAATTGTTAACCTTAAAAAGAAGTTTCCATCTACAGCTTAATAATTAACCTTAACCGTGATAACTTCCCGAATCCTATGAAGATTCATTAGTATCTTCACTGCCTTTCTTCTGGTTATGGGTCCACAACGTTTCCGCTGCGCTACTCTGATAAGCGTTTCCACCACTCTTACCTCCATTATCCTTCCCGTACCTACACTCGAAGGCTCTATGTCCTAACCTTCCACAATTAAAACACTTCACCAACCTTCCTTCACAATCTTCACCTGGATGGTTCTTTTCACATATCTTGCAATAAAAGTATCTAGTTCCTTTATCATTGAATCGTCGTCCCGGTAATTGGGTCTGGCTCCCCCACTTGGTCTAACTTCTACTTTAGCCCTCTTATCAAAGCTCTCGGCCTTACGAGTCTCCATTCTCCTTTTCCGCCCCGTTTGTACTTCCTTCCTTCTCTGTTGTACCTATAAAGATTAGCAGCTTTATCGTACGCCTCTTGTAAAGTAGTTATAGGTATTACACTCAGAGCTTCTTGTAAATCCCAATTTAACCCTTCCAAGAAACGTTGAACCTTAGCAGTCTCATCGGGTACCACATGCGAGCAAATCTAGCAAGCTCCACAAACTTAGCATGATAAGTTTTAACATCATCTTCGCTGCCTCAATCCAGTAAATTCCTGATATTTTGCAACCTTACATGCTCCGGATAAAATCTTTTCCTCATCGCATCTTTCAACATATTCCACCCAAAACCCGGATTTCCTTTGAGTCTCTCTCCTCCTCCGCAGTCCACCACAGATCAGCCTCACCTTTAAAATAAAATACAGCCCCACTTACCTTCTTTCTTCAGGGCAATCAATAATATCAAATATTTTGTCAAACTCTCTGATCCACTCTTCCAGAATCACTGGATCCTCTTCTCCCGAATAAGTACTGGGTTTCATAGCTGCTATCCTCCGGGAGAAATCCTTGGGTATTTCAGCTCTAGCCTCGTGCTGCTCCAGGATTCTTCCCATACTCAGTGTCAACTCCCTCAGTTCATCCATCTGTCCTCTCCCCTCTCCATTACTCCGTCCACTCCCCTCTCCATTATTCTACACAGAGATATGTTAGTTACATATAAATAGTTAACTATAATCAATCAAGCACACAACACACAAATATCACAGCAAACATATTTTCAGAACCACATGGTTCTGCCTAGTCTCCTAAACCTAAGCCTGGGTCACCTTGCTTCCTAGTCAAACTCAAATTTTCCCCTCCAGCTAACCTGTGGCTCTGATACCACTCTGTAACGCCCCGGTTTACCACCACCATTTACTTAGTCTTTTTTTTTTCTTTTTTTGATTCTTTAGAGACATGTTATAACTGAAATAAACTTATATTATACATGCGTCAGTCTTCTTTTACAAAGGTCCCCTAATACTATCACCGGGGGTTACCGCCACACTTACTAAACTAGTAAGTGTAAGGCTATTACCACCACCACCTAACGTAGCTATCTTACATTGCTGTTACTATCAAAAGAGTGACACAACCAACCCGTCACTTTACACCTTAGTACCAAAAGACCCCTTCCAGCCAACTACTATGTTAGCTCCTACTCCTATTTTACACCAAAAGTAAAGGGGTATCAAAGGCTATTACATCGCTAGCATCTAACTAGGGACCACTTGCATATACTCGTACACTGTGGAAACATCATGAGTGATAGACTGACTGGTGCCATTTCCGGGTGCCTAAAACCTTGTATCTTCTTGTTCCACTCCTCATAAATATCTCGGTGACCCCAGGCTGTAACTTCTACGATAGGTGACAAACATGAAAATATAGAAGTATCGGTGGACTCGTCCTCAGTGCAGAGAAGGTGTCCATCCCAGTTACCCTGAATTCACAGAATACATATACACAGGAAACACAACAAATAAAATCAGTAAAAACTGAGTAACACTACCACACCCCGTAAAAACTTATTTTCCTTTAAAACCTTTGTTTCCAGCAAATATTAACAAATATAACAAATCAGAATAGATCACACACCATTTACCTGTACCAGAATTATCAAGAGATAATTAATATCAAATACAAGATATTTCCAAATGAAGTCCACCACCACCACCACCCACCCTATGTCCTTAAGTGTGCACACCCCCCTATTGAAAACTTCTGCCCAATAGGAGTAGATCATAGTGGCAGCTCCAATTCATTAGTAGGAGCTTATATTGTTGCCGGAACGTCGGCTTGGCCTTAAAGGCTCTCACAAGAGGCATAGCCTTAGGATAACCATGATATCAACATCACACAATACTTTCCACCACCACCACAAGAGGTTATCCTTAAACACATTTGCAAACCATGAGTAAGATATCATAACCAAGCTTTACACAAGTAGTAATTCACACATCAAGCTCACCACTTGTAAAATAACCTTAATAACATCATAACAATACCATTCAAGCTCCAATAAATCAGAGAATCAAACAATTCCAAGAAACCACCTTAGAAAGCTTAAATTCTTATTTTTAGCCAAAATCACTATTCACCAACTTAAAACTTCCCAAAAGAGTCTCGGCCTAAAATTTAACCATATCCAACATAACTACAAGTATCTCCTCAAAATCAGCTCAAGATCTATTCGGAAACCCATTCAAACATTCGGAAAGGCTTAAAGCACATTTTCTCATTTTTAGATTCTTTACCTTGTCTAACCGACTTAAATTTCTCCATTCGCCTTGATTTTTCAAACATAACCATATATTCACTATTCAAGACTACCCTAAAATTTTAGCTCAAACATGTCGGAAACCCATCCAAACAATTCCTAAAGCTTAAAGCTCAATTTTCTCCACTTTCAAAGTTCTTTAGTGTTTTCCTACTTCCAAACCTTATTTCGACTTGATTTTCTAGGATGTTCACTAAATATTCATCCCTAGTTTACTGTAAAAATTTTAAGAAAATAAGAGATAGGATTCGTAGATAACAAAACAGAATGACTTAAGAAGGAAAATAAGCTTAAAGGGTGAAAGTGATGTGCATAGATGTTACCTGTCCTCTCCTAGCCATTTTGATGTTCTTCTACCTTGATTATAGGTTTCTTGAGCTCAAAATCTCCACCAACCAAGTCACCCACCTTGGAGTTTGGCTTCCACTCCATAAACTTGCCTTTTTCCTTGATTTTAGCTTACACTAGTACAAAAAACGCCTATTTTGGCGCCCCTATTTCGGCGGTTGTAGATAAAACCGCCGAAATAGGTGTCTTTTTCCAGACTACAAAAATCTCAGAGCCCTATTTTGGCGGTTTTATCCACAACCGCCGAAATAGGTTCATTTCCCGGGATTTTTTTCCGAAATTTTCAAAAGGCCGCTTAAATTTTAGTCTATTTCGGCGGTTGTTACTAACAACCGCCGAAATAGACTTTCTTTTATTATATATTTTCTCACGACTGGCGAACTTGCTCTGCGCCTCTAATTTCGTATCCCTAACTGGCGAACTTGCTCTGCGCCTCTATCTCTTCATCTTCTTCTCTCTAATTTCGTATCCCTAACTGGCGAACATGGTCTGCGCCTCTCTTCTTCACTGGCGAACTTGCTCTCATGGCGAACATGGTCTGCGCCTCTCTCTTCACTTGCTCTCACTTCATCCCGTTCTCTCACGGTAAATTCGCAACCCTAACTGGCAAATAAACATGCTCTGCACACCTTTCTCCATCCTCTAATCTCACGGTAATTTTGCAGGCGAACTTACATGCTCTGCGCTTGTGTTCTTCTTCCTTGGGTAATATACTCGAACTTATCTTATTCTCTCCGGGAACCGGTAATATACTCGAACTTACATGCTCTACGCCTGTACGTGTTCATTTTCTTCTCTCGTGGCGAACTTACATGCTTGCGCCTTCATTCTCGTGGTTGCGCCTCTTGAAAATCGCCGGAACTGCTGGTGAGGTTGAAGACGACGCGAAATAATTTTTTTTTAAAAAGGACCTATTTCGGCGGTTGATAGCTAGGAACCGCCGAAATAGGTCCTTTTTTTTAATTTTAAAACGCGCCTATTTCGGCGGTTGTACAACCGCCGAGATAGGGTCTCATCCCTATTTCGGCGGTCTCCATTTCGGCGGTTCTAGAACCGCCGAAATAGGCCTTTTACAACCGCCGAAATAGCCCTTTTTGTACTAGTGTTAATTACTACCTTAGATTTGTGTTTCCAATGGAGGAGTGTTGTTGCCTAAGCTCCAATGGTGTTTTCTAGCTTAGGAGAAGCAAGGTAGAAAGAAGAATGGCCACCTTGCTCACCTACCATGGCCGACCTCCACCCCCCTTTTATACTAAAATTTTCATCCTTATCTTACTATTTGTAATTATTACTTCTAGAATTGTCCATAGCCATTGATTTGTGTTAGGTGACAAAAACCAATCCTAACCACCCATGTCAAACCGCCATTGAATGGATAAGGAGGGGGCAACTTGCCTTGGTCATTATTACAAATAGTAAGGAGGTGTGAATAGTAAGGAGGTGTGAATAGTAACTGAGATATTTTTTCCTCCTTTCCTTGATATTTTCGGCCACCATCTTAGGCCATGTTTGGCTTGAGCTTTTCATGGGTATTAAACTATATATGTAGGTATGTTAATAGCATGGGTTATCAAGTTTCAGGAATTTCCTCGGGTCACTTCTGAGCACTTCCGAAGCCTCGTTTGCCCAGAACCACTAAATACTGAAAAATGTAACTAAATTGTCTTATATTAAAAGAAGAAAGATATGATTGTTTTTTTCCTCAAAACACTCTCAAAAGTATCTAACACACTTCCTAAGGTTGATACCCACTCTCAGTTCTTGAGGAATTTAGTAATTTTCGGGAATTTCAGAAATCTTGTGAAACTAAGGTTTACCAGGTGATACTCCGGGAACTGGAGTATCTAATGTTCACCGTGCACTTCCAACTAATTATAACCTTCTCCATCTTTAGAAATTAGGGTTTCCTAAGGTTTACAGTTAAGCAAGGCCCTAATCACAGTTTAAGAAATTTGGGGTATTACAGGAGTCATCAGGGGTGATGGACTGGGAGTCTTGGAGTCTGCTTATAGGAACGGTGATGAAGTGTGGGTCAGTGAGGAAATCATTTGGAGCAAAGTCAAGTTGATCAGAAGATGAGCCAACGTTGTGAGACTCATCAAACCTGACATGGGGACTCTCTTCTAAACATTGAGCTCTCATATTGATAACACGATAAGCTTTTCTTTTAGAAGTGTAGCCAAGAAATATGCCTTTATCACTCTTGGGGGAGAACTTACCCAAGTTGTCCTTACTGTTATTATGTATATAGCACTTACACCGAAACGCCTGAGATGAATAAGATTTGGTTTGCGTTGACAGAGAAGTTCGTAGGGTGTCTTGTGAAGAAATGGGTGGATCAAGGCGCGATTGAACACATAGCACGCTGTATTTATAGCCTCTGCCCAGTATGATGGAGTTAGTTGACTATCAATAAGCATGGTACGCACCATTTCAACCAAGGTCCTATTCTTTCGTTCAACAACTCCGTTCTGCTCTGGGCAGAGGCTATTAATACAGCGTGCTATGTGTTAAATCGTGCCTTGATCCACCCATTTCTTCACAAGACACCCTACGAACTTCTCCGTCAACGCAAACCAAATCTTATTCATCTATCACAAATTTGATAAATACTTAACAGACTGTTGAAGTCCAGTGACCAGATGGACTCCATCAACTTTAAATTTAGAGGGGTTACCTACAGAGCCAACTCCCACGATTTCACCTTGGTTGTTGTTTCCAAAAGTAACCTTACCTCCTTTGTAGTATGAAAACGAATTAAAATGATTTGGATCTTCAATCATGTGACGAGAGCATGCATCCACTATCTAGGTACCAGCAGTCTTCATTAGACTTCACCTACAAAACATAAGATCATTTGTTAGACTTGGGAACCCAGATGTACTTGGGTTCCATTTTCGAGCTAGATTTTTTAGTTCTTCTCTAGCTTCAAGAATCAATCTGAATCGTTTGAGATTGAACAACAGATCTTTATTCAATTTATCGCAAGCACTGTCCCTATGTCCAGACTTCCGCAGTAACCACAAATCTTGGTGGGAGGAAGATTAACGTATTTCTGTTGTCCTAAAATTTTCTTTTTGTTGATATCGCTTGCCTTTGTTGTTGGATTTGGACATATTTTTGGAAGATCGAACTTACCTTTTTGCCATATAGGCTTGAATTGAGTGGATCCAACTCCAGATCACATATTGACAATCTCTTTAGAGAGTTGTTCTACCTTTGTGTGAAGATTATCACGATCTCTACTGACTTCCTTGATTTTGGAGTTAGCCCACTCAGGTAGTTTGGAGGAAGTGACTTGTTTGATAAAGTTGCCTGGCTTTAGAGAGAGAGCATGCTCTTTTTCTTTCTATTTCTGAATGAGGTGTTTGACAGTGGAGTTTAAAGACATGACTTTGGATTCTAAGGCATTTAACTCATTTTGAAGAGAGCAATATTTGTCGGTAAAGATAGTGAGATCGTATTTGAGGGATTCAATCAGAGTGAGTGACTCTTTTTGCTTGCTTTGGTTTGATTGACTAAGACTTTTGGTGTCGTCGAGTTCCTTTTGACGGGAATCAACACGATGCCGTGAGTCTTGTAAGTCCAGTCCAAGTGAGCAAGAAATAGTCTTGTGTTCCTCAGCTTCGTCTCTTATAGCATAAATGAGACCCTTTGAGATCTCGAGTTCCCTAGTTAACTCGGAAATTTTACTGGTGAGGGTTGCTTTGAGAGAGTTAGTCTAAGAGACAATTTTAGCAATTAACGTCATGAAACCCATAGGAGATATATGATAAAGATCTGTTTCAAGATGGGAATGAGTTACCTCATTGTTGGGGATCATGGATTCAGTTGTATCATGTGCCACGAGACATACTAGACCGCTGGACTCAGTGTCTTAATCGTCAGAGTCACCCCAACCGACGGCTGCCATCAGTGACCTCCCTTGGGATTTTCCATACTGGTTTTTGAGTAACGGCCAGTCCTTCTTGAAATGACCAAGTTAATTGCAGTTGAAACAGGTGACAAAGTTGAAGACTTGTTTCGAGGTAATTGAGAACGACCGACTCTATCGATTTGGTTGGTTACGCATGTACTTTCGGAAGTTCTTTACTATGAAGACAAAGTCTTCCATAGTCTCAGCCTCACTTTCTTCAACAATAATATCCACCAACTCGGCCTTAGCCTGTCTGATTTGAGTATCAGCGACATAAGATCGTTCTTGAGTGTACTTATTCGAATTAACCTGCAAGGCTTGGTCATTCAAAGTAGTAATTTTACTAGAAGAAGAAGAGGGTATTACCACACTTCTTTCGAACATTATTCTTGTATTTATCTACAGATTGTAGATAGGAACCTAAGTCTTGGCAGCTCCATTTGGATAAGTCTTTGCATGTTTTGGTGGAGATTACCGTCTCTGCCCACTCTTCTCTGAAACTATCAATGCAAGACACTCTCTCTATCCGGTAGAATCTTCACTTCACATAGTAGTTGTTATTAAATAAAAACGATCAAGCACTTCTTCCAGAGACTCACCTGGTTGTTGTAGAAAATTCTCATAGTCCATTCGGATTTCTTGAGCTTTGCATTTCTTGAGTTCAGTGACTCCTTCGTGGGTAGCTTGAAGGAGAGTCCATACCTTGTTTGCAGACTTGCAGTGATTGACTCTTCTTTATTCTGGAATGGACAGGCAAGTGTAGATTGTGCGGGATGCTTGTCGATTTAGCTCATACCTTTTGCTCTCTGCAGCAGTCCATGTGGTTCGATCTAGATTGATTGCGAGATCTCCTCCAGTGGCTATCTCCCAAAGTTCAGAGTTGACTGACTCAATGTGTTGTTCGATCTCATTTTTCCAATGATCGTAGTTTGTGGAGGTAAGTCAGGGGTGCTCGAAATGCATTTTGTTGTTTTGATTGGCGAGGAGGTCTACGATTGCTAGTTGATTGACTGTCAGCCTAAGCAAGGCTCTGATACCACGTGTAGGATCAGATGGCTAACTCAAACCAACTCAAGGTCTATGAATGATTTGACTTAATCAACCTTTGTATGTAAGAACACTTGAGACGTAGAAAGACTTAAACGAATTGGTTGAACTGAGTGTGCAGAAGACTTAAAGGAATTAAATGGATTGATGCTTTGAAAGATAAACAGATCTGTGGAGCTGAGCAAGATACATAAATAAGCTATTTTATTCTCTGGTCAAAATAAAATAACTTACAAATGCCCACTAAGTAGAAGAGATCTACTTCATGGTTTTTCACTCACTTACCCAATACACTTTATGATCAGCTCAATGGTAAGTGTAGCAAAACTAGGATCTTCCTAGGTAGAGTCTATCTAGATGCACTAACTAATTTGGTACAAATTCTCTCTCTGACTTACAATGGTTATTCTCTCTCTAATCTCTGGATTATTTCTCTATAAAAGCGCGAGTAAAAACTAGCTATTACATGACTTATTTATACTAGTTCTAAGAGCAACGGCTCGAAGGAGTTAGTTCCGAAATTTTCGGAACTAACTTAGTGGGCAGCGCTTCTTCAAGTGTTCTAGTGTGACTTGGGCCATGAACTTCGGATACGACTGGGGTGGTGACATGACTGTTGGAGCGTTGAAGTGTTGTCGAATCTGATCCTTAATATTCTCAACGGCATGGAAGAGTCCGTGGTGTTTCTTCAGTTGCGCGCAGACTCTCTTGTAGTTTGGTGCATAACTCGTTCTTTATGTTTGTCGAGGATGAGTGACTCCGTCGAGGTGATTGACTATCTCTGCAACATTTTTATGTCTCAACACTGAGTAACCTTGTTGCTTGCTAGCTTGATGAGTAACGTACTTTCTTGCTAGCTTGATGAGTAACCTACTTGCTTGCTAGCTTCCCCAAGCAGCTACATCCCCTACTTGTGTTCTTACTACATAAGCTAGCTGCTGCGTCACCTACTAGCTTGGTTGTCACAATGGTATTGGAGCATTCTAGCTAGCTACTTATAAAAAATACAAAATGTTCTATTAAGGACTTTTTTTTATGCTAATGTGTACTTAGGCCAATATTAGGGTTTAAATCATCGTCTAGAAACTTGGGGTATTTCACCGGACGTCTCTCAGTTTTCAAACCAGACATGCATCCGGACTTGTAAGTCTGGACACATGTCCAGACGTGTTTGGTTTTGCAGTTCGGCATGCATCAGAACATGTATGTTTGGACACAGGTCCGTACAGTCCTCTGTTTTTGCACAACTTCTTCGTTTGAGCTTCGTTTTGATCGCCGTTTGCAGCGTTGGATTCCTCTCAATGTCTTCTATATGTTTTGACATGTGTTTAGCATCTGGATATGTATGTTTTGATTTGAAAGCTTTCGATATGCTTTTGAACTCTGTTTTGCTCTGAAAGTGTGCTTCGACTTCAGAATCCATTTTGATCCTCCGTATTTTGCTAGTCTTGATTAAGGACTTCTGTTTCAGCTACTGAGTTCTGATTGGTTGTGTCTAAAACCTTGTGCTCTGGTGTTAATGCTATATAACACCTTCTGTTATGATTTGATAAGCCTTTGTTTTGGGACCTAGTCTTCTCTATGTCTGAGCCGTGGATGGCTGGGTCTAGCTATCCCGTAGCATGCTGCGTAGGACGTCCTTCTGTTATCTCATAGGTGTATCCCCTGATCTATTCATAGGTGCCTCACCTGTTCTGTTCACGAGTGATGTTCCTCGTTCTGTTCACGGATTTGATCCATTATGTCCGTATGCATTGAACACTAGTGTCCCACATTTGTTCATACTTATTCTGCTACTGTCTGTTCTTTCTGCTTCTATATTTGACAGATTCTTGTGTGCTTTTTGTCCTAGGGAACATTGTTGTTTTGAAAAGTGCACTACTTCGTCTACTCTCCCTCTATGTGTTTGGTTTTAGATGGACTGTTGTGTGCTTTCCATCTTTTGTTAAGTTTCTTTTTTTGGTAAGCTTCAAATTTTGTTTAAGCTTCTGAGTTGCTAACCTTCTTGTTGGAGTATGAAGGTGTTGCTGAGATAGTCAACCAGATCAAACGAGTCAATCACACTTCTCAAAACAAGACAGAGTGAGTCAACCTCGAAAGAGCGAGAGAGTCCATCCGTGTGAATTCATCAATCAGTTACAAAAGTCAAGGAGCAACGTTCACTAAACCATAACCGTCATCAACTATCATCCTTGGCCGAAATTCATGCAAAAAGTGAGCAAAATCCAAAGCCTTGACTTTCTGATAATTGGAGAGAGTCTGTCGGGCAGTTGCGAAAATTAAGGAGCAAGTACAGCAACTACATTGACTTACAATGGTCATCAACGTTCAGACTTGGACCAAAATTATCTCAACGTGGCACTAATATGAAGACTTGGCTCCAGCTTCCGAAATTTAGCTCCAGCTTCCGAAATTCAAGGAATGAGTCATTGGTTCCTAAAATTTCGGAACTGACAGAGTCAGTCTGCTACATCAGACGTGAGAGTCATAATTGAACGTTGCCAAGTCGTCCAATGGATTGGTAATTGTCTGAAACTAAATGGCCAAGGCTGAGCAACGTTCACAAAGAAGTTAGGACCGGATTTTAAGCAACTACAAGTAACTGCAACGTTTAGATGGCAGAAATTTCGGAAGCATACTCCCTCAACGGCTCCACTATATAAGAGAATTGTCATTTTGTTTCTCATTACAGCTTTCTAGAGAGAATCATTCAGAGCATTTGTTTAGAGAAAGCTTAGCCTATTTTAGAGAGAGAGAGAGAAATAGAGAGAGAAGTACTAGATTCATTTGTGCACATCGATAGAGTCTTTCTATGTAGGACCTAGTTTTCACTACATTTATCATTGAGCTGATAAGAGATTGTATTGGGTGAGTGAGTGAAAACCACGAAGTTGATCTCATCTACTGAGTGGGCATTATAAGTTGTTTTGTTTTGACCAGGAAATAAAATAACTTATATTGTGTATCCTGCTGAGTTCGACAGAGTCCTTCTAACTTTCTAGCATCGTTTCGTTTCAATTACCTTCTAGTCTTCCGCGCCCTTAGTTTAATCATTTCGATTGAGTGCCTCTACATCACGGAGTGTTTCTCACTTACAAAGACTGATTGAGTCAAACCATCTCACAGACTCACACCTTGAGTTGGTTTGAGTCAGCTACCCGATCCTACACGTGGTATCAGAGCCTTGCTTAGGCTAACGATCAATCAACGAAGCAATGGCAGACCTCTTCGCCAATCAAAACAACAAAATGCACTTCGAACACCCCAGACTCACCTCTTCCAACTACGACCATTGGAAAAACGAGATCGAGCAACACATTGAGTTAGTCAACTTTGAGCTTTGGGAGATAGTCACTGGAGGAGATCTTGCAGTCAATCCAGATCGATCCACATGGACTGCTGCAGATCGCAAAAGGTTCGAGCTGAATCGACAAGCATCACGTGCAATATACACTTGCCTGTCCATCCCAGGACAAAGGAGAGTCAACCACTGTAAGTCCGCAAATGAGATATGGACACTCCTTCAAGCAACCCACGAAGGAGTCACTGAACTCAAGAAATGCAAAGCTGAAGAACTTCGAATGGACTATGAAAATTTTCTGCAAAAACCCGGTGAGTCACTGGAAGTAGTGCTTGATCGTTTCTATTTGCTAACAACTACTATGCAGGAAGTTAACATCTTACCGGACAGAGAGAGTGTCTTGCACAAGCTGCTGGATAGTCTCAGGGAGGAATGGGCAGAGACGGTAATCTCCACCAAAGCATGCAAGGATTTATCCAAATGGAGCTGTCAAGACCTAGGTTCCTATCTACAATCCATTGATAAATACAAGAAGAATGTTCGAAAGAAGTGTGGTAACACTTCTTCTCCTTCTTCTAGTAAGACTACAACCTTGAATGACCAAGCCTTGGAGGTTAATTCGACACAGTACACTCAAGAAGGAGCCTATGTCGCTGATACTCAAATCAGACAAGCTAAGGCTGAGCTGGTGGATATTATTGTTGAAGAAAGTGAGGCTGAGACTATGGAAGACTTTGTCTTCATAGTCAAGAACTTCCGGAAATTCATGCGTAACCAACCAAATCGACAGAGTCGGTCGTTCTCAAACACCTCCAAACAAGTCTTCAACTTTGTTACTTGTTTCTACTGCAATAAACCCGGTCACTTCAAGAAGGAATGTCCCTCACTCAAGAATCAGTATGGAAAATCTCAAGGGAGATCGCTGATGGCAGCTATTGGTTGTGGTGATTCAGACTCCGACGATCTAGACACAGAGTCCAGCGGCTTGGTATGTCTCATGGCACATGATAAGACGGAGTCCATGATCCCCGACAATGAGGTAACTCGTTCCCATCTTGAAGTAGACCTTTATCGTATAACTCCTATGGGTTTTATGACTTTGATTGCTAAAATGGCTTCTGAAAATAACTCTCTTAAAGCTGATCTTAACAGAAAAATCTCCGAGTTAAGTGAGGAACTTGAGATCTCAAAAAGTCTTATGTATGCTTTAAGAGATGAAGCTGAGGAACATAAGACTATTTCCTGCTCACTTAGATTGGATTTGCGAGACTCTCGGCGTCATGTTGAATCCCTTAAAAAGGAGCTCGACAAAACCAAGATTCTTACTGAATCCAACCAAAGGGAACAGGTAGAGTCACTCACTTAGATTGACTCTCTCAAACATGACCTCACTGTTTTCGCTGACAAGTGTTGTTCTTTGCAGAATGAGCTAAATAGTTCAGAATCTCAAGTTATCTCTCTAACCTCTTCTGTTGAGCAACTCTCTCAAAAATTGAAAGAAAAGGAACATGCACTCTCTCTCAAGCCAGTCAATTTCATCAAACAGGTCACTCCATCAGAATTGCCCGAGTGGGCCAACTCCAAGATCAAGGAAGTTAGTCAAGATCGTGATAATCTTCAAAAGGAAGTTGAAAAAACTCTCCCAAGAGATAGTCAATATACGATATGGAGTTGGATCCACTCAATCGAAGCCCAAGTGGCATAAAGGTAAATTCGATATCCCTAAAAATATGTCCAAATCCAACAACAAACCCAAGCGCCAACAACAAAAAGAAAATTTTGATTCTTGGTGGAAGCGACAACAAAAATATGTCAATTTTCCTCCCACTAAGATTTGTGGTTATTGCGGGAGTCTTGGACATAGAGATAGTGCCTGTGAAAAGCTTCACAAGGATGTGTCATTTAATATCAAGCGACTCAATCTTATCCTTAAGGCACGAGAAAAGCTGAAAAAATCTGGTTCAAAAATGGGACCCAAGTATATTTGGGTTCCCAAAACTACCAAGTGATTTTTTTGCAGGTGGAAGCGAGCGTGGAGATGGATTATGTGTACTTGGACAGAGGGTGCTCCAGAACTGGAAATCCCGACAAATTCAGCTCACTTTCATCCTACAATGGAGGTAAGGTCACCTTTGGAAACAACAACCAAGGTGAAATCGTGGGAGTTGGCACTATAGGTAACCCCTCCAAGTTTAAGGTAGATGGAGTCCATCTGGTCACTGGACTTCAACCTAGTCTGTTAAGTATTTTTCAAATTTGTGAAAGATTCAATTTAGTACTTCTCTCATATGTCGTTTGCAAAGTTTTTGATGAACGTACAGGATCTCTAGAACCACGGGACGTAAAGAAGGAAATATGTACAAGAAGTGTCTAAATGCCATCAATTCTGACGATCAAGTCTGTCTATGTGCTCGCTTTCAAGCAGCACCCAAAGAGTCCCATCTTAAGGCGGTCAATCAAATCTTTTGATACTTAAAAGGAACCAGTCAACTTCATCTATGGTACCTTCGTTCCCCTATATTGTTTTATCTGGTTTTAGTGATTCTGACTGGACAGATTCCCACCATGATCGAAAGAGTACATCTAGCAATGCACAATTCCATGGTATATGCTTAGTCTCTTGGTCCTCTACAAAGCAAAATTTTGATGAGATAAAATTGGTATTTAAAATCTTTGGAAACCCAGTCCAACATTGGAGAACCAAACACATTGCAATACGTTTCCATTTCTTGAAGGACTGTGTTGAGAAAAAGACTAATTCAACTTGACTTTATTCCAATAGAGGATCAGCTGGCAGATATCTTTACCAAGCCTCTTCCTACCACCAGATTCGAGGCACTCCGTTCAGCACTCGGAATGACTCAATCAACGGAAGACGGTAATCTCTCTTCTCCCTTGGTTGTAATAATTAGTAGGTGTTGCTTGCATACTATTTGAGTCAATCCGAGTTCTCATATCGATAGACCGTGTCTGTTCTTTGAATCCCTTAGCGATTTTCATTTTAAAAAAAAAGAAGGGTGTAACACCCCATCCAACAACAACACACTTAACAACAAACTGCAGCGGAAAATATACTTCATCACATTACCTAACTCGTTGGTTTTACACGCCGTTAACCACCCACGTGGCTAACAAGGCTAGTACATATACATTGTATCGGTCTGATGGACTAGATTCCCGAGCGACTACACATTACTATCCCTTTCCATTAACAACAAAAACATACACATACCTTCCAACTGTACCGAGTATTCACAAACTGATGCCGATAACAACTTCGGTCTTACTACACCTACAATACATATACAACTTAAATGGCTACCCACGTACAAACAACTACCCCGTCCTACTCTCGAATGCCTTCTAGTTCCTTGTACCTGAAATGGGAAAAAGATGAGAAAGGGCGGCCCCCTAGGGGCTCAGCACCTTTGCTGGTATGGTAATCCTGCAGCCTGCATTCTACCGGGCCACGCACAACTATTTGTCATCTAAGCATGCGGTTGATTATATTTAAATCATGCATGTAAACTATAAACACATAACACACTACATACCCACAACAACGGGGTTCAACAGACAGTCAAAAATCTACACTCATTAGATCACTCATTGTGTTCCTTAACCCTTGAGGGTTTCTCCTTTAATGGAGCTATTTCCTTAATAGACGACACTTACCCACTATTCGGGTTATACTCCAAATTGTCTTATAATAAACTGGGACTCATATCCATGATCCCCACTCTCCACACAACAACTCATTCCATATTATAACGTGCATACAACATAGTATCGCAATAAGAATTGCAGTACAACATTAACACATAACATAAAGGGAACGGTTCTCTTTAGGAACCGACCCAAACATAGTTAATTCACTTGTGAGCCTAGAGGATGATATCACCCTCATGTTAAGCTCGTTATACAACACTCATTACCGTCCTAATAGTCGGACAAGAAACTTAAGTTAAGATGGATCGGATATAGTGACCCGAACACACCACACAAAGACATATTCCCCCTAGGCCGATCATAAGTCAGGATAGGTAAGCTTTGGAGTAAGCTAGTGGGAGATTGAAGACCAAGAAGGAAATCAACCTTAACAGAGAGGAAGGTAAAGCAAGGATGGATACCCACTCCCAAACAACGCGTGACCGGAACGACCGGATTCCTCACCCCCTATTAGTACATATATACTTAAAAGTAACAGTTAGAGCTCCATTATGGAACCTATTACACCCCCACACCATAAGGTATTAGAACTGGGTTAAACACACGAGGGAGGTCCATACATTCACACACAATTAACTCACGCATAGCCGTGGTTAGAACATCCCATGGTTCAGGTCGTTAAATCCGAATACCGATCTCTCATGAGATCCTAGACTCAGTTAGCTAAGGTTTAACACTTTCGAGGTTAAATGGTATCGTAATTGAACACGCCACATAAATGAATTACTATAAACTCATTACATGTTTTATCTTATAACGTGGCAAACATACAGAAAAACACATTGGCACACAAGCCGGTGTAATCCGGTAGGACACAGGTTGCAAGAAAACCATACCTTGGTCCCTGCTTCGATTGATTTCCACCGTAGGCAACTCCTATACATCATTAATAATGTCGGTTAATTAACTTACTCAACTTATAACTTACTAAGTGTTTACATGTTTTCATGACATGTTTTATCCTAAATCTTACACTTATTTATCTTTATTATACATACTAGGGTCTACTACATAACCCTCATTCTCTTTCTTAAATTTAGAGAATTTTTTTTTGTTCTGGTCCGGACCGCCCCACTGGGGAGGTCCCTAAGGGCGGTCCATAACAGAAGCTCTCACGCATGCAGTAGACAATAGGACCTCCCCACAGGGGCGGTCCGTAGGGGCGGTCCACTGCAGAACCAATTTTCTAATGTGCTTTTCTCCTCTTTCTGAACTCCAAATTCATCCCAATTTTTTTCCTATGCTTTACACATGTTCTCCCACATGTTTTAACATCTTTTGGGCACACTTAAACCCTCTCTAAACATCCAAAAAATTCCTTAAACTTTTACTCATCTTTTACTAAGTCCATAACACTTAGAACATTTTTTTCCTTACACTTGTAACTTGTATTCTTGCCTAAAACTTCACCTAACAAAAGTACTCACTCACTACCTTATAACCACCCTTTTAAACATCATTTGCACTACACTCATCCCCTTTACACACACTCCTCAAGTCTTTCCCACAAGTTCATAATTAAACCTTCACAAGGCGTTACACTTCCATTGTTCACCAAACTTTACATAAGACTTTACGACACCTCCACCATCACCTTGGTGTATCTTGAAATCATCCATTAGTTCTCTAAATCTCTAAGACTATGCCCAAGGTATCCTAACACTTAAGAACACCTTAACAATTCCTAGTACAATCTTGGTCACCAAATCTCATTAGAATACATAAACTCCTTTGTTTATCAACTAAATTTTGCCATAGCTTCTCTTGTAACACCTTACACCAAAACACATAGTTTCTTACCTTTAAACAACCACGAACGCTCAATCCCATAATACACATCCTTACACACAACATATGGTTTTTCATTCTTTAACCATCAAAGACATTCATCTACTCAAGAGATGTTCTTTACACACAACTAAACCTTTAAACTACACTACATCACAATATAGTGCATAAACTTAAATTGCTTGGCACTTAGGCCCTTAAATTGCATTAAACTTAAACACTGAATTTCCACATTTAAATGCCTTCAACCTGCGAATACACACAACAATGCTCCCATATCCTTTTAGTCCACCTTGTGGATAATTTTCTATCTCATTTCCCATTGGCTCTTTAGGTTATTTATTAAGCAAATATAGCTCAATTCCCTAGTACATAAAACCACATTAAGAGAGGTCATTTACCTCTTTGTTTTCCAAGTTTTCTCACTTGTTTTCTCTTGTTCTTTCTTGATTGAAAATCGGCAAGGACCTCTTATCACTTGTCAATCTTATAACCAATACACATATAACGGTAATGAGCATTATGTTTATACTTAAACTCATAATTAAACCCTAGGTTTACATATGTGTCTTAAAACACTTAAATTGATGTTTACCTTTGGAATTTGAAGGAGAACTTGAATAAGTAGCAAGAGAGGACTCCTCCTAGTCCATTGAAGATCAATTCAAGCTCAATGAAGAGCAAGAAAATGCACCATTAAGAGGTGAATTTTCGGCCATATATGAAAATAAAGGGAAACTTGGATTTTCTTTGATTTTCCTTATCTTGAAGCAAAGGAGTATGACAAGGCATGAAAATATGAGCTCAAGCTCCTTCAATGGTGAATCTCCATGGCACCAAAATTGAGTTCTTGAATATTTGAAAAGATAGAAGTGAAGAGCTTGGTCAAACTAAGACAAGGGTAGTCTTGAAATTGATTTTGGAGCATGGAGTCATGGGTTACAAGTAAATGAAGATAAGAATGGAGGGTGCTGTAGCAAAAACGAGATTGAGAAGGGAGGATGAAGATGTATACGGGGGTGAGTCAAGGAAATAAAGAGAGGAGGTGAGAGGTAAGCCTTTAGTTAAGATATTTATGTTATAAAAGGTAAATAATAACTTTTACTTACTTTTCTTCATTCCTTTAATTAACTAGCACATGGTGGTGAGTCACCACATAGAAAACCGGCCCCCTTTATATATTAGATATTTATGGTCTTTGTTGACCAATTAATTGACTTATGTTGACTTATAACTTAAACTAGCACTATTTGAGCACTATTCACAAACTAAGGCACATAATTGTGAAATTTTTGATTTCCCATTGATTTAGACTTCCTAATGTGATACTAAGTAGTACATATGTTGATTAAAGAGTAATGATGGACATTTAGCCACTCAAAACCCCTTTCCAAGACAATTTATCAAAAATGTGCTTTAAGACTCCTTAAAGCACATTTTGTGTTTTAACTTGTTTTCAAGCTTGGTTTTCTTAAGTAATTGATTTAAAATGTTCATTAGCATGTTAATAAGGTCTAGGAATGACCTTTGGGTATTATACAAGGTTACACCAAGTCTAGAGCAAGTATTTGCTTAAATTGACTTTAAGGTGTTTTCTTGTGTTTTGTTTGGTTTAATTGTCTACCAAAGTTTCCGAAGGACTTAATTAGCCTTATCAAATCATAATTGAATATTATTAAGTCTTGGTAGGCTCTTTGGGTCCTAACCAAGTTCACTCCAAGCTTAGAGCATGTTTTTGCTCAAACTGTGTTTATGGTACTTTATTGTTTTTACTATGGTTTAAATTGTTCACTAATGTTTCTAAGACACTTTTTAGCCTTAATATACCATATTTTAATGTTTAAACAACATATCAAGGTTTGGGGTATTTCAATCTACCCCCCTCAAAAGAACTTTGTCCTCGAAGTTCACACTTCCCACGCATCATTTGGATTAGAACACAGAGATTACTTGCAAATAAAACTTCCATAACCAAACATACTTTACATCACACCCTCGTACTTAACGGTCCGGGTAACATATACACATCCATACATAACATAACATACTCACATGATAACCTCGGACTCAACGGTCCGGGTATCTTAACAACATTGTACTTACATAACAACCCTTAGACTCTCAAGTCTGGGTAACATAACAACATTTACACACATAGGTCTAGGTAACATAACAACATTTAGACACATAGGTCTACGTAGCATAAAAACGTTCGGAACTCAACACATTAGGACTCAAGGTCAAAATAATATTTATTACACATACCACACAACATGTCATAGCATGTATAATAATCAAAAATATCTTTTATATACAATGTAATCCCGCAGAACCCGGTCGCGATGGACACCTTCTGGTCCTCGTCCCTTTGGGAGATCAAAACAATCACTTAATCTTTAACATATATACTTCTCATGTCACTGGTTCGAAGACAAAGGCTCATACGTCCTCGGCTCGTGAGCAAGTACTACAAAAATATTCATTACTAGGTTAAGTATATAAGAGAATGCTTTATTCAAAATATTAATCGACTGTTTGGAAATACCAATTGAAAATCCTTTTTGAAAAACGCAACACAACTCCAAGTCCAATTTATACTCTCCACATCTTTCTTAGCGCGGTTATTTGTGACCACTTACAGGGAGCTTTACGAGTCATCCAACCCTGATGTGATCAGCATCAGTGTTGAACTATCCTTCCACCCCAATTTGTGTTCGGCTTCCCTTGATCTCATGAAATCAAGTTTCACCTCCTACTTCAATTTCAAGCATCAAGTAAATCACTCATTTCCAATTTTCTATCTTTTTAATCATGATCATAACATCTCCAAGGGATAGAACTTCGTCTATCAGTTATTTCCATTCACTTTTAATCAAGTTACCAAGGGAATCTAATTCTCACTAGGTTCTATGTCGGTTTCTTACCTCTTCATAACTCACAATACTGTATATATACATACTTTTATCAAAATACAATACACGGTATTATATTTAGTATCATGTAAACATGTATTGTCGGGGTTTTCGTTCCCCGGGAGTTTCTTTACTCCCTTACACTTGTACTAACACACACAATTGTTGACAAAGTATACACACTTATCACAATGGCATTCACATCTTTTGTGCGCAATTACCACAATTAAACCATGAATGAATGCATATGTTTATCTAACATGTGCACCAGTCATCAAAACAAATTATCTTGTGATATGCACACCACAGTTCACGTACACTTGTACGGTAAAACACACTAAGCAGTTTTACGCTCTACCCCCCTTAAAAGGGATTACGCCCACGTAATCAGTCACTGAACATTGGCTTAAAATGTTCTGCCATCGTGAAGTGTTTTAACTTCCACGAGGTCTGTTATACAATGCGTTCTGGTTAGAGGATCTTAATCATACTAGCGGTTTTAGTCCATAAACCAAGAATTCTCATTGGAGTTTATTTAACTCATAACCGATTTCGTTCCTGGCTTGTGAGGCTTCTAGGCATTGATAATTGGTCATTTATTCGTATTCACAATGCATATTCGGTATCTGAAGCATGGGTTCACTGGCGTCTACTACAGGACTCTGATAACTTAGAGTTTAGTTTGCCTCATTCGTTACTGTTACTGTATTGTACATCTCCCATTTATTGTAATAATGGTTTCTCAACCGACGCATGGTACCTCTTACCGTGAGCGAATTTGGTGAGTTACAAGCTTTTTATCCACTTCTCTGACAATTATCGTATATACAGCTATATATTTCACAATGATTGACTTGATTTCTTTCCGACTTACTGTCGATTGAGGTTGAGCTACTACCTAATGTGTAGTGCTTCCTCGGTTATTTCCCACACTTGAGGTATACTCCATACCGGAGTTTGGTATTTAGTGTTACTGTAGTCACTTATTCTTAATCACGCGTCCACATTCGGTTTTGTACATGTATTCTTTCCTTTGTACGACCTTGCATTTCCTATGCCTTGGTCCTTATAGCGTTATAAGTCTGTTTCTACTTCCACCACAATTAACATTTCCCCGAATCCTAGCTATCCCACTCGATCATTACTGCGCAAGAGCAATACCAAAACACTCAGTCATACAGAGTGCAGAGGCGTAAACTCTTGACAGTAAATCTCTCATGCGATTGCGATAGGAATTCACACTGTGTTTCACTAAGATTCTTATCTCATAATATTGGCTACTGGCTTACTGCCTAGTTTATTTGCTATCACTTACCGTTGTATCTCCACTGGGTCTAACTCATAACTCTGCTTATTTGTCATACTATTATTTAACAATACGTATACAACGGTCGCTTACTGTGCACCGTGGTCTTACTCATTGTATAACATCAACTTACACTGCACCCGCTATTACATTAGCTTCCACTGTTACACTGTGTTTCGCCACTTATTTGGCTGATTGCTGAATACGCTATTCTTCAAGTCTTTATGCTCCTTGAGCGTTGTTCATTACACATTTAGCATCACACACCTATGGTGGTTGCTATTAGACCTATTACTCTTCCAGTCTCCACAATTGGTACGAACACCTCCATTCGTATTGTTCTTATTCAAATCATTTTTGGGTAATAACAGTATGGTCAATCCTTAACATATTTCTTGAACTTGTTTCACATTACTACCGCTTGCACGGTTTACAATATGAGAGGTATCCCCACTCTTAAGACAGTGGTTCATTCTCCGCTCTATTTAATTGTACAACGTAAACTTCCATAATCAATTAAATTAACCAACACATTTTCTTTGTGTTCTTAGCTGGTTTTACTATCCTCTTCCAGGAAGGTCGATATTCCTTGGTAGTCTAAGTAATCCTTCCGGGAGTTTGATCTCGTTCATTTCACATTATTGTGTCCACATTAGGCATCTGTCTTACCATGTATAGGTTGGGTATTCGTCCCAGCTATCATGTTTTATCCCTCGTGACACTTGAGACATATGCTATGTCTTTACTTACTAATCAGTGCACTTCGCACTTCCTGACTCTTAAACATTTCCTTGAAATAAATTCACTAACTCCTTTAGTCTTGTTGACTTAACTGAGTTCTTCTGAAATACCCCTAAATTAATTTAAATTAATTTAGGGGATTTCTTTTATTAAACCTTTAATAATATTATTAAGTATTAAATTATTATATGGAATGAGGAATATTAAATTATTATATGGAATTATGAATATTAAATTATTATATGGGGTTGTGAAATTTATTTAGGGGTTTTCTCCTAATTATTATATATTATTATATAGTATTATAAATTTAATAATAAGATTTATAAGTCAATAAATCTTGGGAAAATTATTAAACACTCCAAATATATTATAAAGATTTTAGGAAGTGTTGGAACATTGTTTTGAAATATAAAAGTCAATATAAAATTCTAGAAACCTTAAAGCTTATTAAGCCTTGCTAGAGTTGACTTTTTGAGAATGGTCAAACCAGGTCATGAAACCTATACCAATAAATAGGTTATGAAAAACCATGAAAATCGATAAAAAGAACGTCAAAAACGGATCATCCTAGCCAAAGTTATGCTAGATTGAAGTTTTGAGTCAAAAATTTGAAAGATGCCACGTGTCACTTGTCACGGGTCGCCAACACTTAGCCAATTTATCCCTCGAATTTCGGTAACAGAATTCATGATTTTGCCCTAACTTTGGACGGCTGTATCTCACTCATCTCTCAATATTTTTCAATTCCGTCTTTTTCATTCTCTTCTCCTTTGAATCTTCTTTCCAACCATTACTCACACATACCCTAATTCATTATACATCATCCGGAAATTCGATCCAAAGTAGGCACCTTGCAAAACCGAAACTGCAGATTCCAGTTTTTCCTTTCGAATCAGGTAACTTCGACTAACCATAACTTCTTCGTTTCTCATCCAAATTTCGTGTTCTTTAGCTCGTTTTAAAGAGCGCTCATCCCTCTACAACTTTCATGTTGATGACCAAATCTAATTCTTAATCATGTGGAAGATATAGGCGTCTAAAGTTCTGACCCCGATCTGGTCGCGTTTTGCCCAGAATTTTTCCAGAAACGAGAAGGTAAACTCGTAACTTTCGGGTTTGATTTCTTCTTGTGTGTTGTGAGTTAGAGTGAGTTCTTGCTATCAATACGTAGATCTAAGTTTTCTCTTTCGAATGAGCCCTTACTCATAGCCTAACTCAATTTGTACTGCTAGTGATAGATCTTCGAAGTTGGCACGACGAACTGCTCAAAGTTCATATTTTTCCAGATTTCCGATTTCGAAATCACCCAATTCGCACAACTCCGGTGAGTTTCCGATCAAATTGCCCTGTTATTGTCATTAGTTATCATGTTACCGACCTAACCCATGTCTCAATTTAGTCAATTACGTGTTAGATTAGGAGAATTTGATGGAATTGTCTTCGAATCGTGTTCTGTACCGAAATAAACCCTAACATTCGAATTGAATTCGTAATCCATCGTATAGTGCATTATAATTGGGGAAACCGGTCTCAATAGAACCGAAATTCGATTTCGAATCCATAGAAGCAAGAATCACTCGATTTCGTTCTGTAGATTAGGAGATATTGATGATTTAGTACTCGACTGGGAATCTGAATTCGCTGAAGAACTGGGTGTACAGGGGCCGTCCGATCTCGTTTTAAAAGATTGGACGGCCGAGATTAGATCGTGCTATTAAATAATTATAAAAATTCAGTAAATAGTCTTAACTTGTTGGGTTAATTTAAATATCTTCCCGAATGTATTTTGACTTGAAATTTTAACCATAGATTCCTTATTTTATCTAGTTTATTTTGATGTAAATTATTATGGTTTTGGAGTTTTTAAACATAAGTTATGATTTTTACAGGTTACGGGTTTTCTGGAATTATTTGGCTAAATTAAAAAGATATTTTTATGAAATAAAAATTTTATAATATGTCTAAAATGTTATAGTTACTGTATATTAAATTTGGGAATTTTTGGGCAATGGTAAAGGGTTTTAAAAATTGTGTTTATGAGTTTTTCATAAGAATAACCTATAATATATGGTTTTTAATGTAATCAAAAATTAAAGTATAGTTGATTAATGAATTTTATAGGTTGGGGAAAATATAATAAGACCAATTCACATTTAATACAGTATGTTTATAAATATTTTGGGAATTAACTTTAAGTGAGGTAAAAATTGTTACATATTTATATATATATTATATGAGAGAAATAAATAGAAACTTATATTAAATCAAGGAATTTAACTAAACTACATTTTATTATATAATATGGAAGCTAATATGTTTAACTAAAACTAAGGGAAATATTTTATTTTATAAACCATAAATCAGTTGTGGATATGTCTAAAAGATATTAATATAATTAAATACAATAGAATTTCTTAAAGAATGTTCTGGATAAATCTTAATGTATGTAGATATATATTTATATATATATATATATATAAATACAATAAAAATAGATAAAGGAAATAACATTCCTTCTGAGAAATATAATAGGAAGGATATATATACGATAAATAAATAAATAAAAGAAATAAAATACCTTATAGAAAATATAATATGAAGGAATTAATGAGTTAAAATAAAACCTCTACATAATACTAATAATAGAATACTATATGAGGTGGTATTAATTTATGGTTATGAATTGAGTTTTTAGTTACCCTTGAATTTCTAAGATTTATATAAACAGTATTAAAATACATGTATATATTTAGTCAATGGCCACAATGTAAATCTATAATTGGGTTAAGAAATTAATAAGTTGAAATTTAGGAATATTTGTAATTAGTTTACATAAAGGGTTACACAAATAGATCTTATTATATAATTGATAATAAAATGAATGAAATACTTTTACATTTAAATGTTCTTATTATATAAACAATAATAAAGTAAATGAGTTACTTTTACATCTAAATGTGAAGAGGATAAATAAGTCTAGATTTAATCATTTCTTAATATTTATAGTATTGAGTAATAACTTAATATTTTAAGATAAAATCATTAAAAGGGATTATGATATAAAACTACATTAAACTATGATTAGGAAATTAATCTAAATAATAATCCTTAAGTTTCTTACGACTAGTTAACCCATATAAATACATTTAATACCAATATTCAGGATGTGAGTATATAGTTAAGTAATGTATTTAGTAGTTAGAATTTATAAGAAGGGTTGTAAATAGGAATTAGATACTTAAAATCTTTAAACCTTTAATTAGATGAAACTAGGTTACATAAGAGATTGTATTGATTTACCTTTTGACACTGGAAATATTAATGTGTCATTTGAATATAAGGTATGAAGATTGTTCAGAATATATTATCTTATTAAGTAATTGACAATTTCACTTACGAACCAGAATTTAATTCTTTGATAAATTCTACCTCATGCTAAGATATAATGTCCATCCTAAACACAATAAAGGGAATTGATTTATTAAGTTATTCTTTTGAAACTTTAGGTTTTGTAAACAATATAAAATGTATTTAAGACTTGAGTTTAACGAAGTTTAATATAAAGGGTTTATACATAGCCTATGGAGGGAATGTGTGTAAAAATAGAACATTTAGGAAATTAAATGTAAGTAAGGATACATAAAAGGTTATCTTAAAACACCTTATTATATAGTTATGATAAAGTAAATAATATACCCTGTGGATACTAAATGTAAGAGTTCTATAAGTCTAAGTTATTTATAATATGGTTATTTCAAGATGAAAAGTAATTTAACATCTTATGACAAGATTTTTAGATGGTTGTAATTAAAGTTATTCTGAACTAAAGATAAGATAAATGAGTTTAGTAATTCGATTAAGTTATAATAAAATGCGTCTACAACACTATGATTCCAATATACAAGATGTAGGTCTTAATTAAGTTAAGGGAAAGACTTAATCATAATGGGTTGTCTAGTAGAAATTGTTTAAATACATAATCTTTACATTGTGAGATAATAATATAGTATTCTGAGATGAGTCTATCATAGGTCATAATACAATGTTTATTTTAAATTAAGAATAGAGGTATTGAGCTTAAGATTATTGTCGAAATTCTTAGATTTAATTATATAACATAAACACATTTATGATATAGAGGTCTCAAAAGTCTTGAATGTGAGGATTGTGGTTAAGTATGAATAAAGTGGATAGGAGTGGACAATTAGCCAATGTTGATCGAATACATTCCTTGATCTTACCACCTTGGGCTATACAACGTTCTCAGATAACACAAAGATTATACATAACATTTAAGTGAGGGCTTAAAAGATAATTGAGACTTTGAAATAAGAGTAAGGAGTTTATTTAAGCGTAACATAGGCTACAAGTGATTGATGGTAGATTATCTTTAATATTCTTCAGAGTACTGTTGATTGTTTGCGCAAGTTGATTAGAACTGCTACAGCGTTATCCAGGTACGATTTCTCGTACTCAGCTTGATGTGTTTTGGACTGTATGAAATGTTTTGTACGATTTCTCGTACTCAGCTTGTTGTGTTTCGGACTTTATGGAATGTTTTGTACGATTTCTCGTACTCAATACTTTTGCTGATGGACTTTATGGAATGTTTTGGAACACCAACTGATCTTGAATGGATTTCAAAATGAAACTGTTGTGTGACTAACTGAGCTTGATGTGACTAACTGAGCCTGTATGTGAAACTTCCTTGGTTATTGGTTCCTCCTATCTAGTTGTCTCACTAGATATTAACTGCCTAGGGTTTACGCTTCTGCACTCTGTAGGACTGAGTGTTTTGGTATTGCTCTGGTGCAGTTAATGATCTAGTGGGGTAACTAGGGATATAGGAAAGTATCTAGTATTGGTAAATTCTTCCTTTGGACTATGGGTATTGTTTCATCCATGAGTCGAGTTTGATCAGCCTAATTGGGAATGGATTCTTTCTATTGGGTATTAATTGTTGAGGGTTTACGCCTCTGCACTCTGTAGGACTGAGTGTTTTGGTATTGCTCTTGTGCAGTTAATAATCTAATAGGAATATGGGAAATGTTAATCTTGGTACTGAGTATGGATTATTTATACTAAGTGGTGCACACACTTTTCACCGATGACTGAGAACGGGTCGGTGGCAGCGGAGGTCTGCTATACCTCGCCCTTTGTGGCAACTGACAGCGGAGGTCTGTTTACCTCGCCCTTTGTGGCAACTGACAGCGGAGGTCTGTTTACCTCGCCCTTGTGGCAACTGACTGGCGGTGGGGGCCATCTCTCCCAATTGGTTTATTCCACTCTTGAGTATATTTTGTCTATGGGAATCATCTTCTGAAAAGGTGGAGACATAAACTGTCTACCACGGATTATGGATATTAATGTCACTCCTAGTCCTTTGTGACTACTTAAGTCTTTCTCTTCTTAACCAGAATTGGTTCTAACATCAACAATGGATGCTTACTAACTATGTGGTGTGACTGCTTAAGTGGATGACTTGGTTTGGAAGTTCTCTATCTTTATCTTTGTCTTGTTTTCCTTTCTCTTTAAACTTGATTGTTTTGAAGTGCTCTATCTCTGTTTTACTTTTAAGAGTTTGTTTTCATGTTACTGTTTATTTTGAAGAGATGTGTTTTATAAGTTTATTTTTGGAGAATTGTACCAGTTCCATTCCAGGGAACTGACCCGCCCCTTTCGGGGTGGGCTGCTTGGTTTCATCTTGCAGGTACGAATTGATTTACAGGTGGCCACGAAGAGAATGAGCGTTTGGGATGGGACTAGGTTTTGTGGAGAGAGAATATGTTTAATTTCTATTATGTTCGTGTTAAGTTTTCTCGAGTTCAGACCGTAGCTTTTGTAGATTGTAAGTTGTAATTGGTGAGGTTTGGTGCCGGGTGTTTGGAACCCGATGGTCTGTAATCGCCTTAGAGTTTTATTTCCGCTGTATTTATGGTTAATAGGGGCGTTACATCTTCTACTCCAACCATTCTTGGTAATCCTTTGCTCTTGCTTGACTTTCATTGCTGACCGTAGTATGGAGTCGACTACTTCCCGTGTTCCGGACTTTACTCGTATACATATGTGGGGTACCATACTGATACATTGCTACTTACCCGACTAACCCATCAGTAGGTCTGTCAGGCCCACAAGCTCCTATTGGAGTGCGGTCGTCCCACATTACAGTTGGTACACTCGTAGTGTGCGTCACACGCCTAGGTGAAGTATTCTGTTGTCAACTCCCTTATATTGTCCTGTGACAATATGCATTCCTTGCTTCCCGAACTTAATCGAGGGAAAGTCTCTCCACCGTTGTATTATTATGAACTCAATCCATTCCCTCGGGTTGCTACCCTTGGGTTTACCGGTTTCCGTCTGGTTATTCAAAAAAATACTAGGTATGACTTACCTACCGTGTGGCACTAAGGCCTGTGTAGGTTCTCCGGTTTGGTTTAAAAGAAGGTTTGAAAGAATTTTTGGTTTGAAAGAAAATTTGGTTTTGAAAGAAAATAGTTTGAAATAAATCTGAGTTAGAAAGAAAAATCCCCATGGTATTACAATGCCTTCTTGCCTTATCCAAGTCTAGCTTCTTGCTGACTGGTTTATTCCCACATACATTGGTTAGGCTGTTAAGCCCTTCCACGGTTATGATTACCTCACTTAACTTCGTGGTACTTTACTAAGTACTTTGTAGTTGTTAAAAATTCCCGAACAGCCCTGTTATAGCAGCACTTGCCATGGCAAGTGCGCCATGTTAACTGGCTGTCAGTTCAACACGTACACCGGTTGCGGTATTGTTTTCACCCGCACTGTCATCAATGGCCTTGTTAGCCCTTACTTGACCTTACAGTCTTAACAATAAATCTTCAGGGCGACTTCTCACTGTCTTCATATGACAATCATTAACTAGGGTGTTTCCCATTCCTGGAGACCCCCTTTTACCTAATACTGTATCCTCTTCGTAGCCTGTTCCACGCATTTGTCGTGGTTACCGAGACTTGTCTCTTGTTTGTGTACTACGTTGTAGTTCCTTAGTCGGTTGATAACCGTTGGTGTATTATTTAACAACTGTGGTTCCGTAGACTCTCGTCCCGGGCTCCATTACTTCACTTCTTGCCTGTTGCACGGTTGGTGTGTTGCAAGCTGGTTATTCTCGACTGCTCGGCATGTCGACCCAGGTTGCTGGAAATTCCATTCTTCTGTGTGTAGGATTCATCATTCTTCGCTATTAAATGTGGTTAACATTGTTCAGATTGAAACCGTCTCCGGGATTCCCAGTTTTCGGGATCTACCGTATGACAGATTCTCCGAGTATGAGAGGACTTTCATATCTCTGGCATTCATCCCCGAGTTATAAAACAGGGATTGTGGAGGGCGGGAAGGATATTGTAGGTTTCCAGTACACTCTGGTAAATGCTAACTAGCGTATCTCTCACGCTATCACTCAACCCTTAACCCAAAGTACCAAAATCCTAACTCGGTACTTCCTAAGCTCGGTAATTCAGTCATCAGAGCGATACTTCGCTCTGATACCACTTTTTGTAACACCCCATCCAACAACAACACACTTAACAACAAACTACAGCGGAAAATATACTTCATCACATTACCTAACTCGTTGGTGTTACACGTCGTTAACCACCCACGTGGCTAACAAGGCTAGTACATATACATTGTATCGGTCTGATGGACTAGATTCCCGAGCGACTACACATTACTATCCCTTTCCATTAACAACAAAAACATACACATACCTTCCAACTGTACCGAGTATTCACAAACTGATACCGATAACAACTTTGGTCTTACTACACCTACAATACATATACAACTTAAATGGCTACCCATTACAAACGACTACCCCGTCCTACTCTCGAACGGCTTCCAGCTCCTTGTACCTGAAATGGGAAAAAGAAGAGAAAGGGTGGCCCCCCAGGGGCTCAGCACCTTTGCTGGTATGGTAATCCTGCAGCCCGCATGCTACCAGGCCACGCACAACTATTTGTCGTCTAAGCATGCGGTTGATTATATTTAAATCTTGCATGTAAACTATAAACACATAACACACTACATACCCACAACAACGGGGTTCAACAGACAGTCAACACTTCTACACTCATTAGATCACTCATTGTGTTCCTTAACCCTTGAGGGTTTCTCCTTTAATGGAGCTATTTCCTTAATAGACCACACTTACCCACTATTCGGGTTATTCTCCAAATTGTCTTATAATAAACTGGGACTCATATCCATGATCCCCACTCTCCACACAACAACTCATTCCACATTATAACGTGCATACAATATAGCATCGCAATAAGAATTGCAGTACAACATTAACACATAACATAAAGGGAACGGTTCTCTTTAGGAACCGACCCAAACATAGTTAATTCACTTGTGAGCCTAGAGGATGATATCACCTTCATGTTAAGCTCGTTATACAACACTCATTACCGTCCTAATACTCGGAAAAGTAACTTAAGTTAAGATGGATCGGATATAGTGACCCGAACACACCACACAAACACATATTCCCCCTAGGCCAATCATAAGTCAGGATAGGTAAGCTTTGGAGTAAGCTAGTGGGAGATTGAAGACCAAGAAAGAAATCAACATTAACAGAGAGGAAGGTAAAGCAAGGATGGATACCCACTCCCAAACAACGTGCGACCGGAACGACTGGATTCCTCATCCCCCATTAGTACATATATACTTAAAAGTAAACAGTTAGAGCTCCATTATGGAACCTATTACACCCACACACTATAAGGTATTACAACTGGGTTAAACACACGAGGGAGGTCCATACATTCACACACAAACATCACACAATTAACTCACGCATAGCCGTGGTTAGAACATCCCATGGTTCGGGTCGTTAAATCCGAATACCGATCTCTCATGTGATCCTAGACTCAGTTAGCTAAGGTTTAACACTTTCGAGGTTAAATGGTATCAGAATTGAACACGCCACATAAATGAATTACTATAAACTCATTACATGTTTTATCTTACAACGTGGCAAACATACAGAAAAACACATTGGCACACAAGCCGGTGTAATCCGGTAGGACACAGGTTGCAAGAAAACCATACCTTGGTCCCTACTTCGATTGATTTCCACCGTAGGCAACTCCTATACATCATTAATAATGTCGGTTAATTAACTTACTCAACTTATAACTTACTAAGTGTTTACATGTTTTCATGACATGTTTTATCCTAAATCTTACACTTATTTATCTTTATTATACATACTAGGGTGTACTACATAACCCTCATTCTCTTTCTTAAATTTAGAGATTTTTTTTTGTTCTGGTCCGGACCGCCCCACTGGGGAGGTCCCCAGGGGCGATCCATAACAGAAGCTCTCACGCATGCAGCAGACAACAGGACCTCCCCACAGGGGCGGTCCACTGCAGAACCAATTTTCTAATGTGGTTTTCTCCTCTTTCTGAACTCCAAATTCATCCCAATTTTTTTCTATGCTTTACACATGTTCTCCCATATGTTTTAACATCTTTTGGGCACACTTAAACCCTCTCTAAACATCCCAAAAATTCCTTAAACTTTTACTCAACTTTTACTAAGTCCTTAACACTTAGAACATTGTTTTTCCTTACACTTGTAACTTGTATTCTTGCTGTAACACCCCTACTACGCACATAACACTAAATGAAATCGCAGCGGAAATAAATAACTAAACAGTAACTAACGCCTCGGTGCTACAACGCCGTCAACCACCCACTTGGTTGACAAGGCAGAATAAATACAAGTGTACCGGTCTGATGATCAGACTCCCGAGCATTAAACTAAACCATAAATACATCATATACAATACCGAGTATTACATACATCCTTCACTGTATTACATCACTGTTAACTGTCACAACCAAATATATAACACGCCACGGGAGCACAGGCGCATCCCGGGCCAACATCCAAAAGTACTCAAAAGTAAACCACATCCTAGGATCTAGAGCCACTCCGCTTCTTCGATCCTCATCCTGCAGTATAAGAAATATGGATCCCCCGGGGGTCAGCAACCCTTGGCTGGTATGGTTAACGCGCAGCCCATCGGCTACCGGGATACGCGCAACTAATTGTCATGATAACATGGCATTCATTTTTACACATAACATAACATAACATAATATGTGGCATAGCATCAATAGTGCACAACATAACATCACATACACAGTGGATCTTCGTTCCACAATAACAACCCACAAGGGTCAATAACACAAGAGCCTAGAGAATGGTTCACCCTCATGTTAAGCTCGTTACAGACACTCGTTACCGCTCTGTTATTCGAACGAGTAACTTAAGTCACAGATGGTTCGGATTTAGTGACCCGAACACACCACACAAACACATGTTCCCACTAAACCGATCATAAGTCAGAATAGGTAAGCTTTGGAGGAAGCTAGCGGGAGATCGAACGCCAAATTAAGGGGAACAATCTTAACAACATAAGAGTTGAATCTGATTCAGATATCTACTCTTAACTTACATGCATGACCGGACAACCGGATTCCTCACTTCCCAGTTAACACTTGTTAGAAGTTCATGGTGGAACTTAGCAACCAATACACAATAAGTGGTAAGTCATGTTAGACACACACAAGGGAATGAGTCACATCATAACATCACAATTATATGAACAACTGTAAACTCATTACATGTTTAGATCTTATAACGTCATAAACACACAGAAAAACATACAACACACAAGCCGGTGTAAACCGGTAGACAACAGACTGCAAGAAAACCATACCTTGGTCCCTGCCTCGATTCGTTTCCACCTTGAGAGAATCCTAAACACATTAGTAACGTCGGTTAATTAACCCACTAATCCATTGTTAACTTGTTACTTCACATATCTATTTTATTTTATTTTTCATACTTGTTATAACTCTTCACCATTTACCTTTATAACACTCCTAACATGTCTTAATTAACCTCATATCATCATTACTAACTAATTACCATTTTTAGATAACATTTCCCATCTTAAAACAACATTTTTGGTCCATATTGTGGCCCGTCCGAACTTGTGTCCGAACTTCCAAGTTCGGACGCAAGCCGTGACTTTAGACAGAAAACAGACGCACGTCCGAACTTTTGTCCGGACTTCGGAAGTTCGGACGTGAGCCGAGAAAAATCTAGACAGAAATCCATGCGTCCGAACATGTGTCCGGACTTCCCAAGTTCGGACACAGTTCGAGGATAATCCTAAGGAAGAATGGGTACGTCCGAACTAGTGTCCGGACTTCCCAAGTTCGGACACTGTTCGCGAGTGAGAATCCTTTTACCCAACAGAGCCTGTCCGAACTTCCACATCCGGACGGAAGTTCGGACAAGGCATTTTACTCAATTTCTAAGCCCTTAAACACTTAACCAAATTTCTCCAAAGCCTCCAACCCTTATATCCACATACAACATCCATGAAACTCATTTTCTAATTCCTTAAGCCTTTACTTATTTCCTTGTAAAATTCCTTAACACTTACAACATTTTATACTAGGTTTCTAAATGGTGTTTCTCACCTATGATATCTACTATCCCAAAATGCTTTCTCCTCATCTTAACATCATCTCTTAAGCATTATTTCTCACAACTAACTCCTTATGTCATTCTTGAAGTCCTTTTTCAAGTTTACACTTTCTCCTTATTTTACCAAAGTTTGCCTAAGTCTTTACCTAAGTCCAAAATGACTTTGGTACATACTAAAACCTCAAGCTCATGCCTAAGTCCTTGTTACACTCTAGAACACTTAAGACATTATATCTTCTCTTATAAAACACCTAGTCATTTCCTAACACTTCTAATTCACCAAACCTCATGTAAACACTTAGAACTTCTTGCTTCTTACCTAAATTTCGACATAGGTTCTCCTAGAACATTACTAAACCAAAACATATTGTTTTCACCAAAAAACAACCAAGAACACTAAAAATCCATTAAGCACTTTCTTATACACAAACTTCACTCATATAGCACCACATCACAATATAGTGCATAATTTAGATTGCATGGCACTTAGGCCCTTAAATGACATGGCTCTTAGGCCCTTAAGATGCATAAATCATAAACACTGAATTTCCACAATGTATTTGCCTTTGACCTGCAAATACACTCAACAACACATATGCCTTTTTTACTAAGCTCTTGAGAACACTTTACTAAGTCATTCACCATTTGCTCTTTTGGTAGTTTTAACAAGCATAATAAGCTCATTTCTCCTAAGGCATTAAACAACATTAGGTTAGTAGATTTACCTCTTTCCCAAACAACTTCTTTCTTGTTTCCTTTAAAAACCGGTATGGTATTTGATTCTTTGTCAAGTTCTAAACAATATACAAACATTATAATGAGTATTCAAGCTATAAGCTTATTCTCATTGTAAACCCTAATTTTACATTGTTTCAAAAACGTTAATGTAGTTGTTTTACCTTGATCTTTGAAGAGAGTTTGAATATCTAACAAGAGAGGACTCCACCTAGTCCATGAAGAGTTGGAATGAAGCTAGAACAAAGTCACACAAAGAGCTACATCAATGTGTATTTTCTGTCAACAACAAAACATGGAGGAAACATGATTTTTCTTTGAGATTCCTTACCTAGAAGCAAAGGAGATCAACAATATGTAAAAAGACAAGCTCAAGCTCCTTCAATGGTGGAACTCCATGGCACCGAAATGGGGCTCTTGAAGTTTTGAGAAGATAGAAATGAAGAGCTTGATAAGAGGAAGAGATTGGTGGTGTTAGAATTTGATTTGGACAAGTGAGCTTGATTTAGCAAGAGGTCAAAGATGGAGTTTTCATGGTGGTGGTGATATTACCGTGAGAGAACAGCGAGAAGGAAGGAAGAAGAAGGTTGGGACCGTGGGAAATGAAGGAAAGAAATGAGAATGAAGATAGAATTTGCTTTTAAGAAGATATTTGTAGTAATAAAGTAAAAAGTAGTTTTAATTAGTTTTCTTTACTCACTTATTATATTAACTAGGGAGTGGTGAGTCACCACACTTAGAAAACCGGCCCCCTATATTATAATGAGGGTATTTTAGTCTTTGTTTGTCAATTTAATTACTTAACACAACATATGTTACAAACTAGCTTATAAGAATCACTATTCACCTAAACAAGGCACTTAGAAGTGAAATTTTTGATTTCCCATTAATATAGCCACCCAAATGTGATACTATATAGTACACATATATATTTAAGAGTAGTGATGGACATTTAGCCACTCAAACCTCATTTACAAGACAATTTTTCAAAAATGTGCTTTAAGACTTCTTAAAGCACATTTTGTGTTTTAACTTGTTTTCAAGCTTGGTTTTCTTTGGTAATTGGTTTAATAAGTCCATTAGTATATAAATGAGGTCTTGGTAAGTTCATTAGGTCTTAACCAAGTTTATCCCAAGCTTAGAGCACATTTTGGCCTTTATTGACCTTAAAGCACGTTTTGTGTTTTCTTTTGTTTAAATTTGTTTACTAATGTTTCTAAGACTCTTTTTAGTCTTAATATACCATATTTAGGTGTTTAAACCATATATTAAGGTTTGGGGTATTTCACTTGCCTAAAACTTCACCTAACCAAAGTACTCCCTCACTACCTTATAACCACCCTTTTAAACATCATTTGCACTACACTCATCCCCTTTACACACACTCCTCAAGTCGTTCCCACAAGTTCATAATTAAACCTTCACAAGGCGTTACACTTCCATTGTTCACCAAACTTTGCACAAGACTTTACGACACCTCCACCATCACCTTGGTGTATCTAGAAATCATCCATTAGTTCTCTAAATCTCTAAGACTATGCCTAAGACATCCTAACACTTAAGAACACCTAAACAATTCCTAGTACAATCTTGGTCACCAAATCTCATTAGAATACATAAAATCCTTTGTTTATCAACTAAATTTTGCCATAGCTTCTCTTGTAACACCTTACACCAAAACACATAGTTTCTCACCTTTAAACAACCAAGAACACTCAATCCC
Source organism: Limonium bicolor (assembly GCA_023374045.1). Taxonomy (NCBI): domain Eukaryota; kingdom Viridiplantae; phylum Streptophyta; class Magnoliopsida; order Caryophyllales; family Plumbaginaceae; genus Limonium; species Limonium bicolor. Next base: position 138,810,656 of record CM041781.1, read on the forward strand.
ATAATACACATCCTTACACACAAACATATGGTTTTTCATTCTTTAACCATCAAAGGCATTCATCTACTCAAGAGATGTTCTTTACACACAACTAAACCTTTAAACTATACTACATCAAAATATAGTGCATAAACTTAAATTGCTTGGCACTTAGGCCTTAAATAACATGGCTCCTAGGCCATTAAATTTCATTAAACTTAAACACTGAATTTCCACATTTAAATGCCTTCAACCTGCGAATACACACAACAATGCTCCCATATCCTTTTAGTCCACCTTGTGGATAATTTTCTATCTCATTTCCCATTGGCTCTTTAGGTTACTTATTAAGAAAATATAGCTCAATTCCCTAGTACATAAAACCACATTAAGAGAGGTCATTTACCTCTTTGTTTTCCAAGTTTTCTCACTTGTTTTCTCTTGTTCTTTCTCGATTGAAAATCGGCAAGGAGCTCTTATCACTTGTCAATCTTCTAACCAATACACATATAAGGGTAATGAGCATTAAGTTTAATACTTAAACTCATAATTAAACCCTAGGTTTACATATGTGTCTTAAAACACTTAAATTGATGTTTACCTTTGGAATTTGAAGGAGAACTTGAATAAGTTGCAAGAGAGGACTCCTCCTAGTCCATTGAAGATCAATTCAAGCTAAATGAAGAGCAAGAAAATGTACCATTAAGAGGTGAATTTTCGGCCATATATGAAATTGAAGGGAAACTTGGATTTTCTTTGATTTTCCTTACCTAGAAGCAAAGGAGTATGACAAGGCATGAAAATATGAGCTCAAGCTCCTTCAATGGTGAATCTCCATGGAACCAAAATTGAGTTCTTGAATATTTAAAAAGATAGGAGTGAAGAGCTTGGTCAAACTAAGACAAGGGTAGTCTTGAAATTGATTTTGGAGCATGGAGTCATGAGTTACAAGTAAATGAAGATGGAGAATGGAGGGTGCTGTAGCAAAAACGAGATTGAGAAGGGAGGATGAAGATGTATACGGGGGTGAGTCAAGGAAATAAAGAGAGGAGGTGAGAGGTAAGCCTTTAGTTAAGATATTTATGTTATAAAAGGTAAATAGTAACTTTTACTTACTTTTCTTCATTCCTTTAATTAACTAGCACATGGTGGTGATTCACCACATAGAAAACCGGCCTCCTTTATATATTAGGGATATTTATGGTCTTTGTTGACCAATTAATTGACTTATGTTGACTTATAACTTAAACTAGCACTAGTTGAGCACTATTCACAAACTAAGGCTCATAATTGTGAAATTTTTGATTTCCCATTGATTTAGACTTCCTAATGTGATACTAAGTAGTACACATGTTGATTAAAGAGTAATGATGGACATTGAGCCACTTAAAACCCCTTTCCAAGACAATTTTTCAAAAATGTGCTTTAAGACCCCTTAAAGCACATTTTGTGTTTTAACTTGTTTTCAAGCTTGGTTTTCTTAAGTAATTGATTTAAAATGTTCATTAGCATGTTAATAAGGTCAAGGAATGACCTTTGGGTATTATACATGGTTACACCAAGTCTAGAGCAAGTATTTGCTTAAATTGACTTTAAGGTGTTTTCTTGTGTTTTGTTTGGTTTAATTGTCTACCAAAGTTTCCTAAGGACTTAATTAGACTTATCATATCATAATTAAATATTATTAAGTCTTGGTAGGCTCTTTGGGTCCTAACCAAGTTCACTCCAAGCTTAGAGCATGTTTTTGCTCAAACTGTGTTTATGGTACTTTATTGTTTTTACTATGGTTTAAATTGTTCACTAATGTTTCTAAGGCACTTTTTAGCATTAATATAACATAGTTTAATGTTTAAACAACATATCAAGGTTTGGGGTATTTCAAAGGGAGAGGACAAAGGCAAGGTACTCCGCTAACTTTTTTCTCTTGAACCAAAACGGACCTCATCCACTCGATTATTAAGCCTTTAAGGGTGCTTCATCACCTAACTTCCTAATGGTGCAAAACCTGGGAAAGTTGACCCAAAGCTGTTACATGGGTGGAGAGAAAACTCTGGGGGATGGAGATAGTCCCTGTGTGCTTAACTTGTTAAATATCTATGAATTGCAAATATAGAGCTATAAAGTCTTCAAAAATACAATGCAATGCAACAGGGATCATTACAAGTTATGAGTATGTGGCTGAAATATCCCTAAATTAATTTAAATTAATTTAGGGGATTTATTTTATTAAACCTTTAATAATACTATTAGGTATTAAATTATTATATGGAATCATGAATGTTAAATCAGTATAAGGAATTATGAATATTAAGTTATTGTATGGAATTATGAGTATTAATATTATATGGAATTATGGAAATTATTTTAGGGGATTCCTCCTATTTAACTCTAAAGAATACAATTAAGTATTTAATTATTATATATAATTATATAGTATTATGAATTTAATAATAAGATTTATAAGTCAATAAATCTTGGGAAAATTTGTAAACACTCCAACTATGTTATAAAGATTTTAGGAATTGTTGGAACATTGTTTTGAAACATAAAAGTCAATATAAAATTCTAGAAACCCTAAGGCCTTTTAAGCCTTGCTAGGGTTGACTTTTTGACAATGGTGAAACCAGGCCATGAAACCTACACCAATAAATAGGTTATGGAAAACCATGAAGATCGATAAAAAGAACGTCAAAAACGGATCATCCAAGCCAAAGTTATGCTAGATTGAAGTTTAGAGTCAAAAATTTGAAATATGCCACGTGTCACACTGTCACGGGTCGCCCAACACTTAGCCGATTTTATCCCTTGAATTTCGGTAACAGATTTCAGTATTTTGCCCTAACTTTAAACGGCTATATCTCACTACTCTCTCAATATTTTTCAATGCCGTCTTTTTCATTCTCTTTTCCTTTGAATCCTCTAAACAACCATAACTCACACAAACCCTAACTCATTCTAAATCAACCGGAAATTCGAGCCAAAGTAGCCACCCTGCAAAACCGTAACTGCAGTTTCCAGTTTTTCCCTTCGAAACAGGTAACTTCGTCTAGCCATAACTTCTTCGTTTCTCAGCCAAATTTCATGTTCTTTAGCTCGTTTTGAAGTGCTCTAATTCCTCTAAAACTTTCATGTTGATGCCTAAGCCAATTCCCAACCGTTTGGAAGAACAAGGCGTCTAAAGTCTCGGTTTCGCCATCACATAAAATCACAGTTTTCTTTCCAGAAAATGCAAGGTAAACTCGCAACTTCTAGCTTCGATTTCTATCTGTGTGTTGCGAGTTAGGATTAGTTCTTATTATCAATACGTAGATCTAAGTTTACTCTTCCGATTGAGCCCTTACACATAGCCTAACTCGATTTGTACTGCAAGTTATAGATCCTCAAAGTCGGCCTCGTGAACTGCTCGAAGTTCGAATTTTTCCAGATTTCCCGAATTCGAATTCACTCAATTCGCACAACTCCGGTAAGTTTCCGGTCAATTGCTCCGTTATTGTCATTCGAAATCATGTAACCGGCCTAACCCATGTTCAAATTTAATCAATTATGTTTTAGATTAAAAGGAATTGGCAAATTAAGTTTCGATTAGTACTTTGAACCCTAACTTCGAACTGAATTCGAAATCCAATGAATACTGCATTATAATTGGGGAAATAGGTGTCATTAGAGCCGTAATTTTATTTCAAAATCATAGAAACAAGAATCACTTGATTTCATTCTGTAGATTAGGAGATATTGGAGATTTAGTACTCGACATGGTTTCTGGAATCGGTGATGAACTCGGCGTTCAGGGACCGTCGATCTCGTTTAAAAAGATTTGGACGGCCGAGATTAGATCGTGTTATTAAAGAATTGTTATAAGTTTATAAAATTTCAGAACTTAACTCTAACTTGTTGATTTTTGTTAATGGCCTTCCCGAAGGTATTTTAACTTGAAATTTTAACCATAGATTCTTTATTTAATCTAGTTTATTTTGATGTAAATTGATATGGTTTTGGAGTTTTTAAACGTAAGTTATGATTTTTGCAAGGTACGGGTTTTCTAGAATTATTTGGCTAAATTAAAAAGATATTTTTATGAAATAAAAATTTTCTCATATTTCTAAAATGTTATAGTTACTGTATATTAAATTTGGGGATTTTGGGGCAATGGTAAAAGGTTTTAAAAATTGTGTTTATGAGTTTTTCATAAGAATAACTTATAATATAAGGTTTTTAGTGTAACCAAAAATTAATGTATGGTTTGTTAATTAACTTTTAAGCTGGGGAAAATAAGGGAAACTAAATTAACATTTTATAACAGTAAGTTTATAAATGTTTTGGTATTAGCTTTTAATAGAAGTGAAATTATTTACATATATGTATATATATACTTATTTAAGTAGAAACTTATGTTAAATCAAGGAATCTAATTATTTTACGTTTTACTTATTATATTATATGGGAGTTAATATTTTTAATTAAAACTAAGGAAAATATGAATATATATATATATATATATATATATATATATATATATAATGTACATATATATAAAAGGGAGTAAAGTAGTAACTTAGGGTAAAACAGGGAGCTAATAAATTAACACTTACAATAACTAAATATTATAAGAGCTAGAATCCTAAGATATAGTAAAAAAAAATACTTTATGAAACATACTTGGAATACAGTTAAAATTTGTAGTATAAGATGGTTTAAATTCGATAAGTTACATAAGGGATGTCCTAGTTAAATTCTAATACAGATATACTTATATTTATAAAATAAATAAAGGAAAACAATTTATTTATTAAACCATATGTCGGTTGAGTTATGCCTAGAAGTTATTAAAAATAAATAAATACAATAAAATTTCCCAAAAATGTTATGGGTAAATCTTAATACATATAGATATATATAAATATATATGCATATAAATATATTAAAATAGATGAGGGAAATAGTATTCCTTGTGATAGTTATAATAAGTAGATTATATATATATGTATATATATATGTAAAACCTTAGGTTTTAATCGGTATGTAATTAAATAGTCACTATTAACTTAAGGGTTTAATTACACAACATAAACGTAACACGGTCTTGGGCTAACCTACTAAGCCCAAGTCTATGAACTATAAAAGCCCACTTAAACAATTCAAAGAGAGTTTGTGTAACACCCCTACTACGCACTTAACAATACTTGAAATCACAGCGGAATTAACAACTATAATAACTAAACGATTTGGTGCTACAACGCCGTTAACCACCCACGTGGTTAACAAGGCAGAATAAATACAAGCGTACCGGTCTGATGATCAGACTCCCGAGCATAGAACTAATAACCTTTAACATATAAACATAATACCGAGTTTGTAACTACATCCATAACTGTATACTGTACATCACAACCGTCACTATGAACTGTCAACGACCGTCACTGTACTATAACGGTACCCAAAATATATTGCCACGGAGCACAGGCGCATCCCGGGCTTAAAATCCAAAAACAATCTAAAGTATTCCTGCAACCTAGGATCTATAGCCATTCCGCTTCCTCGATCCTCATCCTGCAGTAAAAGAAATATGGAGCCCCCGAGGGGGTCAGCAACCCTTGGCTGGTATGGTTAACGCGCAGCCCATCGGCTACCGGGATACGCGCAACTAATTGTCATGATGACATGACATTCATTTTAAACATACAACATATATAAATATATATATATCATAGAAAGAGTATTGCATACAACTTCACACATAACACACAATAACAATTCCTTTAGGAAATGAACCAACACAATTAGATCCCATGAAGAGCCTAGAGAATGTAGCCCAACTCATGCTAAGCTCGTTACATAACTCGTTACCGTCCTATTAGATTGAACGGATAACTTAACACAAGGTGCCTCGGATATAGTGATCCAAGCACACCGAAACAAAACATAGTATGCCCCTGTGGCCCGACGTGAGTCAGTAAAATAGCCTTGGTTAAGCTAAAGGGAAGGTTGGAAACCAAATTGGAAAACAACCATCACATAAAAAGAGAATCGAACCGGTTATGACATCGACTCCCATACTCACACGCGTGGCCGGAACAGACCGGACTCCTCACTTCCCCCGTTAGCACTTGTTAGAAGTTCAACATTGAACTCAATAAACAAATCACAAGCAATTGGTTAAGTCTTGTTAGACACACACAAGGGAAGAGAGAGTCACACTTAACAATACAATAATATTTAACAACTGTAAACTCATTACATGACTTAAATCTTACAAGGTCATAAACACACAGAAAAACAAACAACACACAAGCCGGTGTAAACCGGTAGGCAACAGACTGCAAGAAAACCATACCTTGGTCCTTGCTTCAACTGGTTTCCACCGTAGGTCACTCCTATACATGATTTAAGAATGTCGGTTAATTAACTTACTTAACTTCAAATTTACTAAGTGTTTAGCATGGTTATATGACATGTTTTAATGTCCAAACTTATCCTTGATTACCTACATTATACCCCATAGGGTTAACTACTTAAGCCACTCTTGTTTGTTTTTTTTTTTATAAATTTTGGTCCGACCGAACTTACCGACCGACCTTACACAAGGTCGGTCCATTCCAGAACATATTACCGTCAAAATTCTACTTCGACCGACCTTGCAAGTTCGGTCACAAGTTCGGTCTATTCCCGAGAGTTTCTTTCCTTTGAAAATTCAGGCCAGACCTGTAACGCCCCTACTTATCATAAATGCAGCGGAAATAAAATACTAAGGCGATTACAGATCATCGGGTTCCAACACCCGGCACAAACCTCACCAATTACAACTTATGATATTACAAATGCTACGGTCTGAACTCGAGAAAACATAGTATAGAAGTAATGATAACAAAATACAGTAGCTCTCCAAATTCCTAATTCCCATCCCATACACTCATACTCTTCGTGGCCACCTGTTTAAACAATTCGTACCTGCAAGATGAAACCAAGCAGCCCACCCCAGGAGGGGTGAGTCAGTTCCCTGGAATGGAACTGGTACAACTCTCCAAAACAAAAGTTTAAAAACATAACTCTTGAAACAAACAATAACTCGAAGTCAAATGCTTAAAACAAAACAGAAGAACAAGGCACATCAAAATCACCAAGTCAAAGATATCAAGTCAAGGATAGAGATAAATAACAAGAAGTAAAGTGAGTCAACTTAAAAGAAACCACGCCAGAAGTTAGTGAACATCCATTGCTTAAGTTAGATTCAGTTCCAATTAGGATTAGAAAGACCCGAGTAGTCACAAGGACTAGGAATGAAAGAAGATATCCAAGAACCCATAACTCAAGAGTGGAATAAACCCAATTGGGAGAGATGGCCCCCACCGCCAGTCAGTTGCCACAAGGGCGAGGTAAACAGACCTCCACTGTCAGTTGCCACAAAGGGCGAGGTATAGCAGACCTCCGCTGCCACGACCCGTTCTCGGTCATCGGTGAAAAGTGAGTGCACCACTTAATAGAAATAATCCATATCCAATACCAATTGTCATTTCCCACATTCCCACTAGACTTTTAACTGTACAAGTGCAAACCAAAACATCAGTCCTACAGAGTGCAGAGGCGTAAACCTTAACAGTCAATATCTAATGAGATAACCAGATTAAAGGAACCAATGATCATGTGAGTTGTACATCCAAGGCTCAGTTAGTCACATCAAGCTGAGTTAGTCACACAACCAATTTCCTTTCGAGATTCATTCAAGCTCATTTAGCGTTTCTCAAAACATTCCATAAAATTCGTCACCAAAAATATCTGAGTACGAGAAATCGTACAAAAACATTCCATAGAGTCCAAAACACAACAAGCTGAGTACGAGAAATGTACCTGGTAATCGTTGTAGCAGTTCTAGTCGACTTGTGCAAATAATCAACAATACTCTGAGGAATATTAAAGGTAGTCTAACATCAATAACTTGTAACCTAAGTTAAACTTAAATAAATTCCTCACTCTTATTTCTAAGTCTCAATTGTCTTTTAAGCCCTCGCCTAAATGTTATGTATAACCTTGACTTATATTAGAATGTTGGATAACCCAAGGTTGTAAGACCAGGGAATGTATTTTTATTGACACTTGCTAATTGTTCCACTCTTATCCACTTTACTCATACTTAACCATAATTCCCACATTCAAGAGTTTTGAGACCTATATAATAAGTGCATTTATATTATTCATCTAATCTTAGGATCTCAATAATAATTTTAAGCTTAATACTTTTATTCCCAATTTAGAATAATATCGGGTTATGACCTATGATAGGTTTATCTTAGAATATTATACTATTATTTCACAATGTAATGATTATGTATTTTATCAGTATTACCAAATAATCCATTATGATTAAGTTTTCCCCTAACCTAATTAAGGTCTACATCCTGTATATTGGAAACATGGTGTTATAGATGCATTTTATGATAACCTAATTGAGTTACTACACTCATTTATCATATGTTTAGTTAGGATGACTTTTATTACAACCATCTAATAATCTTATCATAAGATGTTAAATTGCTTCTCATCTTGAATAACTATATTATAGTTAACTTAGATTTATCGAACTCTCACATTTAGTATTTCCAAGGTATATATTTACTTTATCATTAACTATATAATAAGGCACTTTAACACAACCTTTTATTTATCCTTGCTTACATTTAATTTCCCAAATGTTTTATTTTTACACACATTCCCGCTATAGACTATGTATAATCCTTTATACTAAATTTTTAATAAACTTACGTCTTAAAATACATTTTTCATATTGTTTACAAAACCTAAGGTTTCAAAGGAATAACTTAATAAATTAATCTCCTTTATTATGTTTTAGGATGAACATTAATCTTAACATAAGGTAGAATTTATCTAAGAATTAAACTCTCATTCACAAGTGAAATTGTCAATACTTAATAAGATAATATGTTCTGAAAAATCCTCATACCTTATACTCAAATGACACATTAATTATTTTTTTAGCGTCGTAAAGTAGATCAATATAATCTCTTATGTAACTTAGTTTTATCTAATAAAAGGTTCAAAGGTTTTAAGTATCAAATTCCTATTTATAAACCTTTCTATAAATTCTAATTACTAAATACCTCTCTTAATTGTAGACTCACATCCTAAGTATTGGTAATTAATGTTATAAATGTATTTCATATGGCTTATCTAATGCCAAGAAACTTAAGGATTATTATTTAGATAAAATTTCCAAATCATAGTTTAATGTAGTTTTATATCATAATCCTTTTAATGATTTTAACTTAAAACATTAAGTTATATTTCAATACCTTAAATGTTAAGAAATGATTAAATCTAGACTTACTAATCCACCTCACGTTCATATGTAAAAGTATTTTATTTACTTTATTATTGTTTATATATTAAGAACATTTAGATGTGAAAGTATTACATTTATTTATCATTAATTATAGAATAAGATCTATTTGTGTAACATTTTATGTAATCTAATCACAATTTTTCCTAAGTTTTAACTTATTAATTACTCAACCCAATTGTAGACTTACATTATGGTCGTTGACTAATACTATACATGTATTTTAATACGGTTTATATACATCTTAGAAATTCAAAGATAACTCCTTAAGTTTAATAATCTTAATTTAATACCGCCTCATATAATGTAACACCCCATCCAACATTAACATACTTACAACAAACTGCAGCGGAAGAACAACCTCATCACATTACTTAACTTGTTGGTGTTACACGCCGTTAGCCACCCACGTGGCTAACAAGGCTAATACATACACAATGTACCGGTCTGATGGGCTAAATTCCCGAGCAACTATACATTAGTATCCCTTTCCATTAACAACAACAACAACATCCTTATCAACTATACCGAGTATTTATAAACTGTTGCCGACAACAATTTCGGTCTTACTACACCTACTGTATACATACACTTAAAAGTTTACCCATGTACAATGACTACCCGTCCTACTCTCGAACGGCTTCCAGCACTTCGTACCTGAAATAGGAAAAGAAGAGAAAGGGGTGGCCCCAAGGGCTCAGCACCTTTGCTGGTATGGTAATCCCGCAGCCCACATGCTACCGGGCCACGCACAACTAATTGTCGTCTTAGCATGCAGTTGATTATATTTAAATCATGCATGTGACAATAAACACAACACTTAACATTTCGCCTCAATGGGCTCAACAATCGGATAATACATCCTACTTAACAAGTCACCCATGGTATTTATCATCCCTAGAGTGTTTCTCCTCCAACGGAGCTATCCTTTAATAGACGACACATACCCTTAAATCGGGTTATCCTTAAACGCCTCTTATCACAAACTGGAATCATATCCATGATCCACACACCCCACATTATACAACCTACAACATACACTACATACAACACTTAACAACACTTTGCACGTTTCCACGTACACAACATAATACCGCAATGAATATTGCATCACAACAAAACACATAACACAACGGGAATGGTTCGCTTAGGAACCGACCCAAACATTGTTTACACACTGGTGAGCCTAGAGAATGTTGCCAGTCTCATGATAAGCTCGTTATACAATAACAACAACACTCATTACCGTCCTATTAGTTGGACGAGTAACTTAAGTTAAGGCGGTTCGGGTTTGGAGGCCCGTACACACCACACAAACACATGTTCCCCCTAAACCGATCATAAGTCAGAATAGCCAAGCTTTGGAGTAAGCTAATGGAGATCATAACCCGTGAGGGAAACAACCATAACAAAGAGAAGGGTAAGGCTAGGAAGGATACCCTCTCCCAAACAACGCGCGACCGGCCAAACCGGATTCCTCACTACTGTTAGTACATACTTACTTTAGACAATACTTAGAACCCCACTATGGAGCCTGTCACATAACAACTCATACAGTATTACAACTGGGTTAAACATACAAGGAGATCCCTACATTCACATACACATATCACACAATTAACGCACGCATAGCCGTGGTTAGTACGTCCCATGGTACGGGTCGTTTACTCCGAATACCGAACTCTCATGTGATCCTAGACTCAGTTAACTAAGGTTAACACTGCCGAGGTTAAATGGTATCGGAGTTGAACACGCCACATATATGAATTACTGTAAACTCATTACATGTTTTATTACAACGTGGCAAACATACAGAAAAACACATTGGCATACAAGCCGGTGTAATCCGGTAGGACGCAGGTTGCAAGAAAACCATACCTGTCACCGGAGTCCACTTATCCTGTCCATTTATGTTCCTCGAGCAATTCTCGAACAACTGTTAACATCACACGTGTTTCATTAACATCGGGGTTTGCTTGATCATTTAATGTCAATGCTTAATTTTTCCCCGTTAACTTAGTTACATAACTTAACATTTTTAACTTGTTTTACTCTCACATTTTAATACAACTTTTAACCCACTTAGGTGTCATTAAAACTCCCCTAACATGTCCTTAACATCCTTATAACATCATTACCAATCCCCATCATCACATATCATTTCATAACCTCAAACCATGTTTTTGGTCCGACCGACCACCGACCGACCCACAGCTGGTCGGTCCATTACAGAACCCTTTTACTTCCTTATAATCATGCCCGTCCGACCCACGTCCGACTCACTCGACTGGGTCGGACCATGTGCGAACATTTCTTCTTTTGAAACTTTGACCGACCGACCCATGTCCGACCCACCCTTTTGGGTCGGACCATTACCGAACACATTACAAACATCTAACAGAGGCTCGACCGACCCAAAAACTGGGTCGGCCCCTGGGTCGGTCGCCTTCTATACTTACCCAAACTTGCCAAATCTTCACCAAACTTCTCCTAAGACCTCTTAATGTGTTCCAACATCATTTGGCACTTCAAACACACCCTTAAGATATTCTTAAACACTCACAAAACTATTTTTCCTAATTCCTTAAACCTTTACTTATATCTCCACACAAAATTCCTAACACTTACAATGTTTTTCCTTATGATTTCTAGGTGGCATTTCACCTATAATGACCACAACACCAAGGTGTTTCCTCTACACCTTATCATCACCTCTCGACTTCTTTTCTTACTAACTAAATCTCCTTTTTCACATCATACCTAAACATCACTTATTCCTTGAACACCAACCTTACCTAAACCTTAAACAACTTCTCCAAGACTTTAATACATTCACAAAACACCCATTGAATTCCTAGAACTTCCAAGACAACACCTAAATCCTTGCATCACTCTAAATCACCTAGTACATGTTTTCTTCTCAAGTAAACATTCATTCACCTTTAATCCTTCCTAGTTCACCAAAACTCACTTACCACACTTAGAACTTCTTACACATTTCCCAAATTTGGCCATAGCTTCTCTAGTATATACCCAATCCAAACACTTAGGTTTCTACCTTATTTCATCCAAGAACACCTAAAATCCATCAAACACATTTTATACACAAACTTCACACATTAAGCACTACATCACAATATAGTGCATAACTTAAATTGCTTGGCACTTAGGCCCTTAAATGCATGGCTCTTAGGCCCTTAAATTGCATAAACCTTAAACACTGAATTTCCCACATAAATAATGCCTTTGACCTGCAAATACATACACCAACACATATGTTCTTTTACTAGTCTCCTTGAGAACACTTTACTAGGTTACTCACCATTGGCTCCTTAGGTATTTTATCAAGCAAATCAAGCTCATTTTCCTAAGGCATTTAAACTACATTGAGATAGTTTGTTACCTCTTTTTCCTCACAAACTTCTTTCTTGTTTCCTTACAAACCGGTGGGGTACTTGATTCCTTGTCAAGTTCTATACATTGTACAAACAACATAATGAGTATTCAAGCTTTAAGCTTCATCTCATTGTAAACCCTAGTTACATATATTGTTTTAAGGCATTAAAATGATTGTTTTACCTTGGAATGGAAAGAGAGCTTGAATGAGTATCAAGAGAGGACTCCACCTAGTCCATGAAAGCTTGGAATGAAGCTAAAACAAGCAAGGTAAATACACCATGGTGAGGTGAATTTTCGGTCAACATGAAAACATGGAGGAAACAAGGATTCTTTGAGTTTCCTTACCTTGAAGCAAAGGAGAACAAAAATATGTGGAAGGTGAGCTCAAGCTCCTCCATGGTGATTCCTCTTGGCACCGAAATGGAGCT
>CM041781.1:138824310-138872481 GCA_023374045.1 Limonium bicolor
TTATTAGTTGATTTTAAACTTCGAGGCGAAGTTTCTTTTAAGGGGGATATGCTGAAATACCCCTAAATTAATTTAAATTAATTTAGGGGATTTCTTTTATTAAACCTTTAATAATACTATTAAGTATTAAATTATTATATGGAATTATGAATATTAAATTATTATATGGAATTATGAATAGTAAATTATTATATGGGTTGTGAAATTTATTTAGGGGTTTTCTTCTATTTAACCCTAATTATTATACATTATTATATGGTATTATGAATTTAATAATAAGATTTATAAGTCAATAAATCTTGGGAAAATTATTAAACACTCCATATATATTATAAAGATTTTGGGAAGTGTTGGAACATTGTTTTGAAACATAAAAGTCAATATAAAATTCTAGAAACCTTAAAGCTTATTAAGCCTTGCAAGAGTTGACTTTTTTAGAATGGTCAAACCAGGCCATGAAACCTATACCAAAACATAGGTTATGAAAAACCATGAAGATCGATAAAAAGAACGTCAAAAACGGATCATCCTAGCCAAAGTTATGTTAGTTTGAAGTTTAGAGCCAAAATTTCATAAAGTGCCACGTGTCAGCCTCTCGTGCGTCCCAACACTTAGCAGATTTTTACCTCCTTGTTTTTCTCCAGCAAACAACCGATTTAGACCTAACTTGTGACGGCTATATCTTCTTCATCTTTCAATATTTTTCCAAGCCGTCTTCTTTATTCTCTTCTCCTTTGAATCATCTTCACAACCGTAACTCATACAAACCCTAACTCCATCTACATCAACGGGAAAATCGTTCTCAAGTTGGCACCTTTCGCAGTCGTAACCCAGATTTCCAATTCCTTTCGAATTCAGGTAATTCGTCTAGCCATAAATCCTTCGTTTCTCAACCAAATTTTGATTTCTTTAGCTTGTTGTGTAGATCTCTAACCCGTCTACAATTCTTATGTTTATGCCCAAGCCTGAATCATAACCGTTTGGAAGTTATAGTCGCTCAAAGTTCCGGATTTTTCAGCACATAAAATCATACCGGAAACAGAGAGGTAAACTCGTAACTTTCGGGTCGATTTTCTTTCTGTATAATGCGAGTTAGGATTGGTTCTAGTTATCAATGTGTAGATCTAAGTTTCATCTTTCTAATGAGCCCAAAAACAAAGCCTAACTCGATCTGTGCAATAACTTATAGATTCTCAAAGTTGGCACCCCGAACTGTCTAAAGTTCGAGTTTTTCCAGTTTTTCCGAATCGGAATTCATCCAATTCGCACAATCCGGTGAGTTTTTCCTCAAATTCTTCGTTTTACTAATCTATACTTCGTTGTCGACCTAACCCATGTCTCAATTTCATCAATTACGTGTTAGATTAGGGAATTGGTACGATTTGTATTCGAAATCGATTCGGTAACCTTAAGAACCCTAACTCTCGAATTCGAATTCGAATCATGGTGTATACTGTATTAAAATTGAGAAGAAATTGGATGGAAATTAGCATCATTGAACCGAAATTTGGTTACGAATCCATAGAAACAAGAATCACGCGATTTCGTTCTGTAGATTGTGAGGAATCGTCGATTTAGTACTCGATCTGTTTGAGAGGTTCGCTGATGAACTCGCGGTACAGCTGCCGTCCGATCTCGTTCTAAGAGATTGGACGGCCAAGATTAGATCTGGTGATTTTAAGTTGTTGATGTCTCTATAAAAATTCAGTAAATAGTCGTAACTTGTTTGGTTAATTTAAATATCTTCCCGAATGTATTTTGACTTGAAATTTTAACCATAGATTCCTTATTTTATGTAGTTTATTTTGATATAAATTATTAAGGGTTTGGAGTTTTTAAACGTAAGTTATGATTTTTACAAGTTACGGGTTTTCTGGAATTATTTGGCTAAATTAAAAAGATATTTTTATGAAACAAAAATTTTATAATATGTCTAAAATGTTATAGTTACTGTATATTAAGTTTGGGAATTTTTGGGCAACGGGAAAAGGTTTTAAAAATTGTGTTTGTGAGTTTTTCATAAGAATAACTTATAATATATAGTTTTTAATGTAATCAAAAATTAAAGTATAGTTGATTAATGAACTTTATAGGTTGGGGAAAATATAATAAGACTAATTAACATTTAATACAGTATGTTTATAAATATTTTGGGTATTAACTTTAAGTGAAGTAAAAAAATTGTTACATATATTTCTATATATATTTATATGAGAGAAATAAATAGAAACTTATATTAAATCAAGGAATTTAACTAAACTACATTTTATTTATTATATATAATATGGAAGCTGATATGTTTAACTAAAACTAAGGGAAATACTTTATTTTATAAACCGTAAATCAGTTTTGGATATGTCTAAAAGATATTAGATATAATTAAATACAATAGAATTTCTTAAAGAATGTTCGGGATGAATCTTAATATATGTAGGTATATGTATATATATATATATATATATATATATATATATATATATATATAAATACAATAAAGATAGATAAAGGAAATAACATTCCTTGTGAGAAATAAAATAGGAAGGATATATATATATATATACGATAAATTAATAAATAAAAGAAATAAACTACCAAATGGGATATGAAGGAATTAATGAGTTAAACTACACCTCTACATGATACTAATAAAAGAATATTATATGAGGTGGTATTAATTTATGGTTATAGGTTGAGTTTTTAGTTATCTTTGAATTTCTAAGATTTATATAAACAGTATTTAAATATACGTGCATATTTAGTCAATGACCACAATGTAAATCTATAATTTGGTTAAGAAATTAATAAGTTGAAATTTAGGAATATTTGGAATTAGTTTACATAAAGTGTTACACAAATAGATCTTATTATATAATTAATAATAAAATGAATGAAATACTTTTACATTTAAATGTTCTTATTATATAAACAATAATAAAGTAAATGAGTTACTTTTACGTCTAAATGTGAAGAGGATAAATAAGTCTGGATTTAATCATTTCTTAATATTTATAGTATTGAGTAATAACTTAATATTTTGAGACAAAATCATTAAAAGGGATTATGGTATAAGACTATATTAAACAATGATTAGGAAATTACTCTAAATAATAATCCTTAAGTTTCTTAGAATTAGTTAGCCATATAAAATACATTTATTACTAATATTCAAGATGTGAGTTTATAAATAAGTGTTGTACTTAATAGTTAAAGATTTACTAAAAGGTTTATAAATAGAAATTAGATACTTAAAATCTTTAAACCTTTAATTAGATGAAATTAGGTTACATAAGAGATTATATTGATTTACCTTTTGACACTAGAAATATTAATGTGTCATTTGAATATAAGGTATGGGGATTTTTTTTTCAGAATATATTATCTTATTAAATAGTTAACAGTTTCACTTACGATCCATAATTTAATTCTTTGATAAATTCTACCTTATGTAGATATATTGTCCATCCTAAATACAATAAAGGAAATTAATTTATTAAGTTATTCTTTTGAAACTTTAGGTTTGTAAACAATATAAAATGTATTTAAGACTTGAGTTTAACGAAGTTTAATATAAAAGGATTATACATGGTCTATAGAGAGAATGTGTGTAAAAGTAAAACAGTTAGGGAATTAAGTGTAAGTAAGGATACATAAAAGGGTTATCTTAAAACACCTTATTATAAAGTTATGGTTAAGTAAATAATATACCTTGTGGATACTAAATGTGAGAGTTCGATAAGTTTGAGTTAACTATAATATGGTTATTTCAAGATGAAAAGTAATTTAACAACTTATGACAAGATTAATAGATGGTTGTAATTAAAGGCCATTCTGAACTAAAGATAAGATAATTGAGTTTATTAGCTCAAATAAGTTATACTAAAATGCATCTACAACACTACGATTTCAGTATACAGGATGTAGATCATAATTAAGTTAAGGGGGAAAACTTAGTTATAATGGATTATCTAGTAGATATTGATAAAGATACATAGTCAATAAATTGTGAAATAATAGTATAGTATTCTAAGATAAACTCATCATTGGTCATAACACGATGTATGTCCTAAAGTAAGAATAAAAGTATCGAGCTTAAGAATTGTTATTGAAATTCTAAGATTGATTGAATAACGTATAATGCACTTATGTTATAAAGGTCTTTAATGTGAGAATTATGGTTAGGTATGGGTAAAGTGGATAAGGGTGGAACAATTAACAAGTGTTAATAAAATACATTCCTTGGTCTTACAACCTTGAGTTATACAACATTCTAAGACAAGTCAAAGGTTATTCACAGCATTTAAGTGAGGGCTTAAAAGACAATTGAGACTTTGAAATAAGAGTAAGGAGTTTATTTAAGTGTAGCATAGGCTACAAGTGTTTGATGATAGATTACCTTTAATATTCTTCAGAGTACTGTTGATTATTTGCGCAAGTTGATTAGAACTGCTACAGCGTTACCCAGGTACGATTTCTCGTACTCAGCTTGACGTGTTTTGGACTTTATGGAATGTTTTGTACGATTTCTCGTACTCAGCTTGACGTGTTTTGGACTTTATGGAATGTTTTGTACGATTTCTCGTACTCAGCTTGACGTGTTTTGGACTTTATGGAATGTTTTGTACGATTTCTCGTACTACGATATTTTTGCTGGTTGACTTGTGGAATGTTTTGGAAACGCTAACTGACTTTAAGAGGAACTTCTAAAAATAAGAAATGGTTGTGTGACTGACTCAGCTTGTGTGACTAACTGAGCCTTGGATGTGGAACTCACTTGGGTATTGGTTTCTTCTACTTGGTTGCCCGTTAGACATTGGCTGCTTAGGGTTTACGCTTCTGCACTCTGTAGGACTGAGTGTTTTGGTATTGCTCTGGGTAGTTGGTGATTTAGCGGGATTTTTGGAAAAGGTCAATCTTGGAAATCTTTCTTTCGACGTGCGCGCGTCTTTAATGTGAACAGTAGGGGGCTGTATATCCCTCGCCCATAGGGGCATTGATATTAAACAGTAAAGGGCTGTATATCCCTTGTCCCGAGAGGACGTAGTTAACAGTAAGGGGCTGTATATCCCCTGTCCTTAATGGACGTTCTTGGCGGTGGGGGCCATCTCTCCCAGTTGGTTTCATTCCATTCTTGAGTTGCTGGTTTTGGTTTTCTCTCATTCATTCCTAGTCC
Source organism: Limonium bicolor (assembly GCA_023374045.1). NCBI lineage: Eukaryota > Viridiplantae > Streptophyta > Magnoliopsida > Caryophyllales > Plumbaginaceae > Limonium > Limonium bicolor. Next base: position 138,829,481 of record CM041781.1, read on the forward strand.
TCGTGACTACATGGGTCTTTCTACTCCAAACTTGGAAATGGATCTAACATAAGTAATGATTGTTCACTAATTCTTGGTGTGGTGTTATTTACTAACTTTACTCTTCTGTTATTTGTCTCCTTTGAAATGTTATGTTTGACTTGGTGTTTTAAAAGGGTGTTTTGTTTCGCTATTTTGTTTAAGTGCTGTTTTCAAGTTATTGTTTATTCTCAAGTTATATTAAAGTTTTGTTTTGGAGAATTGTACCAGTTCCATTCCAGGGAACTGACCCGCCCCTTTTGGGGTGGGCTGCTTGGTTTCATCTTGCAGGTACGAATTGATTTACAGGTGGCCACGAAGAGAATGAGCGTTTGGGATGGGACTAGGTTTTGTGGAGAGTTAATGTGTTTAATTTCTATTATGTTTGTGTTAAGTTTTTCTCGAGTTCAGACCGTAGCTTTTGAAAGTTATAAGTTGTAATTGGTGAGGGTTGGTGCCGGGTGTTTGGAACCCGATGGTCTGTACGCCCTTCGTATTTTTATTTCCGCTTTAAATACGCTAAATAGGGGTGTTACAGAAATTGGTATCAGAGCGTAGTTACGCTCTGAACCCGAGAAAACAAGCCGAGTGAAATACTTAGATTATAGGTGCACTTAAAACTGGGGAACTGGGGTAGAATTGGGAAGTGAGGACTCCAGTAAGGCACGACACCTAACCCTTTTTGGAATTGTGAACGATTCCTTTACACACTTTTCTTTGTGAATGTCTGTTGAGTGTGATGTGTTTATACCGTTCCAACAATAAACTACAGAAATATATATACATATATATAAGTTTGGAACATCCTATATTAAGTACGATAAGATTTTGGTTGAGATAAACCAAATATTAAGCTATTTTTTTTCAAAAGCATACTCATGGAGAATACATTGCTAAAAATGCAATCCTTAAAAGCTAGTACACAAATTCCTAGAATTTTAAAGAATACTTTTGGTTGAAAAAAGTATACAAATAGAACTCTACATAACTAAATTAGTATTGATATTATGTGAAAGTACTTCAACTCCTTTAAAGTTTGAAAATAAATCTCATGAACTACTTGGTATCAATTTATTACCTAAAGATAATGTTTAAGATAAATCTTAAGTCTAGAAAATTATTAAGCTAACAAGAACTAGTAGCGTATTAGAAAAGATCAATATCTGAACTTGTAAAACACATTAAAACTCTATGCTAACTTTAGAAAGAAAACACCTAAACCTAACACCCTACGGGAAGTGCCTGGTGCAACGAACTTCTAGGCTGAAAGTAGTGGGGGTGCACACCCACTTCTAGAAGTTTAGGGGCTAGACAAGCCTTGTCATCTAACCGTATATAATCTTCTACGCAGGTGATGGATTGTGTTGAACTTGAGGGGAAGTGGTGGTAAGACGTTACCATCATGAAATCTTGAGCTAGGCATATTTCATTGCTAACCACAATGAACAAATCAATATTTGTATCTTGAGATCCAGTATTAAAACACATAAATGTAAAGGGTTTATTGAGTTAAATCTTTGGTGAAAATACCTAAATATGGAGGAAGGGGATTAAGTTTGGGTACTCCAAGATACAACATCTACCCCTGGTTGGATATATAAAAAAAAAATCAATAAAAGAAGTTACTTAAAGATTGAGTGAAGAGAAGAGTAATACTAAACTAAGTATCATTGATCCTTAAATACTTGAGTATTGAGCATCTTAAAAAAAAATTTGGGAGTTACTTAAAGATTGAAAATCCTCATGTTACTTGGAAGTTTAACATTATACAGGTATAAATTTTTTTTAAAAAGACACACTAAGAGTGATATTTACTAAAAGCCACCATTGTCTAAGAGAGTACTAAGATTTAATAATCAGAAGAACACTTACATAGAACAAACCCGAAGAAAAATAAACATCAAGAGTGAGTGAGTTTTCATTAGACTAGTTCATTTGACTTAAAATTTTATATAGAGTCCCTATCTTGAAAAATAAATTTTATGATAAAGAAATCAGATTTTGGAGCTACATTATAATTGATAAGAACTTCCTTAGATTCTCCCTTGGGTGAGATTATGTAAATATATAATAAGTAAATTTTATAAAGTAAAGACTGAATGAATCATCTAAAATACGATAATTAAATATAAAAACAATTGAAACTTGAAAAGTCACAGAAAATATTTATCTTATAAAGTTTTAACATATGGTTGACTAATAAACCCTTGAAGATGATTTTGGAAGATTATTAAGGATTATTAAATGATCTGAAATATTATTATAAACTACTCAAATACGTTACACCTGGTTTATAGCTTGATAATATAATTGATATGATAAATGATCACATATGGACATATAATTTGTATCCGTCATTAAATGAATGGATAATAATCATAAGGTAAAATTTTATAACCACCAAGGAAATACAAATACATAACAATCAAGAGATACATATATATGTAACGATCATGGATAAAATCAACGGTGCAGTAAAATTCACAACAATGCTTGTTAATAAGGTGTTGAATTCTTTGAATGTGCCGTTAGTAGCGGTACGAGGGCGTACCTTAGCTTTTTTAAGGGGGATATGCTGGCATACTCCTCCTTCGTTATCTCATCCGGATTATGCCTCGTTGCATTGTTACCAAAGGGAGAACAGTATTAGCAGAATGAGAGGTGTTTGTATGTGCTTGGTTTTTGCATTATGACTCAGTAGGTGACTTTTGATTTTCATCATGCTATATCTTGGTATATCCTGATTCAGTTTGATTTTGAGTAATCTTGAGTGGAATGTTGTATTGGAAATGGATGGAAATAAAGGATTGGTTTGGTATGGAATTTCATTGGAACTTTTATTGTCTCAGCACACCCGAAGTGGTGTGAGTGCTTATTAGTTGATTTTTAAACTTCGAGGCGAAGTTTCTTTTAAGGGGGATATGCTGAAATACCCCTAAATTAATTTAATTAATTTAGGGGATTTCTTTTATTAAACCTTAATAATACTATTAAGTATTAAATTATTATCTGGAATTATGAATATTAAATTATTATATGGAATTATGAATAGTAAATTATTATATGGGGTTGTGAAATTTTTTAGGGGTTTTCTCTATTTAACCCTAATTATTATACATTATTATATGGTATTATGAATTTAATAATAAGATTTATAAGTCAATAAATCTTGGAAAATTATTAAACACTCCATATATTTATAAAAGATTTTGGGAAGTGTTGGAACATTGTTTTGAAACATAAAAGTCAATATAAAATTCTAGAAACCTTAAAGCTTATTAAGCCTTGCAAGAGTTGACTTTTTTAGAATGGTCAAACCAGGCCATGAAACCTATACCAAAACATAGGTTATGAAAAACCATGAAGATCGATAAAAAACGTCAAAAACGGATCATCCTACCTAAGCCAAGTTATGTTAGTTTGAAGTTTAGAGCCAAAATTTCATAAAGTGCCACGTGTCAGCCTCTCGTGCGTCCCAACACTTAGCAGATTTTTACCTCCTTGTTTTTCTCCAGCAAACAACCGATTTAGACCTAACTTGTGACGGCTATATCTTCTTCATCTTCAATATTTTTCCAAGCCGTCTTCTTTATTCTCTTCTCCTTTGAATCATCTTCACAACCGTACTCATACAAACCCTAACTCCATCTACATCAACGGGAAAATCGTTCTCAAGTTGGCACCTTTCGCAGTCGTAACCCAGATTTCCAATTCCTTTCGAATTCAGGTAAATTCGTCTAGCCATAAATCCTTCGTTTCTCAACCAAATTTTGATTTCTTTAGCTTGTTGTGTAGATCTCTAACCCGTCTACAATTCTTATGTTTATGCCCAAGCCTGAATCATAACCGTTTGGAAGTTATAGTCGCTCAAAGTTCCGGATTTTTCAGCACATAAAATCATACCGGAAACAGAGAGGTAACTCGTAACTTTCGGGTCGATTTTCTTTCTGTATAATGCGAGTTAGGATTGGTTCTAGTTATCAATGTGTAGATCTAAGTTTCATCTTTCTAATGAGCCCAAAACAAAGCCTAACTCGATCTGTGCAATAACTTATAGATTCTCAAAGTTGGCACCCCGAACTGTCTAAAGTTCGAGTTTTTCCAGTTTTTCCGAATCGGAATTCATCCAATTCGCACAATCCGGTGAGTTTTTCCTCAAATTCTTCCGTTGTTACTAATCTATACTTCGTTGTCGACCTAACCCATGTCTCACATTTCATCAATTACGTGTTAGATTAGGAGAATTGGTACGATTTGTATTCGAAATCGATTCGGTAACCTTAAGAACCCTAACTCTCGAATTCGAATTCGAATCATGGTGTATACTGTATTAAAATTGGGGAAATTAGCATCATTGGAACCGAAATTTGGTTACGAATCCATAGAAACAAGAATCACGCGATTTCGTTCTGTAGATTGTGAGGAATCGTCGATTTAGTACTCGATCTGTTTGAGAGGTTCGCTGATGAACTCGCGGTACAGCTGCCGTCCGATCTCGTTCTAAGAGATTGGACGGCCAAGATTAGATCTGGTGATTTTAAGTTGTTGATGTCTCTATAAAAATTCAGTAAATAGTCGTAACTTGTTTGGTTAATTTAAATATCTTCCCGAATGTATTTTGACTTGAAATTTTAACCATAGATTCCTTATTTATGTAGTTTATTTTGATATAAATTATTAAGGGTTTGGAGTTTTTAAACGTAAGTTATGATTTTTACAACAAGTTACGGGTTTTCTGGAATTATTTGGCTAAATTAAAAAGATATTTTTATGAAACAAAATTTTATAATATGTCTAAAATGTTATAGTTACTGTATATTAAGTTTGGGAATTTTTGGGCAACGGGAAAAGGTTTTAAAAATTGTGTTTGTGAGTTTTTCATAAGAATAACTTATAATATAGTTTTTAATGTAATCAAAAATTAAAGTATAGTTTTAATGAACTTTATAGGTTGGGGAAAATATAATAAGACTAATTAACATTTAATACAGTATGTTTATAAATATTTTGGGTATTAACTTTAAGTGAAGTAAAAAAATTGTTACATATATTTCTATATATATTTATATGAGAGAAATAAATAGAAACTTATATTAAATCAAGGAATTTAACTAAACTACATTTTATTTATTATATATAATATGGAAGCTGATATGTTTAACTAAAACTAAGGGAAATACTTTATTTTATAAACCGTAAATCAGTTTTGGATATGTCTAAAAGATATTAGATATAATTAAATACAATAGAATTTCTTAAAGAATGTTCGGGATGAATCTTAATATATGTAGGTATATGTATATAAATAATATATATATATATATATATAAATACAATAAAGATAGATAAAGGAAATAACATTCCTTGTGAGAAATAAAATAGGAAGGATATATATATATATATACGATAAATTAATAAATAAAAGAAATAAACTACCAAATGGGATATGAAGGAATTAATGAGTTAAACTACACCTCTACATGATACTAATAAAAGAATATTATATGAGGTGGTGTTAATTTATGGTTATAGGTTGAGTTTTTAGTTATCTTTGAATTTCTAAGATTTATAAAACAGTATTTAAATATACGTGCATATTTAGTCAATGACCACAATGTAAATCTATAATTTGGTTAAGAAATTAATAAGTTGAAATTTAGGAATATTTGGAATTAGTTTACATAAAGTGTTACACAAATAGATCTTATTATATAATTAATAATAAAATGAATGAAATACTTTTACATTTAAATGTTCTTATTATATAAACAATAATAAAGTAAATGAGTTACTTTTACGTCTAAATGTGAAGAGGATAAATAAGTCTGGATTTAATCATTTCTTAATATTTATAGTATTGAGTAATAACTTAATATTTTGAGACAAAATCATTAAAAGGGATTATGGTATAAGACTATATTAAACAATGATTAGGAAATTACTCTAAATAATAATCCTTAAGTTTCTTAGAATTAGTTAGCCATATAAAATACATTTATTACTAATATTCAAGATGTGAGTTTATAAATAAGTGTTGTACTTAATAGTTAAAGATTTACTAAAAGGTTTATAAATAGAAATTAGATACTTAAAATCTTTAAACCTTTAATTAGATGAAATTAGGTTACATAAGAGATTATATTGATTTACCTTTTGACACTAGAAATATTAATGTGTCATTTGAATATAAGGTATGGGGATTTTTTTTTTCAGAATATATTATCTTATTAAATAGTTAACAGTTTCACTTACGATCCATAATTTAATTCTTTGATAAATTCTACCTTATGTAGATATATTGTCCATCCTAAATACAATAAAGGAAATTAATTTATTAAGTTATTCTTTTGAAACTTTAGGTTTGTAAACAATATAAAATGTATTTAAGACTTGAGTTTAACGAAGTTTAATATAAAAGGATTATACATGGTCTATAGAGAGAATATGTGTAAAAGTAAAACAGTTAGGGAATTAAGTAAGTAAGGATACATAAAAAGGGTTATCTTAAAACACCTTATTATAAAGTTATGGTTAAGTAAATAATATACCTTGTGGATACTAAATGTGAGAGTTCGATAAGTTTGAGTTAACTATAATATGGTTATTTCAAGATGAAAAGTAATTTAACAACTTATGACAAGATTAATAGATGGTTGTAATTAAAGGCCATTCTGAACTAAAGATAAGATAATTGAGTTTATTAGCTCAAATAAGTTATACTAAAATGCATCTACAACACTACGATTTCAGTATACAGGATGTAGATCATAATTAAGTTAAGGGGGAAAACTTAGTTATAATGGATTATCTAGTAGATATTGATAAAGATACATAGTCAATAAATTGTGAAATAATAGTATAGTATTCTAAGATAAACTCATCATTGGTCATAACACGATGTATGTCCTAAAGTAAGAATAAAAGTATCGAGCTTAAGAATTGTTATTGAAATTCTAAGATTGATTGAATAACGTATAATGCACTTATGTTATAAAGGTCTTTAATGTGAGAATTATGGTTAGGTATGGGTAAAGTGGATAAGGGTGGAACAATTAACAAGTGTTAATAAAATACATTCCTTGGTCTTACAACCTTGAGTTATACAACATTCTAAGACAAGTCAAAGGTTATTCACAGCATTTAAGTGAGGGCTTAAAAGACAATTGAGACTTTGAAATAAGAGTAGGAGTTTATTTAAGTGTAGCATAGGCTACAAGTGTTTGATGATAGATTACCTTTAATATTCTTCAGAGTACTGTTGATTATTTGCGCAAGTTGATTAGAACTGCTACAGCGTTACCCAGGTACGATTTCTCGTACTCAGCTTGACGTGTTTTGGACTTTATGGAATGTTTTGTACGATTTCTCGTACTCAGCTTGACGTGTTTTGGACTTTATGGAATGTTTTGTACGATTTCTCGTACTCAGCTTGACGTGTTTTGGACTTTATGGAATGTTTTGTACGATTTCTCGTACTACGATATTTTTGCTGGTTGACTTGTGGAATGTTTGGAAACGCTAACTGACTTTAAGAGGAACTTCTAAAAATAAGAAATGGTTGTGTGACTGACTCAGCTTGTGTGACTAACTGAGCCTTGGATGTGGAACTCACTTGGGTATTGGTTTCTTCTACTTGGTTGCCCGTTAGACATTGGCTGCTTAGGGTTTACGCTTCTGCACTCTGTAGGACTGAGTGTTTTGGTATTGCTCTGGGTAGTTGGTGATTTAGCGGGATTTTTGGAAAAGGTCAATCTTGGAAATCTTTCTTTCGACGTGCGCGCGTCTTTAATGTGAACAGTAGGGGGCTGTATATCCCTCGCCCATAGGGGCATTGATATTAAACAGTAAAGGGCTGTATATCCCTTGTCCCGAGAGGACGTAGTTAACAGTAAGGGGCTGTATATCCCCTGTCCTTAATGGACGTTCTTGGCGGTGGGGGCCATCTCTCCCAGTTGGTTTCATTCCATTCTTGAGTTGCTGGTTTTGGTTTTCTCTCATTCATTCCTAGTCCTCGTGACTACATGGGTCTTTCTACTCCAAACTTGGAAATGGATCTAACATAAGTAATGATTGTTCACTAATTCTTGGTGTGGTGTTATTTACTAACTTTACTCTTCTGTTATTTGTCTCCTTTGAAATGTTATGTTTGACTTGGTGTTTTAAAAGGGTGTTTTGTTTCGCTATTTTGTTTAAGTGCTGTTTTCAAGTTATTGTTTATTCTCAAGTTATATTAAAGTTTTGTTTTGGAGAATTGTACCAGTTCCATTCCAGGGAACTGACCCGCCCCTTTTGGGGTGGGCTGCTTGGTTTCATCTTGCAGGTACGAATTGATTTACAGGTGGCCACGAAGAGAATGAGCGTTTGGGATGGGACTAGGTTTTGTGGAGAGTTAATGTGTTTAATTTCTATTATGTTTGTGTTAAGTTTTTCTCGAGTTCAGACCGTAGCTTTTGAAAGTTATAAGTTGTAATTGGTGAGGGTTGGTGCCGGGTGTTTGGAACCCGATGGTCTGTACGCCCTTCGTATTTTTATTTCCGCTTTAAATACGCTAAATAGGGGTGTTACAGTGCGTGCCTCTGTTTTTTTTATTTTTTAACGTTTTTTGGCAGAAAATTAAAGTGGAAATCAAAATTACCTAAACTAGGGTTTCGGAGGCAGAATTAGGTCAAATTTTGTTTCCGTCCGTAGCCACGGACCTAATGTCCGAGACCACGGACCCCAGTTAACCTATATGAAAATAAAAGTCGAATTAAACAGAAAACAGAAAATTGTAAAATCCGGGGCCACGGACAGGCCGTCCGTGGGCCCGGACATTATTAGAAAAACCTAAATTTTTAAAATTTAAAAATCCCGCCGCCGTCCGTGGGCGTCCGGGCTTACGGACAAGGAGTCCGGGACCCCGGACATGACGTCCGTGGGTGCGGACCGCCCTCGGACGGCGGCGTTAAGGCTGTTCCCGAAGATGTTTTTGGCTCAAATTTTATGGGTGTGTAGCCTGAAAGATGTACAAGACGTTAGTGATTGAGAGTTTTCAATTTGAGTTCGAATTAAGCACGAAACTTAGTAAACAAGTTATTGGACAGAAGCTTAAACAAACAGCAATACAGAAGCGTGCGAAGGTTAGTTTGAGCCCAAAATTTGACAGAGAGTTAATAAGGTCGTGGGGAATTAGAAAAGTAGAGTTGTAACCTTTTTTACCTTCGAATTCAAGGTGATTCCACACCGGGATTCGTTGAGTGCTTCGTTGATGGCAGACCCGAAAGGATTTCGAACCAAGCTTCTGGTTGTTGGTTGTTCTTGTTGTTCTTCACATTTTGGTGGTGTTTTGTGGGGTTTTGATGACTATTGGTGCTTTGGGGATTGGAAAACGTGTTTAGATGGTGATTTCGGGGGATTTTCGGTATGATTTGGGTGGCCGGGTGTTGGAAAACGTGAGAGAGAGAGAGGAGGCTGTGTTTTCTGACTCTCTAGGGTTCTTGAGCATATCCAGTTCTTCCTTTATCCAAAAACCTATCCCCTTATATAGACTTTCTTAAAGATAAAGAAAATCTAGTAAAAGTAAGATTTTCTGGTATTTTAATTAAAAGACTTCCCAAAGGAATTTTGCTGTGAAATTTTAACCACATGTCAAGGATGGATATTATGAATTTTCTGAGGTGGAAACGAATTTTTTAAATGTTGGAATATTTTTAAATTGAATTTCTTGTCAGATCCAGTCAGAAATTGCTAGAAAATTATTGGAAACTCGAAAAATCAAAATTCCAACGCCATTATGCTTAGAATGTCATCCTCTATCATGGGTTAAAATATCAAATCGTTTCAAGCTGATTTGGGCATCCTTTGGAGGAGAGAGAAAGCTTATAGGAGGTCTCAGGAGCCTTTAAAGATTACCAAAACGCCCCTGAAAATGACGAAGCTGTTCCCTATGCCATGGAGCGCGCCGATCGAGCCGGAATCCCTCACTACTTGATTAAAATGCCTCTCACAACACCAGCACCCCGTAGACCCTAACCTAGTGTCAAAATTTTGGGTATAACAGATTGCCCCCCGTCAACTAGACTTTGTAGTGGATGTGAAAAGTCTGGTTGATGCTTGAGTGATGCCCCAAAATTTTGGCCTTCACGAAATTCTCCATGTTGTGCGAAACCGCGTTGATTGCGTGCAGCTATTCGGAGGCGCTGACTACCTAAGCAACAAAAACGCTGTCGTGCTATTCTAAGGTGCTGACTACCTATAAGTGAAAATGTGTCAAGCTATTCTAAGGCGCTGACTACCTAGGTGACAAAAATGGAATAATGTCAAGCGGTTCTAAGGCGTTGACTACCTATAATACATGAAATGATGCGATGCCAAGCGATTCTAAGGCGTTGACTACCTATAAGTAAAATGAAGTAATGTCAAGCAATTCTAAGGCGTTGACTACCTAAAAGTAAAGTGAAATGAAGTAATGTCAAGCGATTCTAAGACGTTGACAACCTAAAATGTGGAAATGAGATAATGTCAAGCGATTCTAAGGCGTTGACTACCCATAATGATGATAACTGGGTGGTATGCAAATGCAAGAATGCTGAAATGTTGATGATGCTAATGATGCTGATGATGTTGATGATGTTGATGATGCTGATGATGTTGACGATAATGCTGATGATGCTGATGATGCTCGGATGCTTCTGGGGACCGAAACCCGTGCCAATGCTCCTGGCTGGACCCAATGTGGACTTATTGCCATCGCCCCCCAAGCCGGTGTGCAGGGATAACTCCTGGTAAAAACCCTGGGGACTTATTGCCTTTGCCCACCATTCGTTGATCCCAAAAATAAGTTGACATCGCAAAAGGAGGATTTATTGCCATCACCTCGCCAACTTTTCTGTCGCCAGGTCTTGTGACACGCCTGGATAATGCAACTAGGTCTTATGACGAGCCTATATGAATGTGATGAATGCAATGTGTTTGATAAGAGCGGGTAAGCTAAAGGGTAACGCTAGGTCTTACTGCGAGCCTAAGGGAATGCAACTAGGTCTTATGACGAGCCTAATGGTTGGATCTAGGTCTTATGACGAGCCTAAGGGTTGGATCTAGGTCTTATGACGAGCCTAAAGGGATGCAACTAGGTCTTACTACGAGCCTAAGGGAATGCGACTAGGTCTTACTATGAGCCTAAAGGATGGATCTAGGTCTTATGACGAGCCTAAAGGATGGATCTAGGTCTTATGACGAGCCTAAGGATGGTTCTAAACGAAAGTGGGTCAAGTGTATGATGGGTCCAAAAGGATGTAGAAGGATTAGGGCTCAAGACGGGCCTATGAATGTTTGAATGTGGAGGAAGGGCTTAGGACGGGCCTGAGGATGTTTGAATGTGGAGGAAGGGCTTAGGACGGGCCTGTGGGAATTTGATGTGGGGGAAGGGCTTAGGACGGGCCTGTGGGATGTTTGGATGGTTTGAACCTTCGGGCTCTGGACTTTTGGGCTTAAATCGGTGTTGTTGTTGCAATTGTTGGAACCAACAATTGCCCCTAGTATTCTCTCCTAAGGCAATCTGAGTTAGAGTTCATGGCGATCGATCGGAACGATCGATTGCCCCCAGTATTTTCTTGTGCGAACAAGTCTCGTCCTCACAGGGTCACGGCTTATATTTTGATGTGGCGCTTCCTACACTCGACGTGTTTGGTGTTTGCACTCGTTTCTCACTTACGGTCACAACTTCTCAACCATTGAATTTGACATTTGTTAGATTTACGTGTTCAACCTGTTACTTTCACTCGATTGGATACACAACTACTAAGTCGGAAGTCTTTGAAACTTATAACGTGGCTATGGGGTGTGATGAATGATAACAGGACAATGGAGGGATGTTTAGGATATATGGGGCTATAAGGGTGACCAAATCTGCAACTTGCACCGTCTCTCGGACTTGTCTTCTTTGCCTTGAAGTCGTTTGGCTACTTCGTGATGACTTCGCTTATGAACTTGGGACTTGGAACTTTTGACTGTTCCTTGCATCCTTTTCCTTTTTCCGATTTCGGATTTCTTCGAGGCTTTTCAAGTTTGCCTTCCTTGAATCTCCTTTCCTTCGGGGTTCTTGTGTTTCCCGGTTTTGAACTTTGAGAGCTGTTCTTGATGCTAGCTCGTTTGGATCCTGTGTCACTTTGGGACCATTTGCGGATCGCTTCGTCATGCGGGTAGCAATTTTGCTTCTTTGGACTTGTGAAGTTGTTGTTCGGAAGTCAGGCTACTTGCTTCCTTTGGTCACCGGGTCGGTTATTCATCGCTGGCTGGCTTATTTGTGGAGCTTGTAGTGTTGTAAAAGAGGTCATATATGAAAAGCTCAGCGGGGGTGCCTAGGGTGTAATGTCAGGGTTCACAAGCTTTTTGGCTGTGTGGTGCTATACCTAGGTGCTTCGTCATCCCTAATAGTTGTGTATCTGTTCTTTGTTACTTTTCACAGGTTTAAACGTAAATTTACAAACTATCTCCTTCGGTCGAAGTCATGCCGTTTACCTCACCTTTGAATGTGACCTCTCTGGAGTCGTGTAAAAATGACACGCTCTTTCGCTCTTGGTTTTACCACTCAAGGTACTCTCGCGAAGTGTACACTCAGAGACTTGTTTGCACATTTAAACAAGAGAAATAAACATTATCATTCCTTAACTCAGATTGCCCCCAGTATTGTTGTGGGGTTTACTTGACGAACCTTAGAATGCCCAAATTACTTGCATGTGTGGTGGTAAACAGTGGTGGTGAGTGGTGATGGGGCGATCGCTGAATGATTTATTTTCTTGTTTCGAGGCTTCTTTGGTGAAGTAGTGGAAAGGCAAAGTGGTAAGACACACGGGTGAAATAACGAGATGACCCGCTTTTATCTTGTTTTGACGACAAAGATGCATAACTAACTATTTTTTTACATGTAGGAGGTTTCTCAAATAACATTAAATTAAACATGCAACAAATGTCAAAGCACAAAAACACCAAAAGAAAACTCATGTCGAACGATACAAACGAAAAAGGGCGTGAAGCACCTTGAGAAAACACAAACCCTAAAACTACTGCCCTGGAGGAGGTGGCCGTGGGAAGACTGAATACATGTGGGCCATGAAAGTATCCATGCGACCCTCCATGCGCATTTGCCTACGCTCCATGCGACCCTAGGTGATGTGGAGAGACTGGATGTCCCTCTGCAAGCTCTCAAGTGTGGCTGGCTGTGGTGGCGGAGCGGGTAAGGCGTAGTAGGAGGAAAGTGGTATAGGGTACTCAGTACCCATGTAGCTCGATCCCTCACCCTGATAGGTGTACCCTCCTGACGGGTCCTCGTGGTGGGGGACGTCCTCAGGCTCTGGTGCCTGTTGTCTCTGCCTGGGCAGGACTGGTCTCTGAGAGAAGACTCTGGCCTGTTGTGGGAAGGCCCAACCCTGATCGGCTGAGTAGCCAAGGGACCTCAGCATCTCCATGGTGTAGGTAGGATATGGAGGCTCCCAATCGTCATCCCCCATCGGGACCTGTGCGCACTCGCATAGCCACTGGATGAAACTCGGGTAAACTAAGGCATGGCGACCGGCCCGGGCTGCTACCATCAGGTGGTCTCTCATCAAAACCAACAACGGGATCAAGCCCTCCTCTGAGTCAGGTGGATGCTGAATGTACCTCATAATGAAGCAGTAGCGAGCGGAGACGTCATTACGCGCTTTCAGTAGCACGTTACGGGACAAGACCTCCAATAACACCCTATCAAGAGCAGTAGGTAAGGCGGAGGGGAGGATCACCTGCTTGCTTGGCTGATCCCTCGTGGAAGAACGAACACGCTCCGATAGAGTAGAGTGCTGCTGATAGAACTGGCGCGCCTCACTCTCTGACACTGCTATCATCTTGAACCCTCTATGCTCAGGGTCGCTAGGATGTAGGCCGTAAAAGTGCACAAAATCCTCTAAGCCTACAGTGATGGGCTGACCACGCACATAGGATACAATGGCCCCGGTCTCATCCTGGTCCAAGTTAGCATAGAACTCTATGACTAACTCCCTGATATAACTCCCCGGGCAAGTAAGCAACCCCACCCAGTGAAGGTGCTGAAACAGGTGATCGAGATCGAAAGTGGCAATTACCTCATCGCTGAAGAGGCGCTCCTGCTGGATGGAAATATCATGAGTCTCATAAAACCAGCGCTCCTGGCGAACCCCCCTGAAGCGGGTATGGTCATATGTAGGAGTTGTCTCTCTGCGGCGCCTGCGACGTGGCTGAGAGCCTGATGCCCCAGCCTCAGCTACCCTACGGGAACTCCTGCGACCTTCCATGATGTGCCTAAAGATTCAACAAAAATAAAAGACATATAATTCTGCAAGAATTTTGGCAGAGCTTCCCCTAAATTTTCATGAATCCCGTGCTTTCAAATGCACTCCACACCATATAATCAGTCCTAGGATCTACCGCTCATGCAAATTTTAAACATTCCCCGAGCTAGAAACGCGAGAAACCATATTTCGCACTTAAAACGTACTAAACTAAAACGGGCGACTCTTGGCAGTTACAAGCAGTTTTAACCTTCCAAACAAACTTTTCACGTTTTAAAATGTCCTTTTAAAGCTAGCTGGCCATTTAAAACATAAAAAATCAAACTTCGAAAATTTGACCCGAGAACCACCATTGTCGTCTTCTTCCTAGCTCCAAATTTCGTTTTTCTTCGTTTCTTCACCAAAATGGACAAATGAGTAGTCAAAATGTAGATAAAACTTACGCAAATACAATGGTGGAAGAATATTTGGGATTGGAAGTTGGGAAAGTACTGAAATCGGACAAAAACCACTCGCACCGGACTCGGTTCGGACGCAACTTCCAGCCTTCGTAAGTGCTCGAAATGAGAATATCTTGGTATGGAAATGCTCATAATTGAAAGAGGGATGTTTTGTGAGCAAAATGGCGGTGGAATGGAGTGATTTGGTCAAGAAACGAGTGAGATATGGAGGAGAGAAGTTTGGGTTTTGGAAATGGGGGTTGCTGGAATGAAAATGGTGAATTTGGAACGAATTCCCGATTTGAATCGGCTGGGGGAAGACACTAAGTGGAACGGCGTTGTTTGGAGGTCAAACGGGCGCGTCTGAGTCAACGTCCGGGGCCACGGACGGCGCGTCCGGGGTCACGGACGCCCATTTTTTTTTCAAAAACTAAATGGTTAATTTAAAAGAAAACTAAGCAAAACAAAATATTCTCTTTATTCATCTCAAAAGAAGAACAATTTATTGAGTTCTAAGAAAACATAAAATGCCTAGGATTAAGTGTCTAAAACGCAAGTTTTCTCTTGACAACTCTTGGCTCGGCCAACCCCTCCTTCCTTCGTTTGAATGCGTCCACCTCCTCCTTTCGACCGTATAGCCATTTCCGATAACTTACTGAGAGCTCCAAGTCTTCAAGTGCTAGGGGCTTCACCACTTGAACTTCCCCATCCAGTCGATCCATCATGATCGTATGAAGAGCCTCATGATCGTATGCTTTCCTTGGTGCTTCATATAACAAACCCTTAGGTCGGCTTTGGGCTCGCCCAATCTGACGGCTGGAACGCCACGGATGAATGACATGAAAGTTCTCAAAACCAGGTAACGAGATCCCTCCATAGTAAACTCCACACATTCGAACTCCTTCAATTTTCCAAGCTGAGACCGTCCATTGGACTTGATGTCCCTGCCGTATGGAGTTCAAAAGGGTCGGCCATCCATCAACCGGCTCCTCGGGGGCTCGCCTTCTAGGGAGATGCTGGATCGTGAACGTTTGGTTATACTCAGGAATCAGCTTGAGCCGCTCGAAAAGCCAGACTTGCAAAAGATAAATGCTCCCTTAGAAGAAGTAAGGGGTATCCTTTGACTTAGGCCATGAATCCAGACTCTGAATAATCTGTGCGACTATCAATGGTCCCAAGGCGAAACCAGCTCGAATCTGTAGAAGCAAAGGGAAAACTTTTCGATGTATAGCCATGTATGGGGTTCTGAAGAGGTAGATTGCCAGCAATGCGAGATCGAGAAAATTCCTCTTGTGCTCCAGGGAGATCTCAGAGGTAATAAAGTCTGAAAGGGTTTCCACTGGTAATCCCTCGGGCCCCACCATTCCTAGCAACTAGGCTGGACTTAGCCCAAGCAAATGTGAATGAGCCTCGACCGGTGAGGGCGTCAAGTTCGGTACTACTGGGCTAGCTAGGGTATTGGCCCCTAGAAGTGCATCAAATTCCTCAGGCAGCAGAGTTAGCTCGTTATCTCCAAACTTGAAAAGATGTTCAACTGGATCCCAATGGTTAATAGCCGCTCTCAGGAAAACTTCATGCAATCGCGTTTGGGATAGATATGCCAAAGTGTGGAGGATAGACAACTTGTTGACCTTCTTTGACCAGTTTTACACATCTTTCATAGTTCTGTCACAGGACTTGTTGAATTCGAAGTAGTGGGCCATGGATTTTTTCCTGTTTTGTTGAGAAAAGAAAACACATACAGGGTATCAATCAGCACACGAACAACTGGGACTTTGAACTGGGTTGGGCCAACTGTGGGGTGATTCCCTATCCGTTCTATGTCTAGTCATGGGCCAATCACAAGAGAAAACAAGGTTCCACGCAAATTCAAAATGTCCTCACCCAACGACCTTGATTAACGGGTATGGATCAATCCGGAGAGATGCTTGGGGCACTGGCCCAGGTCACCACAAAGGAATAGGGCTTGCACGCTATCCTCTTTGGGCTCCCCCACTTTTTTCACATCACCAGAAGGTGTGCGTCTACGGTCGGGTCTTTGACTGACCAAACAATGGGCTAGGTAAGGGTACTGCCAGGAAAATGCTTGGTGCTAAAGCCCAGGTATTAAGGGGGTGTGGTGAGACGACACCCTCCTCTTTTCCCCCACTTATTCACATCACCTAAAAGGTGTGAGTCCCTGGCAGGGGACCCCCAAACGGGTCCCGGGGTGAAATTGGTTTGCGTGGACCCTCGCTCTCATATGATGCAAGGGTGCAAAAATTAAAGTGCGCACGAAAGTAAACAAACAGAGTAAATAAAGCCATAAATAAACATTTTCAAGTTAAGCCCTCTTTCCTAAAATTAAACAAGTTAATATCAAGAAGTTGTTCCCCAGTGCAGACGTTATATCGTGAGTGGTTAAACTGGTGTAAAAATAAAAGAAAAGAAATTAAAACTCAAAATAAACGTCGGGCTGCAAACAAATCCCGGTTGTGGTAGTATAGTGAATTGTAAGCGACCGGATGTCGAACCGTGGGACTAATATACATATTATAGTACCTAAGCGTGTCACAAGAGGGGGATTAATTGACTTGTATAATAAATAAAAAGGAAAGATAAAATAAACTAAGTTAATAGATAAATTAAACGGAACTCTGGGTCAGGTTATTATAATCTGCATAATTAAGCTATCTCTACTGGTTTAATAATTTGGCAAGGTTCCTGTTATTTTCTTAAGGTCCGATGAAAACTCATAAGAACTCGTTTACCTGTAATGCAAGGTCCGATGAAAACTCAAGCAAAATGCCTGTAAACGGCAGAGGAGTATTGAGGAATTACATTTGCAACTGAGTTCTAACTTAAACGATGAAAATAAGTTTCCCCCAGTTTTACGGCTTAATTAACCCATCTGCTTTAACCGATGAAATAAAAACAGACTTAGTAATGCAATTTAATAAATTCATGAGATTTATTAAATAGGCGAGATAACCTTTAAAACGTAACAAACTGTATTTAAATAAACCAGTAAAAATATTGCGTAATTAATACAAACACATAATAACCATTCCCAGAGTGTAAATATTCTAGCCTAACATATTAAATAGAATAACAGAAACAAGAGTAATAGAAATCATCTGTAATCACTCCTGGATTCGCTCTGCTATTTTATATACGTAGGACTAGAGGTGGATATGGTGGAATGTAGAAAAAAATAAAATGGAGAATGCGGGAGAAGAGAAATGGGATGGACGTGTGTGGTGAAGTGGATGTTGGGTCGTGGATGACTGATTTTACAGAAGGAACGTGTGTTTATATAGGAGAAAGGAAAATGAAGAGGAAGGAAGGAGAAGGAAGCACGCGTGCTAGTGGATGAATTATTGCAGCTCATTGATTGCAGACAGAGGTGGAGACAACGCGTGAGTGAATTAAGGTAGGCGGCGGACGGAGTAGATGGATATGGCAGATGCGAGTTGGGCGAGTTGCAGACAGTCGGCGAAGGCAACTTGCGGACGACGATGGGCGAACAAGATAAGCTCGCGTTAATTATTGGACATTTATACGCGTCCGCTCTGGATGAGGTGGTTGCCACTCTGCTTGTCCGCCTATTTTTTAGGCGGTTGCATGTATTTGCATGTGTGTCTCACGTCCGCCTAATAATAGGCGGTTGCATCTCTAACACATCCGCCTATAATGAGGCGGTAGCCTCTCTACCTTGTCCGCCAATATAGAGGCGGTAGCCTCTCTACCTTGTCCGCCTCGAATGAGGCGGTTGTCTCTTCTCACACCCGCTCTCTTGTCCGCCTGTTTTCTCGACGTCGCAGAGGCGGACACTTCTATCTCTCGCATCACTCACGTCCGCCTGCTTAGGGGCGGTTGCCCCTGTCTCTCGTCCGCCTAGGAACAAGCGGTTGCACTACTGCCTTGTCCGCGTTGTCAGCTTGACCGTGACCTATTTTCCTTCAAACTTTGACCGGCTCTAGATTCTTCGTTTGGTCCCCGTTTTCTGAGCTATTTGGGTCTATGCATTTGTCTCTTCGTCTTCTTCACTCCCAACTTGGTTTTCCTCATGTTAAAAGAATAAATTTGTGAGATAAACAATAAAACATAAACTAGAGGAAAACTAACCGAAGTGGAGAAATGAGCAAGAAAAGTGTTAATATAATATATGAAATACACCTATAAATCATGCTCATTTGGACACTTATCACCCAGCAGAGTCGCCAGTCTGTGAGCCTCGATTTTAAACCCTATCCTATGTAGATTAAGTTGATTAGGATCTAATCGGGTTTTAGGTCCACTTATAACCTAAGATTAATAACTATGTCATATAACAAAATTATTAAAACCTAGGCTAGCTCACTGGAACCTATTATGAGTCGCCACCTAATTTTAACCTAGATCAAATTAGGAAAGGAGAGTTCGGGTTCGGGGGCTTGATATTCGACTTAATAAGGGTTCAAATTACTTTCATTACCCTTCCTAGGTCGTTTTTCCTCTACTTGGTTTATTTACGGCTTTCTACAAAGTTGTTTTTAACCTTGGTGTGTGCTTCTGTTTTTTTATTTTTTAACGTTTTTTGGTAGAAAATTAAAGTGGAAATTAAAATTACCTAAACTAGGGTTTCGGAGGCAGAATTAGGTCAAATTTTGTTTCTGTCCGTAGCCACGGATCTAATGTCCGAGACCACGGACCCCAGTTAACCTATATGAAAATAAAAGTCGAATTAAACAGAAAACAGAAAACAGAAAATTGTAAAGTCCGGGGCCATGGACAGGCCGTCCGTGGGCCCGGACATTATTAGAAAAACCTAAATTTTAAAAATTTAAAAATCCCGCCGCCGTCCGTGGGCGTCCGGGCTTACGGACAAGGAGTCCGGGACCCCGGACATGACGTCCGTGGGTGCGGACCGCCCTCGGACGGCGCGTTAAGGCTGTTCCCGAAGGTGTTTTTGGCTCAAATTTTATGGGTGTGTAGCCTGAAAGATGTACAAGACGTTAGTGATTGAAAGTTTTCAATTTGAGTTCGAATTAAGCACGAAACTTAGTAAACAAGTTATTGGACAGAAGCTTAAACAAACAGCAATACCGAAGCGTACAAAGGTTAGTTTGAGCCCAAAATTGACAGAGAGTTAATAAGGTCATGGGGAATTAGAAAAGTAGAGGTGTAACCTGTTTTACCTTCGAATTCAAGGTGATTCTTCACACCGGGATTCGTTGAGTGCTTCGTTGATGGCATACCCGAAAGGATTTCGAACCAAGCTTCTGGTTGTTGGTTGTTCTTGTTGTTCTTCACGTTTTGGTGGTGTTTTTGTGTGGTTTTGATGACTATTGGTGCTTTGGGGATTGGAAAATGTGTTTAGATGGTGATTTCAGGGGATTTTCGGTATGATTTGGGTGGCCGGGTGTTGGAAAACGTGAGAGAGATAGAGGAGGCTGTGTTTTCTGACTCTCTAGGGTTCTTGAGCATATCCAGTTCTTCCTTTATCCAAAAACCTATCCCCTTATATAGACTTTCTTAAAGATAAAGAAAATCTAGTAAAAGTAAGATTTTCTGGTATTTTAATTAAAAGACTTTCCAAAGGAATTTTGCTGTGAAATTTTAACCACATGTCAAGGATGGATATTATGAATTTTCTGAGGTGGAAACGAATTTTTAAAATGTTGGAATATTTTTAAATTGAATTTCTTGTCAGATCCAGTCAGAAATTGCTAGAAAATTATTGGAAACTCGAAAAATCAAAATTCCAACGCCATTATGCTTAGAATGTCATCCTCTATCATGGGTTAAAATATCAAAGCGTTTCAAGCTGATTTGGGCATCCTTTGGAGGAGAGATAAAGCTTATAGGAGGTCTCAGGAGCCTTTAAAGATTACCAAAACGCCCCTGAAAATGACGAAGCTGTTCCCCATGCCATGGAGCGTGCCGATCGAGCCGGAATCCCTCACTACTTGATTAAAATGCCTCTCACAACACCAGCACCCCGTAGACCCTAACCTAGGGGGTCAAAATTTTGGGTATAACAATGGGGCTCCATTTTTATGCCTTGTTCTATCTTGTTTTCTTCTCTCCAAGGGCAAGAGGAGGTCCTTCTTGATTCATATCCAAGCATGTCTTGAGAATTCAAGGTAAAACAATCAATTTAATACCTTAAAACACATTTTTTACCTAGGTTTCATTCCTTAAGGTTAGTGTATTGTTTAGTACTCATTGGAGTCATTGAATATTGGTTAGAACATTGGCAAGGAGAGTTTGAATTGGTGACCGAGATTGATCAAGGGGAAACCTAAGGAAAGAAGTTTGTGAAGCTTGAAAAAGAACAAGGTAAATATCTTACCTTAAGGTGCTTATTGCATTAAGGGATGGTATTTAGATATGTGATAAGTTTAGCTTGGAGTTTACATTAGGAAAGGGCTATTAAAACCTAGGAGAAACAATGATTATATTTGAGAACTTGTGATTAAAGAGAAAATGAGAAATGAGATAGTTAGATAATTCAAGGTGAACTATAAGAACACTTATATTGCAATGGGAGCTATGTTGTGTGTATTTGCAGGTCAAAGGCAATATATATTGTGGAAATTCAGTGCTTAATATTTATGCATTTAAGGGCCTAAGTGCCAAGCAATTTAAGTTTAAGCACTATATTGTGATGTAGTGAAGTTTGGGTGTATATTGTGTGTTAAGATGGTGTAATGAAAAGTTGAGTGTTTATAGTGTGAAAGTGGTGAAAATTTAAGTGCTTGGGTGTAGGAGTATACTAGGGAAGCCATGTCAAAATTTGGTGGAGGAACTAAGTGTTTAGGACGTTTTAAGGAGATTTTGGGGATAAGGATGTTCTAGTAAACCTTAAGGGCTGTTTTAGTGAAAATGAATAAACTATGGAGTTCTTGTGCACTAGGATGATTTAGGGGATGTTTAGGAGGAACTAAGGGTTTCCATGGTGAGTTTAAGGCACTAAGACGAAGACTAAGGAAGTTAGAAAACTTGTGCAAAGTTCAAAGGAAAACTAGGGTATAATGCCTTGTAAACATGTGCTAGCTTATGTAGCTTTAGGAAGGATGAGAAAAGGGAGTAGGTGTGAGCAATGATGCATGAGGAGTAGTTATGTGGTGAGTGGAAAGACACCTTGGTTAGAGGAAGTCCTAGGTGAAAACACAAGTTGGAAGTATAAGTAACTAAGCTCTAGGTGTTAAGGATTTAGTAAGAATTTGAGTAAAAGTTTAAGGAGGTTGTTGGATGATTTAGGGAGGTGTTAAGGTGTTTAAATGATGTTAAAACATGTGGGAAAACATGAGGAATGATTAGGAAAAGATTGGGGTGAAAACGGAGTCCAAAAAGAGGAGAAAAACACTTTAGAATTCAGGTTCTGCAGTGGACCACCCCTAGGGACCGCCCTGTGGGGAGGTCCTGTTGTCTGCTGCAGTCGTGGGACTTTCTCTTGTGGACCGCCCCTGGGACCTCCCTAGTGGGGCGGTCCAGACCAGAACAAAAAAAAAATTTTAATTTAAGGAGGATAAGGGGGCATTAGTAGTAAGCTATTAAGAGGGCAATGGTGATTAGATAAGTAAGTATATGAGGGCTTAAAGGATTAAGTTAAGTAAAGGATTTTTAAGTGTTTAAGGTTAAGTTCTAAGAACATAGTGTGTACTAAATGAGAATGAAGGGGAATGTTAGGTATTGATGTTATTGGGTTGTCTATGACATGTTTAGTAGGTAAAATAGCTACTAAGTGGGTGAACAAATGTAAGAGACAATAAGAAACAATGCACTTAAACGTTTAAGATGAAAACCACAAGGACTTAGTAAATGACAATGGGTAAATGTTAGTGTTTAGAAAGGTAAGTAAGTAAATAACGTTAAGTTGGGCTAAATGATGAGTTAAAATTGAATGAATGTTTTAGGACTTGTGAATTGGGACTTCGAAGGAGATAAACCGAACAATCGCCAATGGTGAACGGTACAGTCTTTCTTGTGACCTGCTTGCTAACGAGGTGTCCCTCAGCTTGTGTGCTATCTGTTTATTTGCTATGACTAAGACAAGATAAAGCATGCAACCGGTTATACTTGTTCTCGTTGTGAATGTGTTTTCTTTACACTAACCCACGAGACTTAAGTATAGCTACTAACTAAGCTTGGTACCTATTAAAATAAGGAGATGAATGGTGTATTGGTAATAGTTGGTTAATACCCGATAAGGTTTAACTGACACAAGGTTTGTAAGACTTTTCGCTAACCATAACTTGGGGTGGGAGTGAGGAATCCGGAATGGTACCGGCACATGTGTATTGGGGGAGGTCGGTATCTGAATCAGATCCGACATCCAAATAAGACTTGTCCTTGGACTCGTTGCCTAGGGTCAGCAAACCGACCCGACCTCCCGGACTACTGTTTGTGGTGGGAGGCACATTATGGATGGCGTGGGGGGATCAAGCCTACATCCCCAACAAATTAAGAAAGGTTGCTTATTGCTGGTAAGTGCTTTGCTACCGGCTAGGGTTAACCAAGCTCCACAAAAATAAGCAACCAACTAAGGGCTAACCAGTCTAATAGTAGAACGGTTGGCAAATATAAGGTTAAGGAAAACGTGGACCTACGGGGTTAAGATCTAACTCATTTGTTAAGGGAATGCTTGAGTCGTTAATTGGAGTGTGAACTATGTATGTTCATTTGTGGTTTGTTGTTGTTGCATTTCATATTATGATTGTGATTCTAATCAACTTCCATGCTATCGATAATTAGTCGTCGTAGCCCCGTTAGCTTGGGGGCCACGAGAGGGTCGTACCAGCATTCGTGTTGACCCCCTTTGGGGGCTGTTTTTACACTTGCAGGTAAGCAGCCCATGAAGTCACACCACGAGAGTAGGAGTGGTTAGACTTAGGATGGGTTATTTATTTTTGAGCACGGGTTGCGCATGTGCGCCCGTCTGTTTATATTAAAACGAATGAAAGTTTATGTTGTCACTTGAGATACTCGAAACTCGGTTGGTGGGCATTTTGGACGGTATGTATATTTTGGATAAGTGTTGTAAATTAGTAAAGTTCGGTATGTTCTTTTGATTAGACCGTGGCAAGGTCCCGGTGCTAGTTTATTCCGCTGCGATCATTATGATTAAGTTGTTAAGTTTTGCGATAACCACGATTGGCTTTGGACGGGGTGTTACATACGCATCGCTCTAAAGGGAATGATAACGATAAACCTTTATAAGCCTAGCAATGTCAGCCTATCCTCCTGATGATTTGATTGAACAGTCCCTCCTTGGACATCCCAGTCAGGCAAAATCCAATTGATCTGCCAATCATAACAACGATCCATAAAGTAAGCTTTCCACCCCTGTGAGCCTCGATTTTAAACCCTATCCTATGTTGATTAAAGTTGATTAGGATCTAAACGGGTTTTAGGTCCATTTATAACCTAAGATTAATAACTATGTCATATAACAATAATTATTAAAACCTAAGCCAGCTCACTGGAACCAATTATGAGTCGCCACCTAATTTTGACCTAGATTAAATTAGGAAAGGAGAGTTCGGGTTCGGGGGCTTGATATTCGACTTATTTAGGGTTCAATTACTTTCATTACCCTTCCTAGGTCGTTTTTCCTCTACTTGGTTTATTTACGGCTTATTACGAGTCATTTTAACCTAAGTGCGCGAGCTTCTATTTTTTTGTGTTTTTTAGCATTTTTTGATAGAAAATTAAAGTAAAATTAAAGATTCCTAAACTAGGGTTTCGGAGGTAGAATTAGGTCAAATTTTGTTTCCGTCCGTAGCCACGGACCTAATGTCCGAAACCACGGACCCCAGTTAACCTATATAAAAATAAAAGTTGAATTAAACAGAAAACAGAAAATTGTAAAGTCCGGGGCCACGGACAGGCTGTCCGTGGGCCCAGACATTATTAGAAAACCTAAATTTTTAAAATCTAAAAATCCCGCCGCCGTCCGTGGGCGTCCGGGCTTACGGACTGGGAGTCCGGGCCCCGGACATGACGTCCGTGGGTGCGGACAGCCCTCGGACGGCGGCGTTGAGGCTGTTCTCGAAGGTGTTTTTGACTCAAATTATATGGGTGTGCAGCCTGAAAGATGTACAAGACGTTAGTGATTGAAAGTTTTCAATTTGAATTCGAATTAAGCACGAAACTTAGCAAACAAGTTATTGGGCAGAAGCGAAAACAAACGCTAATCCAGAAGCGATAAAAAGTCAATTCGATTCCAAATTTTAACACAGAGTAGTTAAAGTTGAACAAAGTCAGAAAAACAAGACTTCAACCTGTTTTATCTTCGGATTTAATGAGACTCTTCACAACGGGGATCTTTTGGTGCTTCGTTGATGCCGGTTTTGGATTGACTTCGAATTGTGCTTCCGACTCCTTCTTTATGCTGTTAAGGACGTTTCTCTTCTATTTTTTTGGTGGTTTTGTGTGTTTTGGTGCTTGGAGTTTCAATAGGAGAAGAAAGGATGAGTTTTTGGTGATTTCGGGGTGATTTCTGCAGTGTTTCGGTATTGATTTGAGGCTTGGAAGTGTTAAAACGTGGGGAGAAAGTTTGTGGCTGTGTTTTCTGACTTTGGAAGTGTCCTCTTCTGCCCTAATTCGTTTTTGGGAGGTCCTTTTATAGAAAGAGCATGGTCAAATTGATAGAGCAAGATCTTTATCTAAAACGCTGATTTTGTGCTCTAAGGGAATCTGATTTTTTAGAATATGTTGCAGGACGATAAAAATTCTGAAATTTTAACCAAAGATAAAGAACGAATTTTAGGAATTTTGAGAGTTGGAATCAGGTTATTTCGATAAATAACCTATTAGATAAAAATCGCACAATATGGAATCTCCCATAATTCATAACTAATTATTGGAAAGTCGAAATAACGAAATTCCAACGGCATTAGTCTCTAAAAATAATCCTTTATCTTGTGTTAAAATTGCGTGACATTTTGTTTTTATTTCGGTATTTTCCAGAGGAGAGAGAAAATTGCAAAAATGATTGAATTTCTCTTTTAAATTTTGGGATAAGGTTCCCAATAAAATAATTTCAGGTTTATGACTGTATGTAGTCATGGTAACCATGTGACAATTTTATTTTAATTTTGGAAACCTTTTAATTTCTATTTTGAGGCTATTTCATGTGTTGATTATTAAAGAAATTAGCTTATAATATGAATTAAAAGCTAAATTTCCAGAATAAATGTTATCAGAGAATCATGAAATACCTTTCATAATGACCATGATATTTGGAAGTGTTTGGAGATAATGAACAAGTCATATGAAAAATAGAAAATCCCGAGAATGTCCTTGGAAAATCCTGCATTGGTGCATTTTGACCACTTTGCCCTTTGTAACACGTATGCCTTAGAGACTACTGGGGGGGTTGAAATTTTGGGTATAACAGATTGCCCCCCGTCAACTAGGCTTTGTAATGAAGATGAAAAGACTAGTTGATGCCTGAGTGATACCCCAAAATTTTGGATCTTAAAAGGCCCTATATGCAGATTGCGTCGAGCTATTCTAAGGCGCTGACTACCTATGAGTGAGAATGAGAAGATGTCAAGCGATTCTAAGGCGTTGACTACCTATAAGATGAAGTAATGTCAAGCGATTCTAAGGCGTTGACTACCTAAACGATGAAAATGATGTCAAGCTATTCTAAGGCGCTGACAACCTATAATGAGTGAAATGTGCTTAATGTGATGATGAATTGTATGACCTAGGTGCATCTAGGGACCGGAACCTATTCCGAAGTGTGTGCAAAAGGTTAAGGACTGAGAGTGCCAAACGTGGCAGGTGCTAAGGAAGTGGGTAGGACTTATGACGAGCTTGAGGGTGAGTTCTTCTACTCAGGTGAGAATTTGTATCTGTAAAGAATCTGCATCTTCGTGGTGAGAATCTGTATCTGAATCTACGGGTGAGAATCTGTATCTCTGAAGAATCTGCATCTATGGATGAGAATCTGTATCTCTGAAGAATCTGTATCTTCGGCTAAGAATCTGTATCTTTAAAGAATCTGTATCTTCGGCTGAGAATCTGTATCTCTGATCGGGTGAGAATCTGTATCTCTGAAGAATCTGTATCTTCGGCTGAGAATCTGTATCTTTGAAGAATCTGTATCTTCGGCTGAGAATCTGTATCTCTGAAGAATCTGTATCTTTGGGGCGAGAATCTGTATCTCTGATCGGGTGAGAATCTACATCTCTGAAGAATCTGTATCTTCGGCTGAGAATCTGTATCTCTGAAGAATCTGTATCTTCGGGGCGAGAATCTGTATCTCTGAAGAATTTGTATCTTCGGGGCGAGAATCTATATCTCTGAAGAATCTGTATCTTCAAGGTGAGAATCTGTATCTCTGAAGAATCTGTATCTTCGGGGTGAGAATCTATATCTCTGAAGAATCTGTATCTTCGGGGCGAGAATCTATATCTCTGAAGAATCTGTATCTTCGGGGCGAGAATCTGTATCTCTGAAGAATCTGTATCTTCGGGGTGAGAATCTGTATCTCTGGTCTATGATGAGGATTTTCGTACGGACGGATGCAAGGTAAACTTTATGCAAATGATCATGATGAAAGTTGATTATGAAAGTGCCAAACGTGGCAAAGATGATGTGCATGTCAAAATACAATCAAAGTGTATGTAGGAAACTTGTCCAAAACAAGAAATTGTTGGAAAATGTGCCAAACATCGCAATGTTAAGGATCAAAAATTGTCCAAAGCAAGATATTGCTAGAAAGTGTGCCAAATGTGGCCATGATGAGGTTTATGAAACCGAAGTGGTTAGAGGAAAGTTGTTCAAGACAAGAAATTGTTGAAAGAGGTGCCAAACGTGGCAGTGTTTGAAGAAGATTCTGTTTAGTGAAAAGGAAAGTGAATTATCATTTCCTAACTATAGACTTCGGACTTGTAATTTATCTCCTACGAGATGAACATGCCGCCGGTGGGGTATGGTGTATGATGTGAAGGTAAGGGCTTATGTGGGCCTGTGGTGTTTGATGTGCAGGTAAGGGCTTGTGCGGGCCTGTGTAGTGGAGGTGTGGAGGTAAGGGCTTATGTGGGCCAGTGTGGTGTATGAAGTGAAGGTAAGGGCTTGTGTGGGCCTGAGGTGCTTGATGTGGTGGTAAGGGCTTATGTGTGCCTGTGGTAGGATGATGGTGGTGATGTTTGAGCTTTGGGTTCCAATTGGTGTTGTCATAGCAATTGTTGGAACCAACAATTGCCCCCAGTATTTTTCCCTTAAGACAATCTGAGCTAGAGTTCATGGCAATCGATCATTCCGATCGATTGCCCCCAGTATTTTCTTTGATCAAACGTGCGAACGAGTCTCGTCCTCACAGGGTCAAGGCTTATGTTCTGATTTGGTGCTTCCTAACCTACACTCGACGTGTTTGGTGTTTACACTCGTTTCTCACTTACGGTCACAACTTCTAGACCATTGAATTTGATATTTGATGAATTTACGCATTCGATCTGTTACTTTCACGTGATTGGATACACAACTACCAAGTCGGAAGTCTTCGAGGCTTATAACGTGGCCATAGGGTGTGATGAAAGACGACGGGATCATGGAGGGATATTTGAGGTATGTGGAGCTTAAATGGGTGACCAAAGCTGCAACTTGCGTCTTCTCTCGGATTCATCTTCCTTGTCTTGAAGTCGTCTGGCTGCTTCATGTTGACGTTGTTTACGAGCTTCTGGACCTGGACTCTTGAAGTTGTCCTTTACACTATTTCTCTTTTCGTCATTTGGATTTCTTCGAGGCACTTCGGGTTTGCCTTTTGTTTTATCCTTTCTTGGTTTTGCCTTCGGGGTTCTTGTGTTTCCCGGTTTTGGGCTTCGAGAGCTGTTTTGATGTGAGCTCTTTTGATCCTGTGTCACTCTGGGACCATTTGCGGATCGCTTCGCCATGCTGATGGCGGCATTGCTTCTTTGGACTGATGAGAATGTTATCTGAGAGTCGGGCTCCTCGCGTCCTTTGGTCACCGGGTCGGACATTCATCATTGGCTGGGTTATTTTGTGGAGTTCATAATGTCGAAAAGGGATATATGAAAGGCTCAGCGGGGGTGCCTAGGGTTTAATGACAGGGTTTACAAGCTTTTGGCTATGTGGTGTTGTACCTAGGTGCTTCGTCATTCCTGATAGTTGTATATCCGTTCTTTGTTACTTTTCACAGGTCTAAGCGTAAATTTACAAATTATCTCCTTCGGTCGGAGTTATACCGTTTACACCTTTGAATGTGGACTCACCGGAGTCGTGTAAGAATGATACGCTCGTTCACTCATGGTTTTACCACTCAAGACACTCTCGCGAGATCTTCACTCAGAAACTTGTTCACAAACTTAACCAAGAGATTCGAAGACAACGATTCTAAACTCAGATTGCCCCCAGTATTGATTTGGGGTTTGTGACAACAATTCGATAGACGTGGATTTGGAACCGCTTCGTGGGTGTGTTTGGATGTTTTGGGGTGAGTTGTGATGCTTAGCGTGCATGTTCAACTTTTAGAAACAAGAGATAAATCGTTCTGTTCCATAGTCAGGAAATGATTACTCCGTGATCCTTTTCCCTGGAAAGCATTTTTTTTTTTTTGTTTTTCGATGAATGGAAAATGGTTTGTACAGGAATTGTGAAAATGGAACTATGATTTTATTTATGAATCATGAGGTAATGTTGGAAATTACAGACTTAGAGAAACTACCGAAAATGATAAAGGAAACTAACTACTACAAACATTGGAAAAACATAAAAATGACTAGTAAAGAGAAGAAATCTGAGAAAACACTTGAAGATAGCACTCTCTGATGGTGCATGACATGGGATTCCTACTCGGGGAGTTGAAAACCTTGATTGATAAGATCTTGGATGTGCTGTCAGAATTTTGCATTGTCGGTGTCATGACCGGGAAGCTGGTGATACTGACAATACTGGTTCAGATTCCTTCCTTTTTGGGGGTCCCTTTGTCGAGGGGTGAGAGGTTGCAGCATGTTTCGTTCCTGGAGTCTTTCAAAAGCCTGGCTCAATGGTTGACCGATGTTTGTGAACTCTCTTCGACGGGAGCTCTTTCGGGATGATTCCATTGCCCCAACGATTTGTCCTGGTCCTTTTACCTGTCGAACGGTGTTTACCTCATGCTGCCTAGTTCTCTTTCGGGTGCCACTTTGGATACAGGCTGCTGTCCCCGAGCCATTCCCGGTGTTTTTGAGTTCCCAAGTTTTAACTCCCCTTGGTGAATCATTTCTTCTAGGACATTAACTTGTCCCATCAGCATGTTGAAGCTAGGAAAGTATGTGAATTTCAGCTCGTCACTGTATTGCTTCCGCATATTTTTAATTACCATTCGGATTTGCTCTTGTTCGTCCATCTGTGCGAGCATTGCGGCTGCCTTCATCCTCCAACGCTTAACAAAATCAGACATTGATTCACCTTCTGTTTGTTGTGTGCTTACAAGATCGGCCCTGGTGACTCCAAAACTTCTAGCGTACTCAAAATGATGCAGAAAAGCTTCACATACCTCCTCGTAGGTCTTGGTATTTATCCTTTGAGTTATGTACCAATGCTGAGGGGTCTCATCAAGATAGTGAGCAAATACCTTGGCCTTCTGCATGTCGTTTAGCGAAAGGATGGACATTTCCCTATCGAACATTGCCAAATGAAGTTGTGGGTCAGAGGAACCTTTGTATAGAGGAAGTGTTGGCAATTTCAACCTTGGAGGGAGATCAACCTTGGGATATAATCCAGTGGAAAAGTAGTCAAAACCGGCTGGCTTGTTGGCCCTCTCCATGCGCTCAATCTTTTCCAGCATCCCGTTGAATTCTTCGGCTAACTGGGCATCCATGTTGATTGGATTTCCTCCCTCTGCCATTCTTTGAGATTTGGGCTTATCTATTGGAAAAAAAAGTGACCTGAGCTAAAAATTCTAGGCCGCAAAGAAGTTTCAGGCCAAGACTTGTTTGGGCTGCAAGAAAAGCACATGAGCTGGAATGTTTTGAAAATTGTGGGATGGCGCTGAGGCCCGAAATGAGTTGGAAGAGAGGCACATGGGCCGGAATGATTCATGAGCTGTGAACTGGTACCTAGGCTGAAATGTTCTGAGAATTGGGCGCTTGGGCCAGAATGTGTTTGGGTTAAAAGTAAAGCGCATGGGCTGAAGTGATTTCTAAACCATGTTCTGGATGTGAACTGGAATTTGGGCCGAGTAATTATGATTGGGGCTGAAGATGATACCCGTGTCTAGGATCGTGGGTCAAAGCCCGATAGTGAAAAGTCTTCCTGAGACAGAATGGGCCTTGAAATGGAAAGGCCTGATGATTTTATGATTGCTTCAGGTGGATTTGTTTCCGGGCCTAGAACTAAATTGGTAATTCAAATTGAGCTGAAAGATAAATCACCTAAATCTAAACTTTTGGGCCGAAGCCCGAACAAATAACTCACACATTCAAATCAAGCAGGGTTTGGGCCGCAAACAATAAAGCCGCCTTATTGGGTTGGGCTGAGTTGATGTAGGAGAAATTCCTATCAATTCTAGGCTGGGGGGTAGTGGGCCGATCATGCAGGTAAACAAGGCCCACACAAATTCAACATGTCCTCACTAGTGTTAAGATTAAACCAGGTACGGATCGATCCGGAGAGGTGCTTGGGGCATGGGCCCAGGTCGCCACAAAGGAATAGGGCTTGCACGCTATTCTCTTTGGGCTTCCCCACTTTTTCACATCACCTGAAGGTGTGCGTCTACGGTCGGGTCTTTGACTGACCAAACAATGGGCTAGGTAAGGGCACTGCCAGGAAAACGCTTGGGGCTAAAGCCCAGGTATTAAGGGGATGTGGTTAGACGACATCCTCCTCTTTTCCCCCGCTTATTCACATCACCTAAATGGTGTGAGTCCCTGACAGGGGACCCTCAAACGGGTCCCGGGATGAAATCGGTTTTGGTGGACCCTCGCTCTCATATGATGCAAAGGTGCAGAAAATTAAAGTGCGCACCAAAGTAAACAAACAAAGTAATGAAGCCATAAATAAAATTTTCGTTGTTAAGCCCTCTTTCTTAAATTAAACAAGTTAAAATTAAGAATTTGTCCCCAATAGTCGCCAGTCTGTGAGCCTCGATTTTAAACCCTATCCTATGTTGATTAAAGTTGATTAGGATCTAAACGGGTTTTAGGTCCACTTATAACCTAAGATTAATAACTATGTCATATAACAATAATTATTAAAACCTAAGCCAGCTCACTGGAACCTATTATGAGTCGCCACCTAATTTTGACCTAGATTAAATTAGGAAAGGAGAGTTTGGGTTCGGGGGCTTGATATTCGACTTATTTAGGGTTCAATTACTTTCATTACCCTTCCTAGGTCGTTTTTCCTCTACTTGGTTTATTTACGGCTTATTACGAGTCGTTTTAACCTAAGTGCGCGAGCTTCTGTTTTTTTGTGTTTTTTAGCATTTTTTGATAGAAAATTAAAGTAAAATTAAAGATTCCTAAACTAGGGTTTCGGAGGCAGAATTAGGTCAAATTTTGTTTCCGTCCGTAGCCACGGACCTAATGTCCGAAACCACGGACCCCAGTTAACCTATATAAAAATAAAAGTTGAATTAAACAGAAAACAGAAAATTGTAAAGTCCGGGGCCACGGACAGGCTGTCCGTGGGCCCGGACATTATTAGAAAACCTAAATTTTTAAAATCTAAAAATCCCGCCGCCGTCCGTGGGCGTCCGGGCTTACGGACTGGGAGTCCGGGGCCCCGGACATGACGTCCGTGGGTGCGGACAGCCCTCGGACGGCGGCGTTGAGGCTGTTCTCGAAGGTGTTTTTGACTCAAATTATATGGGTGTGCAGCCTGAAAGATGTACAAGACGTTAGTGATTGAAAGTTTTCAATTGAATTCGAATTAAGCACGAAACTTAGCAAACAAGTTATTGGGCAGAAGCGAAAAACAAACGCTAATCCAGAAGCGATAAAAAGTCAATTCGATTCCAAATTTTAACACAGAGTAGTTAAAGTTGAACAAAGTCAGAAAAACAAGACTTCAACCTGTTTTATCTTCGGATTTAATGAGACTCTTCACAACGGGGATCTTTTGGTGCTTCGTTGATGCCCGGTTTTGGATTGACTTCGAATTGTGCTTCCGACTCCTTCTTTATGCTGTTAAGGACGTTTCTCTTCTATTTTTTTGGTGGTTTGTGTGTTTTTGGTGCTTGGAGTTTCAATAGGAGAAGAAAGGATGAGTTTTTGGTGATTTCGGGGTGATTTCTGCAGTGTTTCGGTATTGATTTGAGGCTTGGAAGTGTTAAAACGTGGGGAGAAAGTTTGTGGCTGTGTTTTCTGACTTTGGAAGTGTCCTCTTCTGCCCTAATTCGTTTTTGGGAGGTCCTTTTATAGAAAGAGCATGGTCAAATTGATAGAGCAAGATCTTTATCTAAAACGCTGATTTTGTGCTCTAAGGGAATCTGATTTTTTAGAATATGTTGCAGGACGATAAAAATTCTGAAATTTTAACCAAAGATAAAGAACGAATTTTAGGAATTTTGAGAGTTGGAATCAGGTTATTTCGATAAATAACCTATTAGATAAAAATCGCACAATATGGAATCTCCCATAATTCATAACTAATTATTGGAAAGTCGAAATAACGAAATTCCAACGGCATTAGTCTCTAAAAATAATCCTTATCTTGTGTTAAAATTGCGTGACATTTTGTTTTTATTTCGGTATTTTCCAGAGGAGAGAGAAAATTGCAAAAATGATTGAATTTCTCTTTTAAATTTTGGGATAAGGTTCCCAATAAAATAATTTCAGGTTTATGACTGTATGTAGTCATGGTAACCATGTGACAATTTTATTTTAATTTTGGAAACCTTTTAATTTCTATTTTGAGGCTATTTCATGTTGATTATTAAAGAAATTAGCTTATAATATGAATTAAAAGCTAAATTTCCAGAATAAATGTTATCAGAGAATCATGAAATACCTTTCATAATGACCATGATATTTGGAAGTGTTTGGAGATAATGAACAAGTCATATGAAAAATAGAAAATCCCGAGAATGTCCTTGGAAAATCCTGCATTGGTGCATTTTGACCACTTTGCCCTTTGTAACACGTATGCCTTAGAGACTACTCCGGGGGGGTTGAAATTTTGGGTATAACAGATTGCCCCCCGTCAACTAGGCTTTGTAATGAAGATGAAAAGACTAGTTGATGCCTGAGTGATACCCCAAAATTTTGGATCTTAAAAGGCCCTATATGCAGATTGCGTCGAGCTATTCTAAGGCGCTGACTACCTATGAGTGAGAATGAGAAGATGTCAAGCGATTCTAAGGCGTTGACTACCTATAAGATGAAGTAATGTCAAGCGATTCTAAGGCGTTGACTACCTAAACGATGAAAATGATGTCAAGCTATTCTAAGGCGCTGACAACCTATAATGAGTGAAATGTGCTTAATGTGATGATGAATTGTATGACCTAGGTGCATCTAGGGACCGGAACCTATTCCGAAGTGTGTGCAAAAGGTTAAGGACTGAGAGTGCCAAACGTGGCAGGTGCTAAGGAAGTGGGTAGGACTTATGACGAGCTTGAGGGTGAGTTCTTCTACTCAGGTGAGAATTTGTATCTGTAAAGAATCTGCATCTTCGTGGTGAGAATCTGTATCTGAATCTACGGGTGAGAATCTGTATCTCTGAAGAATCTGCATCTATGGATGAGAATCTGTATCTCTGAAGAATCTGTATCTTCGGCTAAGAATCTGTATCTTTAAAGAATCTGTATCTTCGGCTGAGAATCTGTATCTCTGATCGGGTGAGAATCTGTATCTCTGAAGAATCTGTATCTTCGGCTGAGAATCTGTATCTTTGAAGAATCTGTATCTTCGGCTGAGAATCTGTATCTCTGAAGAATCTGTATCTTTGGGGCGAGAATCTGTATCTCTGATCGGGTGAGAATCTACATCTCTGAAGAATCTGTATCTTCGGCTGAGAATCTGTATCTCTGAAGAATCTGTATCTTCGGGGCGAGAATCTGTATCTCTGAAGAATTTGTATCTTCGGGGCGAGAATCTATATCTCTGAAGAATCTGTATCTTCAAGGTGAGAATCTGTATCTCTGAAGAATCTGTATCTTCGGGGTGAGAATCTATATCTCTGAAGAATCTGTATCTTCGGGGCGAGAATCTATATCTCTGAAGAATCTGTATCTTCGGGGCGAGAATCTGTATCTCTGAAGAATCTGTATCTTGGGGTGAGAATCTGTATCTCTGGTCTATGATGAGGATTTTCGTACGGACGGATGCAAGGTAAACTTTATGCAAATGATCATGATGAAAGTTGATTATGAAAGTGCCAAACGTGGCAAAGATGATGTGCATGTCAAAATACAATCAAAGTGTATGTAGGAAACTTGTCCAAAACAAGAAATGTTGGAAAATGTGCCAAACATCGCAATGTTAAGGATCAAAAATTGTCCAAAGCAAGATATTGCTAGAAAGTGTGCCAAATGTGGCCATGATGAGGTTTATGAAACCGAAGTGGTTAGAGGAAAGTTGTTCAAGACAAGAAATTGTTGAAAGAGGTGCCAAACGTGGCAGTGTTTTGAAGAAGATTCTGTTTAGTGAAAAGGAAAGTGAATTATCATTTCCTAACTATAGACTTCGGACTTGTAATTTATCTCCTACGAGATGAACATGCCGCCGGTGGGGTATGGTGTATGATGTGAAGGTAAGGGCTTATGTGGGCCTGTGGTGTTTGATGTGCAGGTAAGGGCTTGTGCGGGCCTGTGTAGTGGAGGTGTGGAGGTAAGGGCTTATGTGGGCCAGTGTGGTGTATGAAGTGAAGGTAAGGGCTTGTGTGGGCCTGAGGTGCTTGATGTGGTGGTAAGGGCTTATGTGTGCCTGTGGTAGGATGATGGTGGTGATGTTTGAGCTTTGGGTTCCAATTGGTGTTGTCATAGCAATTGTTGGAACCAACAATTGCCCCCAGTATTTTTCCCTTAAGACAATCTGAGCTAGAGTTCATGGCAATCGATCATTCCGATCGATTGCCCCCAGTATTTTCTTTGATCAAACGTGCGAACGAGTCTCGTCCTCACAGGGTCAAGGCTTATGTTCTGATTTGGTGCTTCCTAACCTACACTCGACGTGTTTGGTGTTTACACTCGTTTCTCACTTACGGTCACAACTTCTAGACCATTGAATTTGATATTTGATGAATTTACGCATTCGATCTGTTACTTTCACGTGATTGGATACACAACTACCAAGTCGGAAGTCTTCGAGGCTTATAACGTGGCCATAGTGTGGTGTGATGAAGACGACGGGATCATGGAGGGATATTTGAGGTATGTGGAGCTTAAATGGGTGACCAAAGCTGCAACTTGCGTCTTCTCTCGGATTCATCTTCCTTGTCTTGAAGTCGTCTGGCTGCTTCATGTTGACGTTGTTTACGAGCTTCTGGACCTGGACTCTTGAAGTTGTCCTTTACACTATTTCTCTTTTCGTCATTTGGATTTCTTCGAGGCACTTCGGGTTTGCCTTTTGTTTTATCCTTTCTTGGTTTTGCCTTCGGGGTTCTTGTGTTTCCCGGTTTTGGGCTTCGAGAGCTGTTTTGATGTGAGCTCTTTTGATCCTGTGTCACTCTGGGACCATTTGCGGATCGCTTCGCCATGCTGATGGCGGCATTGCTTCTTTGGACTGATGAGAATGTTATCTGAGAGTCGGGCTCCTCGCGTCCTTTGGTCACCGGGTCGGACATTCATCATTGGCTGGGTTATTTTGTGGAGTTCATAATGTCGAAAAGGGATATATGAAAGGCTCAGCGGGGGTGCCTAGGGTTTAATGACAGGGTTTACAAGCTTTTGGCTATGTGGTGTTGTACCTAGGTGCTTCGTCATTCCTGATAGTTGTATATCCGTTCTTTGTTACTTTTCACAGGTCTAAGCGTAAATTTACAAATTATCTCCTTCGGTCGGAGTTATACCGTTTACACCTTTGAATGTGGACTCACCGGAGTCGTGTAAGAATGATACGCTCGTTCACTCATGGTTTTACCACTCAAGACACTCTCGCGAGATCTTCACTCAGAAACTTGTTCACAAACTTAACCAAGAGATTCGAAGACAACGATTCTAAACTCAGATTGCCCCCAGTATTGATTTGGGGTTTGTGACAACAATTCGATAGACGTGGATTTGGAACCGCTTCGTGGGTTGTTTTGGATGTTTTGGGGTGAGTTGTGATGCTTAGCGTTGCATGTTCAACTTTTAGAAACAAGAGATAAATCGTTCTGTTCCATAGTCAGGAAATGATTACTCCGTGATCCTTTTCCCTGGAAAGCATTTTTGTTTTTTTTGTTTTTCGATGAATGGAAAATGGTTTGTACAGGAATTGTGAAAATGGAACTATGATTTTATTTATGAATCATGAGGTAATGTTGGAAATTACAGACTTAGAGAAACTACCGAAAATGATAAAGGAAACTAACTACTACAAACATTGGAAAAACATAAAAATGACTAGTAAAGAGAAGAAATCTGAGAAAACACTTGAAGATAGCACTCTCTGATGGTGCATGACATGGGATTCCTACTCGGGGAGTTGAAAACCTTGATTGATAAGATCTTGGATGTGCTGCTTCAGAATTTTGCAAGTTGTGGTGTCATGACCGGGAAGCTGGTGATACTGACAATACTGGTTCAGATTCCTTCCTTTTTGGGGGTCCCTTTGTCGGGGGTGAGAGGTTGCAGCATGTTTCGTTCCTGGAGTCTTTCAAAAGCCTGGCTCAATGGTTGACCGATGTTTGTGAACTCTCTTCGACGGGAGCTCTTTCGGGATGATTCCATTGCCCCAACGATTTGTCCTGGTCCTTTTACCTGTCGAACGGTGTTTACCTCATGCTGCCTAGTTCTCTTTCGGGTGCCACTTTGGATACAGGCTGCTGTCCCCGAGCCATTCCCGGTGTTTTTTGAGTTCCCAAGTTTTAACTCCCCTTGGTGAATCATTTCTTCTAGGACATTAACTTGTCCCATCAGCATGTTGAAGCTAGGAAAGTATGTGAATTTCAGCTCGTCACTGTATTGCTTCCGCATATTTTTAATTACCATTCGGATTTGCTCTTGTTCGTCCATCTGTGCGAGCATTGCGGCTGCCTTCATCCTCCAACGCTTAACAAAATCAGACATTGATTCACCTTCTGTTTGTTGTGTGCTTACAAGATCGGCCCTGGTGACTCCAAAACTTCTAGCGTACTCAAAATGATGCAGAAAAGCTTCACATACCTCCTCGTAGGTCTTGGTATTTATCCTTTGAGTTATGTACCAATGCTGAGGGGTCTCATCAAGATAGTGAGCAAATACCTTGGCCTTCTGCATGTCGTTTAGCGAAAGGATGGACATTTCCCTATCGAACATTGCCAAATGAAGTTGTGGGTCGGAGGAACCTTTGTATAGAGGAAGTGTTGGCAATTTCAACCTTGGAGGGAGATCAACCTTGGGATATAATCCAGTGGAAAAGTAGTCAAAACCGGCTGGCTTGTTGGCCCTCTCCATGCGCTCAATCTTTTCCAGCATCCCGTTGAATTCTTCGGCTAACTGGGCATCCATGTTGATTGGATTTCCTCCCTCTGCCATTCTTTGAGATTTGGGCTTATCTATTGGAAAACGAAAAGTGACCTGAGCTAAAAATTCTGGGCCGCAAAGAAGTTTCAGGCCAAGACTTGTTTGGGCTGCAAGAAAAGCACATGAGCTGGAATGTTTTGAAAATTGTGGGATGGCGCTGAGGCCCGAAATGAGTTGGAAGAGAGGCACATGGGCCGGAATGATTCATGAGCTGTGAACTGGTACCTAGGCTGAAATGTTCTGAGAATTGGGCGCTTGGGCCAGAATGTGTTTGGGTTAAAAGTAAAGCGCATGGGCTGAAGTGATTTCTAAACCATGTTCTGGATGTGAACTGGAATTTGGGCCGAGTAATTATGATTGGGGCTGAAGATGATACCCGTGTCTAGGATCGTGGGTCAAAGCCCGAGTGAAAAGTCTTCCTGGACTAGAATGGGCCTTGAAATGGAAAGGCCTGATGGATTTTTATGGATTGCTTCAGGTGGATTTGTTTTCCGTGGGCCTAGAACTAAATTGGTAATTCAAATTGAGCTGAAAGATAAATCACCTAAATCTAAACTTTTGGGCCGAAGCCCGAACAAATAACTCACACATTCAAATCAAGCAGGGTCTTTGGGCCGCAAACAATAAAGCCGCCTTATTGGGTTGGGCTGAGTTGATGTAGGAGAAATTCCTATCAATTTCTAGGCTGGGTAGTGGGCCGATCATGCAGGTAAACAAGGCCCACACAAATTCAACATGTCCTCACTAGTGTTAAGATTAAACCAGGTACGGATCGATCCGGAGAGGTGCTTGGGGCATGGGCCCAGGTCGCCACAAAGGAATAGGGCTTGCACGCTATTCTCTTTGGGCTTCCCCACTTTTTTCACATCACCTGAAGGTGTGCGTCTACGGTCGGGTCTTTGACTGACCAAACAATGGGCTAGGTAAGGGCACTGCCAGGAAAACGCTTGGGGCTAAAGCCCAGGTATTAAGGGGATGTGGTTAGACGACATCCTCCTCTTTTCCCCCGCTTATTCACATCACCTAAATGGTGTGAGTCCCTGACAGGGGACCCTCAAACGGGTCCCGGGATGAAATCGGTTTAGGTGGACCCTCGCTCTCATATGATGCAAAGGTGCAGAAAATTAAAGTGCGCACCAAAGTAAACAAACAAAGTAATGAAGCCATAAATAAACATTTTCGAGTTAAGCCCTCTTTCTTAAAATTAAACAAGTTAAAATTAAGAATTTTGTCCCCAGCAGAGTCGCCAGTCTGTGAGCCTCGATTTTAAACCCTATCCTATGTTGATTAAAGTTGATTAGGATCTAAACGGGTTTTAGGTCCACTTATAACCTAAGATTAATAACTATGTATAACAATAATTATTAAAACCTAAGCCAGCTCACTGGAACCTATTATGAGTCGCCACCTAATTTTGACCTAGATTAAATTAGGAAAGGAGAGTTCGGGTTCGGGGGCTTGATATTCGACTTATTTAGGGTTCAATTACTTTCATTACCCTTCCTAGGTCGTTTTTCCTCTACTTGGTTTATTTACGGCTTATTACGAGTCGTTTTAACCTAAGTGCGCGAGCTTCTGTTTTTTGTGTTTTTAGCATTTTTTGATAGAAAATTAAAGTAAAATTAAAGATTCCTAAACTAGGGTTTCGGAGGCAGAATTAGGTCAAATTTTGTTTCCGTCCGTAGCCACGGACCTAATGTCCGAAACCACGGACCCCAGTTAACCTATATAAAAATAAAAGTTGAATTAAACAGAAAACAGAAAATTGTAAAGTCCGGGGCCACGGACAGGCTGTCCGTGGGCCCGGACATTATTAGAAAACCTAAATTTTTAAAATTTAAAAATCCCGCCGCCGTCCGTGGGCGTCCGGGCTTACGGACTGGGAGTCCGGGACCCCGGACATGACGTCCGTGGGTGCGGACAGCCCTCGGACGGCGGCGTTGAGGCTGTTCTCGAAGGTGTTTTTGACTCAAATTTTATGGGTGTGCAACCTGAAAGATGTACAAGACGTTAGTGATTGAAAGTTTTCAATTTGAATTCGAATTAAGCACGAAACTTAGCAAACAAGTTATTGGGCAGAAGCGAAAACAAACGCTAATTCAGAAGCGATAAAAAGTCAATTCGATTCCAAATTTTAACACAGAGTAGTTAAAGTTGAACAAAGTCAGAAAAACAAGACTTCAACCTGTTTTACCTTCGGATTTAATGAGACTCTTCACAACGGGGATCTTTTGGTGCTTCGTTGATGCCGGTTTTGGATTGACTTTGAATTGTGCTTCCGACTCCTTCTTTATACTGTTAAGGACGTTTCTCTTCTGTTTTTTGGTGGTTTTGTGTGTTTTTGGTGCTTGGAGTTTCAATAGGAGAAGAAAGGATGAGTTTTTGGTGATTTCGGGGTGATTTCTGCAGTGTTTCGGTATTGATTTGAGGCTTGGAAGTGTTAAAACGTGGGGAGAAAGTTTGTGGCTGTGTTTTCTGACTTTGGAAGTGTCCTCTTCTGCCCTAATTCGTTTTTGGGAGGTCCTTTTATAGAAAGAGCATGGTCAAATTGATAGAGCAAGATCTTTATCTAAAACGCTGATTTTGTGCTCTAAGGGAATCTGATTTTTTAGAATATGTTGCAGGACGATAAAAATTCTGAAATTTTAACCAAAGATAAAGAACGAATTTTAGGAATTTTGAGAGTTGGAATCAGGTTATTTCGATAAATAACCTATTAGATAAAAATCGCACAATATGGAATCTCCCATAATTCATAACTAATTATTGGAAAGTCGAAATAACGAAATTCCAACGGCATTAGTCTCTAAAAATAATGCTCTATCTTGTGTTAGAATTGCGTGACATTTTGTTTTTATTTCGGTATTTTGCAGAGGAGAGAGAAAATTGCAAAAATGATTGAATTTCTCTTTTAAATTTTGGGAT
Source organism: Limonium bicolor (assembly GCA_023374045.1). Taxonomy (NCBI): domain Eukaryota; kingdom Viridiplantae; phylum Streptophyta; class Magnoliopsida; order Caryophyllales; family Plumbaginaceae; genus Limonium; species Limonium bicolor. The sequence continues at coordinate 138,870,715 of CM041781.1, forward strand.
AAGGTTCCCAATAAAATAATTTCAGGTTTATGACTATATGTAGTCATGGTAACCATGTGACAATTTTATTTTAATTTTGGAAACCTTTTAATTTCTATTTTGAGGCTATTTCATGTGTTGATTATTAAAGAAATTAGCTTATAATATGAATTAAAAGCTAAATTTCCAGAATAAATGTTATCAGAGAATCATGAAATACCTTTCATAATGACCATGATATTTGGAAGTGTTTGGAGATAATGAACAAGTCATATGAAAAATAGAAAATCCCGAGAATGTCCTTGGAAAATCCTGCATTGGTGCATTTTGACCACTTTGCCCTTTGTAACACGTATGCCTTAGAGACTACTCCGGGGGGGTTGAAATTTTGGGTATAACAACCCCGCTTCCGGCTTCTACACTCGCTTTCGGGCAGTCGGGAAGGTGTCTATGTTCACTACTTTGTACACCTCCACCTTCTTCATCAACCTCAAGTGATCAAACAACCATATTTGGAGAAGGAGTGGACTTCCCAAGAAAAAGGTTTCTAAGGCTCCGGTCTCCTTCCAACGGTCTAGGGCTCTCACCATCTTAGCCACAACCACCGTCCCGACACTTTTACCCACTTCCTTCAGCAGATAGATTACCCGTGGGTTATTCTTTAAATCCTTCTGTCTGAACAAGTAAAGCCCCATGATGCGGAGATCAAGCACTCGCCTTTTGGTGCTCTAGGGATAGTATGGTTGGTAGAATTGTTGTAGTAGATCCCGTAGGCGTATGCTCATGCTACTGAAACTCTCAACCTCTTCGATCCTTACCCAAGAAATCAACTACAAACTTCGGTGTATGTGATCGCTCGACGGGGATGGTGGGCATCTTTTGATGGGGCTTGATCTTAAGTAGTGCATCCATCTCAGCGGGCAAGATAACCAACTCTTGGAGGTTGAAGCGGTATAGATGGTCCGTCGAATCCCAATAAGTGACTGACTCGAACAAGGCTTCATAGTCAATGGCCACTCTACACATTCGGGCAAGTCCTGCCAGCAACGGCTTGTCAGGGCCTTTCATTTGAGCGCAGTAGTCCCTGAGTTCCTTGGCAAAGGTCGACCTGGTGACGCTCCACTTGGTAGGGAGTCATTGGGGCTTGTCCTCCACTGGGTCCTTCCTCTGCCCTGTTTCTGTTCACTTTCCTAGGGCACTTCTTCTCTCCAGGCACTGGCACTAGTCTGTTCATCATTTTGTCCTGCAAAAAAGAGGAAATAAAATGGAAAAGAGGGGGGAGAGAATATGATAAGTAAGAGTCGGGGAAACGATTAAGCAATTACTAGTACGGCCCATTTATCCTTGGAAATGGAAATTAGTTTTGAAAACTAATTTTGAGAGAGGGTTTGAAAAACCATTTTGAAAGTGGTTTTACTAAAATTGGTTTTTGAAAAGGTTTTGAATATTGGTTTTGATTTTGAAGTAAAGGAGTTTAGGTTTCAAAACTCTCGAATGGTAGCAAGTAAAACGGTTTTAACACAATTGAGAATTCCGAACATTTTAAAACAGATTGGTTTGAAAAAGAGGTTTACACACATGTGGAGCTGAGTGCGAATGATTGGGATAATCACCTTCCAGACTAGCCACACGAGTCACGGCCGGTGATTATCACAACATACTCACTTTTAGGAAACTTGGGGAAGCACTGCATGGGAACAGGTCTCCCATTGTCTGCACGGTCAGGTGTGTCCAAAGTCCAAATTATTCACTGACTACGTTGTGCCATGTATGGGTATCCGGTAAATA